>SEMN01000028.1:2119337-2183236 GCA_005408345.1 Macquaria australasica
CTCTCTCTTTTAGACTTTCAGTCGTGCCTGATCTGTGTGGCTCGCAGGGTACCCATGAAGGAAAGACCCATGCTTCCCACGCATGAGAGTTTCACCACGCGCCAGGACCTGCAAGGTACACGAACCAGTCTCACACAGCAAGGAACTACAAACTAACATAGCGAAGAACATTTACAGTAAACTTGATTTCAAAACCAAATTTTATTACCCCACAGAAAAACACTGTCCAGTAAAGGTTAAAAGGCCGTGACGATCATAGTGACCATTTTAGATCCCCTGCTCCCCTACTAACAATTTGTGTATTGCATTTTCACACTTACAGCTGTTTGAATAAAGCTGTGTTGCCAAAAATAACACAGTGCCTCTATTCAGGTACATGCTCAGCACTACCTCATCCCATGTCGCCAGCCCATAAATCACCTCACACTACAGTTTAGGTATTTAAAGATTATTATATCCTTGGTAAAGGCCCTTAGGATTGAACGCGTTAGTTGAACCCACTGCCCACCTCTGTCTGCACTCTGGGAGGTAAAGTATCTGTCTGAACACTGGCGCATTGATGTAGTTGTCTGCGTTTCACCTGGTCTTTGATGAGCTTGTACCATTTGTGTGTGGCATACACACACAAACACAACACAGAAACGCACACTCATAGTTAGTCGCTGACATATAGTAATTTACTGTAGTTCCCCACCCAGACTTCTGTAGGTGTTCATGTATGTATGCCTACATTTGTTTGCCTGTTTGTTAGGGCTGCACGATTCTGGATAAATTAAGTATCATGATTTTCTTATTCAAGATTGAGAGTAGGATTTTTTTCTCATGGTTCTTTGGAAAACATTTTTGCTAAAAATATATATTGCTTCTGCAATCTTCTTTTGCCTATAAGAACTTGTTGGATATGGTGTTGTGCTGTAAAAGGCTACCATTATGAAAGTCTTACTCTGTCCCTATGACTGTCATTCAAGCAGCACTCTGCTTGTCAGCCCTTTAAATGCATCACTGCCTCCATTTAAATTGCAACCCTGTGAGGGACAACTGTTGCCTGTTACATTGAGGGTCTAAATGGTGATCTTACCGTTTGTAAGTACTGTATTTGTACTTATGTTTGACTGTCTAATCCTATGTAGCGTGGCCTTTTTCCTCAGATGATTTCAGTGTCTTACTGGCACAGGAGACATTTCTAGCTAAAGCTTTTGACAAGTTGTACTTCAAATGTAACTAGAGTAAATCCTCTGTATTTCTTCAACTGATATCAAACCACAGGGCTGTTGTGCAGTGGAGTGGCCCAGTGAAGAGAATCTTCTGGTCAACAAACTGCTCTACGTATTTATGTTTGAGAGAGACATCGAATCCCCATCAGCTCAGCTGGTGTTGGTTTGTGCATGTGTATAGAAATCCTTACTTCCATGTCTGACTAAGGCCTCCCTAATCCGGTCATCTGTGTTTAGGTAAGATAACGTCCCTGGATACCAGTCTCCTGCGGGCGTCCATGAAGCCGGGCTGGGAGGATCTGGTGAGGCGCTGCATCCAGAGGTTCCACCTACAGAATGACGGAGAGATGTCTTTTGCCAAGAGACATCAGCAGGAAGGTAATGCCACACACTGCAAAGAGATGGGTCAGAGCATGGGTCCCTTTTAACCAAAGCTAATGGTTAATTGTAGGCTGCTGCTGCCTCAAACCAATCACTATTTTTTTGCTCTTATAAAAACAAACTGAAAAAAGACCCTTAACAATACAAAATAGGCAGCCAAGAGTGAGTTGTCAGTTATTTGTATACAAATGAATAATCCAAGTAAAAAATGTTTTATGTGCATCTACTTATTTAAGTGCATATGTGTCCTTAGTGCTCCGCCATGGCCAGGCATTCAGCCCCATCTACCGTTTCTCCCTCTCTGATGGAACCATCGTGTCAGCCCACACCAAGAGCAAACTGGTGCGCTCGCCCGCCACCAACGAACCCCAGCTCTACATGTCCCTGCACATTCTTCAGAGGTATGTCCCGCTACCTACACCTGTGTCAGGAAGAGTGACACAAATCTGCGGCATGAACTTGGCTACATGTTTTAGCTTGCTAATGCCCTGCTGCAAGGCCTGTTGTGTGGATGGGTTAATAGGTAAATTGCTTCCTAGTGGTCTGGGTCTCAGGGCATAGGGTCGCAGTAAAATTGTACATAAAGGTTAGTTCATTCAAAAGAAAAGTAAAACGTATTTTCCCACCTTCCCCCGTGGTATATGCAGATAGTTTTGGCTGTAATTGCCCAGTTGCTATTGAGACTTCTACCACCAAATAACTGCAAAAAAGAACAACAAAATACTATTTAATAATAAAAAATGGTATGATATTGGCAGCAATGGCCCTTTTTGTAAAAACAATGTTGCACTTACTCAGGTTAAACCCCAACTTTCCCCAATTTTCTCTATTTTCTAGTTTCTACAGAAGATTCTCGGTAATGAAAACTGTTGATGTAATCCACTGTATTATCTGTGTTTTTGTTTTTAACCTCTAGGGAGCAGACGGTATGTGGAATGGGCCAGGACATGGGTCCTGGCAGTCAGGCCACAGGGATGGCTCCCAAACCGATGAACTCCTCCACTCCCTCCATGACTCCTCCAACCCCAGGCAGTCTGCCGGGTTCGGGGCCTCAGGGCCAAGACACTACCATCAGCAGCAACAGCACGCCTTTTTCCCCTCCAGGACCTGCTGGCCCCAGAGAGCCAGCAGCCATGGGGGGCCATATGCAGGGCTACCGTTTTGGCTGTCCCCCACCACACAACCACACTGGGGGCATGCAACCGCCACAGCAGGGCCCCAACTGGAGGATGAACAGCCCTTCTCGTGCTAGCCCCAGCCCAGCCGGTGGGCCCCATCCACCTCAACAGAACTCTATGCTGTCGCCCAGGCACAGAGGTAGTCCTGGGGGGGCAGGCAGCCCTCGTGTAGCAGGAGGCCTGCATTCACCCTCCCCAATGGGGATGTGTGGTGGAGGGCCTGGAGGTGCAGGTAGTAGCACCCATGCGAACAGCTACACTAGCAGTTCTCTGTCAGCTCTGCAGGCCCTTAGTGAGTGCCACGGTGTAGGACACGGGCATGGCCCCCCCCATGCACACACACTTGGGTCTCCAGACCGGAAGATAGGCTCCCCAGCTGGGGTCACACCAGGGTCAGGGGTAAACACTCATCTAATGTCAAAACTTGGAGGAGGCAGTGGTGCTACTGGTGGCACAGGAGACTCATTTGGACCTCACACAGAGGTGGGTCAGGGGCACCCCCAGGTGCAGACAGAGAGCAACCTAGCTGAGCCCAAGGAGGAGAGGGAAGGGCCCTCTGAGGGCCACGACCCTCACAACCGTCTTCATGACAACAAGGGCCACACCAAGCTACTGCAACTGCTCACCACCAAGCCAGAGCCTCTGGAGACACCCCTGTCCCCCAGCGCAGGAGGTGACGGCAAGGACCAGGCTGGGACAGGGGGCCGAGGTGGCCACACTGGAGGGAACACTCATGCCACATCCCTTAAAGAAAAACATAAGATCCTCCACCAACTGCTTCAGAACAGTACGTCTCCTGTAGACCTGGCCAAACTCACTGCAGAAGCCACAGGCAAAGAGCTGGGCCAAGACCAAACCCAGGGTGCTGGTAGTACCGCTTCTGGGGGAGAACTTGCTCCCAAGCAGGAGCCCTTGAGCCCCAAGAAGAAAGACAATGCCCTGCTACGCTACCTACTGGATAAGGATGACACTGTACTGAAGGACAAGGTCCCTAAACTGGAGCCTGGGGAGGTGAAGGTTGAAGGGAGCAAACAGCCCCTTGTCAAGGCGGAGAAACAAGACACAGGATACGACCGGGCTGAACAGGTCAGTTTTTACAAAAGCCGTACTCCTTCTCCTATGTGTGTACATTAAAAGAGATCTATTAGATTTTAGAAACACTTTGTCTTCCTGCATCATTTCCATCTTTGAAATGATGAAAGAACTAGAGCTGCCCTAAAACTGATTTTGTAACCTCCTTCTCTTCAGCCCATTGCAAAAACCAAAACTTTTTTGCCCTGCACTGCTCCACTTGCCTCCTCTCTCTGTCTGATCGTTAATCTGGGTTAGGTAGCAGATGTTGGCTCCTCTAAGTCCCATGTCCACACAGGATGCTACAGCTATGGTCTGGCAGCGTAGAGGTCAGACAGACAGACATTTGTGGCATATATACAGTCACATTCAGATTTACATTCTTGTTGTATGCACTTATGGCATCATGCATGTTTTTTTTAATTCACGTATATAAACACATCTGGTCCTTTCACTGCCTATGTGTTGGCAGCACAGGCTGAGGGAAGCTCTCTGCCAGCTTCAAACAACTGTGACATTTGGAAGGAGCCCCTGTGGTTCTCCAGCCATTTGATCCTGGTTGCGTTTGGCCAGAATCCTCAGGTTTGGCACTGAGCTCAGGTCAGGCCTGGCGTTGAAAGAGAGAAGAGGAGGAAAGAGTAAAAGGGAGTGAGCAAGGGGCAGTGTTGCTGGTAAAACTCAAAATGTCTATGTAGCAGAGGTTTCAGCTTGCTGATTCTCTAATGCCGGAATGAAAACCAGTGTTTGGTGAGACCCAAAACCTTATATACAGGAAACCTGTGCATGACACGCTCTACTAAACGCATGCAAAGGACACAAGTCTAACAAATGTAGTTCTATCACACACATCACTGCTAAACCACAGAATTACATAGAATTGCCCCAAATTACACAAATTCTCTTTGCTTCTCTCATTACCTCCCTCTTCTTAGATCAGTCAGTAGTCTAGGTGATACCCACACCATATAAATGTTCATCCTTTCATAAAATAGCAAATCACTGTCTAAACCGCACTTGAACCTGGACTGGAGAAGCGTGCAGAGTGTCAGCGTGTTGGTCGCTTTCTTATTGTTTCCTGCCTTCTATGTGGCACATTTCCCATGCAGACAGAGGGGCAGTAGTACAGAATGTCAGCTAGCTATGCGTACTAGCTGTGTATGTACAGTATGTGCTCGGCCACTTGGGTACATGTGAAGAAGAGGAAAAGGTGATTGGATGGATAATAAGCTGCTGTTGAACTGAACAAAGAAGGAGAGATGAGAGAGGTGTACATACCCCCAGGAGAGCCCAGCCTCGGCAGGCAGAGTGAAAATGATGAGCCATATGCTCCTGCATGTCCTCTCTGCTACCATGGAGATAGAGGGAAGAGAGGGAGTGGTGTGTTTGTAGAACAAGCAATGTACAATAAACAATGGAGGGAAATGGAAATAGAGGTTTAATATGTATGTCTTGATACTGAAGGTTTTGTTTTCTATAAGTGGACAGTGTACTAGATGTAACAACATTAAATAGCACATTAAATTGGTTAATTTCTGCCTTGTATTGACAGTACAAATTAAATTGGTGAGATCTGGGTTCACAGTTAGATGGTGATTAAAGCACTCGTAGCTTCAAACAGTGATGGATGGCTCATTCCAGTTGTAACAGATTTCACTGACTACGGTTTCCAACCCAGAACAAGGGCATTTATTAGGCATGAACCAAGCCATGACTTCATTAGAGCCATTACATGTGTGTGAGTGGGTTTTAGTTCCTTAATGGAGAATTGCTGCTTAGCCATGTGTGAAAGCTGACTGTACTAGTTAAAAAGTCCGCTCATCCTTCTCTCTACTAACCTCACCCACTGTTTTCTCTGCTGTCTCTCCCTCCCTCCCTCCCTTCCTCTGCCTCTCTCCTCCTCATGATTGTTTGAGGGCTAAATTATTGATGGCTGGAGCAGAGCTAAATGAGAAATCAGAGCAGACCTCAGTAGTAGTGGCTTAGCTGATGGCTGAAGGAAGTATAGGTATGGTCATCTTGTTCCATGGCCCTGTGGGAGGCAGGATTATCTATGCATTAACCACGGGAACACACACACAAATAAAATGCAAACGGTGTAATGTAAACACACTGTCTACTGAAGCTGAATAAACTTGTTTGCACTGCAGTAGTATCCTTATTTTAATGCATGTATTTAATTTAGTTTATCTTTCTTCACCGTATGATGACACAACAGGAAACATTCTTCATCATCACATCAGTCAAATCTGTCAAATTAAGGAAGTACATCTGTAATATTATAGAACCTGTTCACTGTGGTGGCATGAGTTGTTCATTGCTTTGGTATGTGAAATCACTGCAGGCCTGCTCAATATTGAGTATTTCTTTTATATAATTATGACCGATGTAGGTCACAATAGCCATAGCCTCTCAATGACCCTTTTATCTCATCTCATACAGTCTGATCTTCTGTTTTCATAGGTCCTTCAGGCGTTTCTGCTAGCCCGAATCCTGCGGTTCCCCTCTTTATTTTCTATATGAAAGATGACATCATGTCAAACTGCATGGCAAAACATTTCCATTGGTGCTCACTCACACAGGCAAATATACCTACTGTATCAGAAATCCCGCAGGTCCTTTTTGTACAGTCTGTGTCAAGAGTTTTCAAAAACTGGTGAGCCAGTAATCATCTGAAACACAAGGGAAGGGAGTATTTCAATAGTTGTCAGAAATATTATTAATAATTGCTCCTCCATTACTTGAAGAGTAGGCGCTGCCATCAGAAAAGAAAAAGCATGTTATACTGGTGGTGAATGTGTAAAAATCTGATTTCTGCATTAAAACACAATCCTTCAGTGTGTCGCAATTTGAGTTGATTTTCTGTGTTTAACTTCCCTTTTTGATGCCACTTTCTAGTTCAGAGCCCCAAGATATCACGCAGAACAAATCAGTTGTTGCAAATGATTTCAAATTATGTGGAACAAGAAGTATTCTCTAGTAACACTCCCAACGTGGCAGTTAACCTTCAGATATTGCACTACGTATGGATTGCAATTAATGTTGCAGACATCCTTGTGACTTTAAAAATTGCCATCTCAGCTCTTTCAGATGGCGTGAAGTTGTTTTTGTTCAATTCTTTTATTTTTAGCTGACAAAAGGCCAGCGCGACTCTGGGATGAAATGACTTTTCCTTTGGCCTTAGTGGACAGTGGCAGTTCTGCTTTACCCATCCTGTTTCTCAGTTCCCTTTCCTATGAAATGGCATAGGCTCAGTCAGAGAGGCACAATGTTCCTGCTGACCTTAAGTCGCTCATTTTGTCCACTAGGTAGCGGTTCTTGTTTGTCTGTTGGGTGTGGGGATAAACAGACATAGAGCCTAAAGCGAAAAACATACAGGAGTTTTGAACTGCTTCTTGTGATGTACAGTATGTGTGCTGCTCTTCCATTGTGAGTACCGTTCTGACATCAAGAACTTCAATAATCATCTACAAATGGCTTGAGACAAAATATTTGATAATGGTCATTTGGCCTTGCAAAACCTTGCAGTTTTAACCAAATACAGTATACCATCCTGAGATGAAGAGAAGAAGGACATGGATTTCATGCACTGAAAGAAGAGAGTAACAGGGATTGATAGAAATAGGACCCATTAAGGGTAAAAGCAACTAGAGAAGACGAGAGAATACAAAGTGGGAGGAGAGAATCGGAGAGGAGGAGGAAAAGAGCAAACTGAGAGCGTACAGGAGCATTACATCATTCCTGACCTCATTAGGGCTTTTCTCTCTCCCACCACCGCCACCCCCCACCCACCCCCCACCCCCCTACCCCTCACTCTCACTCTGCTACTCTCTCTAGCTCTCCCACATACCCTGTATGCTCGTCTGCTGCGTAGAGTAATCAGCATTGTGTTGCCGTCTGTCTGCTGCTGTGTATATGGAGATGTTTTTACAACCGAATCTTCTAAGGTGGAGGCGCACAAGGTCTTACAATAAAACACAAGCCGGCTTTAGTCCTTGGCCGCTTAAGATAACCATTCTATCAGGCATTTTTGGCAGCCTTGTAATCTTTAGTAGCATTTACGTGCCTAGCAGATGCATGTCATTGTCTAGAACAGTGAAGTACAACATCGAAACAGTGGCTGGTGTGCTGTTTTCCTGCTGTACAGTATGTCACGATCAGGAGCTGTCAGTGATTCCCAGTGTGCTGCACTCTCGTGGCCAGTTACAGCCAGTGCAACTTATTTACCTTAAGTCCCTCAGGCCTCTCTAAGAAGCACTATATGGTTATGTTTCTGTTTAATTTTGACCGTAACCTACATTTTCTTGTCTGTCAGTAAAATTAAATTCTGTAAAATTCTCTTCTGAAATTTTGTCAGATTGGTGTTGTATTGGACTGCATTATTTAAGTGTTCCTGTTATTTTGTCTACCCCTCGTGTGACGTGGAGAGAAAGAGAAATACAGAGGAGACAGAGCCAGTGTCCTAAAACAAACAAACAACAAAACAAAAAAAACAGTTTCCAAGAGATTCATTTCTCATAGTCAGAGCAATTCTTCAGTTCAGCAAGTGAAACCAGATCCCAGCATGGCCTCATCTTTTTTTAAGATAGTTGTGTGAAAAACTAAACAAAAAGTGGCCAGATAGTCCAAAGCCCAGCTGTGTATGAATGCAGCCTTGAGCCGTATTGGGCAGGCACAGTACAGCTGTTTGCAGTGGGGGGGCAGAGAGAAAGTTCAAACTTTGGCACCTACCAAACCCCTGCCGCCTCGTGCAGCTCTCTCATGTTACTCAGCAGAAAGCAACATCAGTAGCCACATCTTTTCTTCCTTTGCTGTGTTTTTCTCTCGATGGGGACAAAAATAATGCTCAAATTGATATGGTATTCTTAAAAATGTGCTTATAAATTGTAGACTTTAAAAAGGGAAGCAGATGCAGTTTGTGCATTTGAAAACACCAGCCAGTAAGCGAAGAGTAGTATGTGTCTGATAAGCTAAGTCAAAGTGAAGTGTGGCCTAGATTTGATGGAAAGTGGTCCATTTTATCCTGGGGTTAGTGCTGTATTATAAACAAGGCCAAGCCTGCTGTTCCCATCTCCCAGATAAAGACTCCAAGTGTTGTAGTGTTTACAGAACAAGTAAATGTGTATGCCTGTCACATGTATATGTGTGTTTGTGCATCTGCAGGTGACACAGCAATTGGTTTCTAAGTGGTTCATCTGTTTCTTGTTTTCACACTTTTGCCTTTTTCTCTCTCTCTCTCTCTCTCTCTCTCTCTCTCTCTCTCTCTCTCTCTCTCTCTCTCTCTCTCTCTCTCTCTCTCTCTCTCTCTCTCTCTGGTCTCTCCAGTCGTCGGAGCTGGATGACATCCTGAACGACCTGCAGAATGCTCAGCCGCAGCTCTTCTGTGAGCCGCGACCTGTTTCGTTGCCCAGTCCCATGGACAAACAGAACATCATCAATGACATTCTGCAGATGTCCGAGACCAATCCTGCCATGGCAGCACAGCAGCAACACAGGGGCATCGGGACTGGCATGGGCCCAACGAGTGAGTCCCACACTTACTTGGAAAAAGAAGTGCACACGAGGTGTTCCCCCCTCACAGCAGACCACATGATATAAACTTTACAGTGTTCAGAAAATACTCCCATCATGAGGTCATAAGGTTCATAAGGATAATACGTAGCTTTGAAACAGACTATTTTATTTACCGACTTTTCCATCGTTGCACGATTGGCTAAAACTTAATTATTCTTGTCTTCAGACTTTGGAGGTGTCCGACCAGGCCAGCCAGGCAGAGGTCTGCCTGTGAGGAGCGTGTCTCTGGACATGAATGTGTCCCCCCAGAATCCCTCATTACAGTACCCCATAAGGGCCACTAGTCCATACACTCTCATACAGCAGCAACAGCAGCAAAGCATGGTGGGAAGTCACGGCATGATGGCTAACCAGGCCGGTATGGTCAACACAGGTGGGTGTGGCAGTTATGCTTTTGTGCTCCTCTGAACCAGTGTCTGCTCAAACAATGATGCATGCTCTGATTTAGTTGTGTAGTTAGTTGTACATTAAATGAAAATGACCAGCCCACAGAGTGACAGACTTCTTTATAGGTGTGGTCTCGTACAGTGTCCTGGACATAGTCATACTTGTATAAGATTAATGGACTTCCTACACAAAATATCCATAGGATTGTGTACACACTAAGGTTATAAAACATACAGTAGCCTCATGAAAATTGAGGCTATTTGCCATTTTACCCTGCCATTTTACACTTTAGAGCAGCTATTAGAGTAGGCATTGAACTAAAAGGACTAAAATTCAATTAAGAATGTAATTCATTTTAAAGAGTATCACAGTTGTTTAATGGCCTTTTGCAGTTTGGGCTCTCTGTAAAATGTAAATCTCCGGTTAACTCATGTCAGGTTGTTCTTTTTCTGTGATTTCTACTTGGCAATCTCAAAATGACAAAACCAGTGAATGAAGCACAATGACATTATTTTGCATGATTTTGTTAACACGTGTTGATTTGCTTTCCAAATTCTGAGGAAAGACCTTTTCCCCTCTATCTGTGTGTCGCTCTCAGCCTGTGACATATCATGTCATGGCACAGTGACTCACTTCCTGTGACAGGAAATGTTCAGTCACTCACACTGGCACAAAGTTTCTCTCATTGTCACTCCCACATATTAGCAGTCCTCAAACATCCCCCAGTAATACATAGATGCCATTCCCCCCATATATTACACCATTGCATCATGGGGACAGAGGGCATCCACTGTGGTCTGTCCTGAGGTATTTCTCACTCTTTCTCGTCTCCCATGTGTGTTTGCTTCTTCAGGACTGATGGCTCCAGGTGGTCCACGGCCGGGCATGCAGCAGCAGGAGGGCTGGGTGGGTTCAGCCTCTGCCCCTCCTCTGGGAGCCCCCGGCCCTGGGCAGCAAGGTGCCATGCAGGGCAGGATGGTGCCGAACAGTGCTCCCATGAGGCCCAACAGCCAGCCAGGGCCCCGACAGATGCTCCAGTCCCCAATGATGGCCAATGGTGAGAGCTCAGTGTACCCTAAAAAGCGTAGTAGTACAGTCCATCTAAAATATATGGTGCAGGGGGGCTGGTGAGGCACAGAGGAAAAGACCTCAACTCACCCTTATTGTATTATTGCTGCTGAGTGTTAAAGGTTGCCACCCAGTGGCTAGCCATGGTACAGCAGTCAAGACATGAATGTAATATCTACTCCAGCGCTGTGAGCTGATTGGTCTGGGTTTAAGAGAATATTGACCATCACCTATGTTGCCAGATTGTTTTCATCACGATAACCAAAATTACAGAATTGACTGTAGACAACAGTCTACAACCCTGCCTTAATCTGTTTTTCTTTTTTTCCCATATTTAGCCCAACCTGATATGGATATTGGTATGACCGGCCACCATTTCTCCCAACAACAGGCTCCACCCAACCAGACAGCCCCCTGGCCAGACAGCATGATGCCCATTGACCAGACAGCTTTTGTAAACCAGACCAGGTAAGCTTCTTTCTTGCAAATTTGTTATTAATAATGCAAAAAAAACTTTTTTACGGTCCTCAGTACTCAAGATTTCTCTTCCTATCAAACGTCCTTATATGACTGTTTTTGTTGTAATCAAAGAGTTGTCTATGGTTTATACTGGACAAAATATTCTCATTGAGAAAATATGTTAAGTTCCTTCTCTGCCTCCTCTCTGCCCAGGCCGGTGCACTCAGCGCCCCAGGATGATTTGCTGTGTAGTACGGGGCTCAGCTCTGGTGATGGCAGTGGAGTAGACGAGGGGGCCCTGATGTCCCAGCTGTACACCGCACTAAAAGATTTTGATGGCCTGGAAGAGATTGATCGTGCTCTGGGGATCCCTGCTATGGTAGAACAGGTTTGATCCATCCTCCCTAACCTGCATCGTCCCATACATTTTTTTTTTTTATAGGTTTTTAGTGACTTTTTAGTATTATTTTTTATGGCTCTACATTTTTCATCTGTTTCTGTGGCTGCCTGTTTCAGAGCCAATCACTGGAGCCGGACCAGTTCCCCCAGGACCCCTCCATGATGTTAGACCAAAAGCCCCCCATGTATACCCAACAATTTGGTCCCCCACCATCCCACATGGCCCAGAGGGGCTACCCTGGTGCCCCCATGCAAGAGCAAGGCTTCCACCCCATGTCTGGCCAGATGGGTCCACGGCCGGGTTACCCCATGATGAGGATGCAGGCCCGGCCCGGACTCAGGCCGACCGGGGTCGTCCCCAACCAGCCCAACACACTACGACTGCAGCTCCAGCACCGGCTACAGTCACAGCAGGTACACGTGCATCTAGACTTTCCTGGAAATGATACTTTCCATTGATTCTCTAGTCTTTCTGATGTAACCACACTGTTTGATCAGTAGCTGTGTGATTGAACACGCAGATGGGAGTTGTGTAATTATCCTTGAGGTTGACATTTTGGAAGGTCTTCTGTGCACACAAGGAATAATTGGGACAGTTAGGTCTACCTGCCACCTGCTGGTCTTTCATGGCATTTACTGGAATAATGTTCATTATGTTGCACTGAAATTGTGCTGCAGAAAAGGTGAAGTTGATCCATTTATGTAATCATTCTTTTTTATTAAATCTGTAATGTAATTTCAATCCAAATGTCAAGGATTTTAAAGATAGTTTAATTCATTAGAGGGTGGTGTTTGTCTTAACCTCTTCCTCTGTTTCTTGTCCCACCAGAACCGTCAACCAATGATGACTCAGATGAGTAGTGTGTCAAATGTGAACCTACCTCTTAGATCCAATGCTCCAAACCAGGTATGTCACCGCAGCCATCCAATAATCTGTCTGCACAGACATGTTGTTATGACTGTAGGTAGTGTTTAGTTTGTTGATGGCTTGCAGTAAATTTAAGGCTTTCATTCAGTGTTTATGTTGTAGAGGCACAAGTTGACTTACTTAATGTAGATCTATGACACTTTTTCTCCTTTGTGTTCCTCTATTCTTACACATCATCCCCCTCCCACTTCTAGGGGACCATCAATGCTCAGATGTTGGCACAGCGTCAGCGGGAGCTGCTGAGTAATCACCTGAGACAGAGGCAGCAGCAGCAGCAGCAGCAGGCCCAGCAGGTCCAGCAGCAAAGGAGCATGGCCATGAGGGCCCAGAGCCTCAACCTGCCTCCCAACATGGCCGGCGGAGGCATGAGTAACCCCCGGATCCCCCAGGCCAACCCCCAGCAGTTCCCCTACCCGCCCAGCTACGGTACCAGTACAGGCCTGGCCTCGCCACCTCCCCCTACCAGCCCCTTCTCCTCCCCTCTCTCCCCCAGCCTGCCCTCTCTCCCCCCCAACCCCCAACTCCACCTGCATGGCACCTCCTCCTCTTCCTCCACCTCCTCCTCACAGATGATGATGGGAAACACAAACATGATGGGCGGACAGTACGGGGCCGTACTTAGCCCCCAAATGCAGCACAGTGCCTTTCAGTTTCCCAACTCAGGTACTGCTCCCACACACTACTGTGTGTGTGTGTGTGTGTGTGTGTGTGTGTGTGTGTGTGTGTGTGTGTGTGTGTGTGTGTGTGTGTGTGTGTGTGTCTCTAGTTGCACAGCATCACATGCTTTTTAGTGGCGACAATCATCTGATTTGTAGTGTTATGCGCTGATGACTGCATTAATCAGCTGCCACTGAATGATCCAAATCATACTGCATATTTTACTCTTCAGTTTTACAACATATGAGTTGTCAGGAAGTGTCATCATATACTCATTGTTCTGTGCATTGTCCAAAATGGTGTCCTGGCTATGCACTCTTGCTCCACCAGAGGGCACCAAGAGCATAACAATCAAAGCTTAACTCGGGATACACACTGACACCTGACTCTTAAGATTGTGAGCAGGCAGAGCAATAATCAAGGCTGTATCTGTCAGTCTGACAGCCTGCCGTGTAATCTGGGCATAATCTGATAATCTAGTGTAATACTGATTTGTATAATGACATGTTTGATTTATCCTTCACTCCTTAATCTGATTCTGGCCCATGGGTTCGTACAGAGCGATAACTTCCACTAGACATTTCTTCTCTTTCCCTTTTCTCCTTTTTCCCGTTCCCATTCTTCCTAGTTCCTTGCCTGTTCACTACTACCACTAAATCACCCTGAATGCAGACTGGAATGGACAGTCTTCAGTAACACTAATCATCATGCTTGCTCAGTTGCTCATTCCCTGCCAAAACGTTCATCTTTATATGGCATGACTGTGTAAATTACGTGGAATGCTCTCAGTAACTTCAGTTGAGTCTCTGCAGGTCCAGTCTGGTTGACCTGTCTTGATGCGTCCACCACAGGTATGAGCCAACAGGCAGACGCAGGCTTTGGAGGTCCCGGCACACCACAGAGCCCCCTGCTTTCTCCCCGCATGGCCCACACACAGTCCCCAATGATGCAGCAGGGCCAAGGAAACGCTGCTTTCCAGGGCTCCCCTGACATGAACGGATGGCCACAGGGCAACATGGGAGGCAACAGGTAAAGATGGATGGAACTTAACTTCCAAAGAAACCCTTAGTGCCTGATTTAGACTGTTAGATTCAGTGTGACTTACACTTTCCAAGGATATCAATATCTGCAATATGTCCATTGCAGATAAATGTCCATAAATCCTTTTAGAAATCATAGAAAAGATGACGCTCCCTATAACTCCAGAACTTGCGTAAGAATCATCACGTTTTTAATTTTTCTTCAGTATCAGAATAATTTCTTGATAGTTTGTCCATGGGTACAGTGCAAACAGGAACTGCTAATAGCTAATTTGGCATGCTTTTAATGGTACATATTGTAGCCGCAGCTTACCCACGGACTCTATGGCAGCCTTTACTTCCTGTTTACATCCCCCAACGGGTTAAAGCAGTCACATCCCAGGTGGTTCAAAAGATTTTAAATATTTGGAAATATATTTTCTGCTAATATCAGTCGTCAAAATTGCTATAAATTATATACATGCTTCTTGGAAACGTACTTCCCTAAGTGCTCCTTACGGCACTTTTCTGCTCCCATAGTAAAATGTTTGAGCTCACCCATCTTGATCAGCTTTTTTGCTTTCCCTGTCCTCTCCCCAGTATGTTCTCACAGCAGCAGGCATCACCGCAGTTCACCCAGCAGAATAACAGCAACATGTACAACGGCAATGGCATGAACCTCAACAATGTCTCCATGGCCACCAACATGGCAACCAGCAGCATGAGCCAGATGGCTGGACAGATGAGTGTCACGTCCATGGCCTCAGGGCCCTCACCCAGCTTGCCCTCTATGGGGCAAGAACAGGTAAAATACCAGGCCAATCCAGACACATTCATTCTCAAAATGGGGTAAAAATTAGGACACTTTTGAAACTGGTAGGAGCAAGAATTACCCAGAATGTAGCTTTAGAGAAATGCCTATTGCTGATTTCAAGCGTTTCACAGTTAGGCATTGTTAGTCCAAATTAGAGGCTTTCGAGTGGGCCCAGAAATATCCTCAGGGTGTCCCTTTACATTAGCCCCTTGCAGAAACACAAGTCAGACACTTTCAGAGTTTAAGCCTTAGAGGTTAACAAATTGGACCCCTTACAGTTTTACACAGTAATCGGGGGACCAAGAAAAACTAAAAGGTTTTCGTTCTTTCTCCCCACTCCAGGCTGCTTATCTATGTGTTTGCCTTATTGTAAGACCCTAAGTGTTTGGGTACACTTATTGAACAGCCGCGCTAGTGAATAATTTACTCGGTAGTTTACGTAACTCCTGTGGCCGGAGTTCTGATGCTTCACTTGAACTTAGAGGACAATGATGTAATTAGCAGCGGGCACTTTAGAGCCAGACCATTTAGACTATATAGATGTTACTGTATGATGCTCAAAGGCTGGCCTGTCTGGACTTAAGGCTAATCAGCTGGTTCGCTTAACATGGAAAACTCTGATCTGTCAAGCCTACGCACCCCCTACACACATACACAAGCATGATAAAATTTGATTTGGCAAGATGACAAGTCAGTCTTTCACTTGCACGTAGACAACTGACCTCACTCACTCTCTGAAAATTGGGTAAACGTACAAATATTTTCACTTTGTCAGCACTCCATTTCTGGTGATTATTTAAGGTCAACCAAGTAAATCCTTCTTCCTTTGTCTCCCTGGTATTGTTAGCTTGGTATGTTGAATGCACTGTTGTTGTCCATAATGCTTTTAAGCCCAATAAAGGGCCATGAATATTTAACCAAGGTGCTGCTGTTTGATTGTTTGCACTTCAGACTGTTGTAGCACACCAGTATATCTGTCACTTGATTTATCCTCCTTCCAGGATTATAGAAATATATTGGCACTTAGATTTTTTCAATTATTTACCGTTTGGCCATTAGTGCAGGCTTTTGTGATTTACTGACTTGTTTTAGGCTTGATGGTGTGTTCCAAGATGGTTTCTAATTGTTTATTGTTATAGTTTTTTGCACATGTGGCTGATTTACTCCAGGCAAGTTCAAGTTCTGCAAGTTCAAGTTAACCAATCACTTGTGCTCTTGGATTGTGTATTTATTAAATGTGTTGTTCCTCTGCAGAAATACTGTTGACCCTCATGGAGTTCTTAACCTGAACCTCAGTGATCAGCTGGTGCAAGGAGCACGTCGGCCCCCATTGTACAAACATGTAACCAACTGACTGCCCCTTGAACCAGCCAGGCCGTGCCCTGACCCCGTCTCCCCAGCCCAAGTTTGCCGTCTGTCCCAGCTGGGCCTCTTCAGCGGCCCCGGAGGAGCCTGGTCCCAAACAGACACAGGAGTGTGAAGAGGGCTGGGGAAGGATTGTGGATCTCTGTCCAACATGCCTAACCTTCTTGGAGGAGAGCCTTGTGATGAGCCAGTCTGTCTGCCTGTCCAGCTGCATTCACCGTAGTGTGACTTACTGTAGGCCTCCTGGTGGGGGACACTGACCTAAGGGGGCAGCAGTGGGTGGGATCCCTTGTTCTGATGAATGTATTCCTCTCAGTGGACAGCGGCCATTTACAATCTCATCTCAAAAATGACGTACACTGATTTTTCTTTTATGTCCTTTCTTTCTCACACATTTGTGACATTTCCACATAGTTCCAAAATGGCAGCAAAGACTCCAAGTTATGTTCAAATTTATGGATGGAGCTCAAACACTTAGCCGGTTTTGCCTTTTTGCTGTTCTTTATTTTATTATTATTTTAGTTGTTGTTGTTCTTTTTCTTGTTGTGAGAATTAAGATGTAGAATGAAGATATGGTTGAAAAAACTGATCTTAAAAAACACTGCAGAAGAATGGTTTGAGTGGAATGATGATTTGTATGATTAGACTAATTTAGTAAAGAGGTTTATATAGTGTATTAAATTAAGTTTTATTTTTCTGTATAGATTCATTTTAATTATTGTAGATTCTTTATCCTAGTAGCAACAAGAAAAATATTTCTAAAAGTGTAAAAGAGGCACTTTTTTTTATAATTTTAACAGTAATGGTTGTATTCTTTCTGAGATGATTCTTCTATTAACCTGAATAATGGATTATACTTTGGTCCTGTAGTTTCAGAAGAAGATGTCAAAATCATATATGGTTTAAAAATGAATTACAGAGATTGTACATAACAATAAGTAAAACCTTTTCTTTCCTATTTATTTTATTCCTTAGGGTTTGGTTCCCCCATCTGGTCACAACTGCCTCTTGAAGCAGAGCAGGTTTTTGTTTTTTGTTTTTTTTTTTGTTTAGTTTTTGGGGAAGTGGTGTGGGAGCCTTCACGTTCTGATGTTCTGGTACGATGCAGATGGGTGGGGGTGGGACATAAGGGTTGTATGGGGGGTGTGCTGTGTATACAGTGTACAGATTATCGCTTGCTTCTCTGCCTTTAGCATATAACACCACGAAAAAAATGAAAAAAAAATGGACAACTTCAACACAGCCATACAATAACTCAAAAAAAATAACAGAAGTGTGCTTTCTATGTTGTCTGGAGTGAAAAATGCTTCATACAAGCTGCTAGGTGCAAACTGTTCTGGTGTGATGTAAACAAGCAATAACGATTACTTGAGAAACTTTTGTGTTTTTTTGTGTTTTTTGTTTTTGTAATTTTTGTACAGTTTCCTGAATTAAAAAAAGGATACATTTTTGCTCCACGTTTGGATGCAGTATTAAACACAGTTTTTTATTGCAGTTTGTACCAAGAAAGTCTACATCCACACAGCGTTCCTATTAGATTATGCAGCATTGGCTGAGGCCTGGAGAGGGAAATGGTTTGTGATCCCCTTGTTGACACACGCCCTCTCTGCCTCCAGCCACTCTTCTATAGCAGAGGTCAGAGTTAAGACTGCACGGTTCATGAGACCTGCTCTGACAGACACTTAGCCATATTTTATGACCTCAGGCAGTTAGTTCAACTATAAAGTGTTCAGTAATGACATGCTATTCTTGTACCCCAGTAGGGGTTTGGTTTGACCTTCACAAGATCTAAAGCAAGTCATCTTCTCTAACCTCAAAAGTACATTTTCCTCAAAAAACAAAACTTTTTATATCAACTATTTTAACCCAGGACAGACTTGGAGCAAGCCAAATAATCCTCACCTTTCAATTGGATTTCTGAATTCTACCAGCTTTTATTTTCCTAGTGAGAGACGACCTGTTGGTTAGCATGCTTTGAGGCCCACAGAAAACAAGAAATTTATGATGATGTCACTTAACAGGGTCTAATGTAGATGTTGCAGCATAAAACAGGAAGAGAATCATTCTGAATGTATTGTAATGTAAAGGCCTGAGGATGTGACTGATGGTGTTTATTGTCAACATGCTGACAACATGGTGTTGTACAGTTGCACCGTGCTCTTCTCAGCCTTTAGGTAGGAAGTTGCCCATTCTTGCTTCTTTAAAAAAAAAAAAGAAATTTAAGTTCTGTGTGAAATTTGAAGCTGTAGCAAGTCGACTTTGAGACAAATTAAGTCTGCATTAATGTTTTGGTTGTCATTGCAAATGCCCTGCAGTTGTTTTGCTGCAGGCCTACATGAGATCACACTTTTTTAACAAATGCTGTTTTGATTGTATCACACAGTCGTGCAGAACAAGCCTTTTTGAGCCATTTTGAAGAATGATTCACAGCCCTTTGCAAATTTCCAAAGATTGTCAAGATTTTGAAAAGATATAAAGCCATGTGGTAGCAATGCATTTTTTTAGCATTTATAATGAGGACAGGTGCAAATAAATGATTTTGCCCCTTACAAATATCCAGGCTTTGGACCCACTAAACGAAAATATTTTTCCTCTTTAACTTATGGTTTTGAAGAACTTTAATGCCCTTTTGTATTGTCTGCCAATTTCTTAGAGCTAAGATGCAACCTTGAAATGCTAAAAACCCTAGCATATTGCCTTAGATTTCGTCCGTCCTCGTTCTTGTACATTACACCGCTGTCTGTATAAATTTGTATAATGACGTGTACAGTATTGAATGGGTGCATCATTGTTCAGCTCCTCGCAGTTGCTGGAGACTCGGTCACAGTTGAACTGTCCCTCATCATTGCTCTCTGTTCTGTGTTGGGCTGAAGACTCTGTTATTTCATTCCCCCCCCCCCCCTCTTCACTGTTTGTATGGAAAAGATGATACATAGGGATATTGAAGCAATATGTAATATACTATATGGACTTTCTGAAGAAAGCTTTCCGTTATGTTTTCCCCGAGATATTTCTTTTTTCTGCGTTGTTAACAGGAATCACACTGTATACCCGCATCCATCTTTGTATCCCTAGCGTGTGTGTGAGCGTTTTATGCAAAATTAGATATACAAGAGAAGTTAAAACCACAGTTATGCAAGTTGTGAACTAATATGGCTTCGCTGATGCTATTTGCCTTGTAAATAAAGAATTCTGTTATTGCAGTATTTAATCGAGTGACTCTTATTTAATGTGATTGATAGCGAAGAGAGAAGCAAAAAAAAAAAAACATTTAAGGCCTTCATGTACCTTTTTTTAATTTTATTTTCCAACATATAAAAATGCACAAAGTAGAAATGTGTTCAGCTTTATAGATTGAAACGGCTCGAAACGAGTGATCATTTTGTCACCGTCAGCTTCTTATTGAATTCACCATATGACAAACTGTAAATTCAATAAAGAACATAATAGGCAAAAAACAAACTGTAGCCTGATACATTTTCTTATTTTAAAGTCAATATTTAAGATGACAACGATGCATTAGAAATAGCATAAATAAAGATGACCTTACTCGAAAATCACTAGGCTACAAATTCCTTCAGAAATATTTGAGATACTTTTCGTTTCGGGTAGCCTACAAATGAGGGTTATAAATACATGAATTGGTATGTAGACCTATTCGTTATATACCTGTTTTATATTATGTTTTTAGGACAAGTATATAGACCAATGACATACCAGCATTTTGCCTATAGTCTAAGCTACTTGCAATTCCCGTTCCTATATGAGCCTTTATACAAATAGCTTACACAAAACTCAGCAAGAAAAGGCATCCAAAACGGCACAAAACACAAAGTCAACAAGAAAATGCATTCAAAATGGTACAAAAACATAAACAATGATACAGCAGAGTTGCCATAAAAGTCACCGACGAGCACCAGTGTCGTATAATGTGCGGTTCATTCGTTTCAGATTTACTCATTTTCTCAATGAAGTTTGGAGCAGTGAGAAAGAGATGTAGCCGATAAATGCCTGCTTCGACCATTCTTTTCTCTCTTCCTAATTCACCACATCCAAGTCAAAACAACACATGTCTATGCTCCACTGGGGGTCCCTCAGATAAAATCGTATCTCGTGTGTGTGTGTGTGTGTGTGTGCTGGGGTGGGGGTCCTCGTATGGAAATGTTTGGGAATCTCTCTCAATCAGCCTCACTGTAGCAGAGAAAGCGTGGAGAAGTTAAAAGGAGTGGGTTGTCCCTGAGAAAATGTATTCCTATGGGGGGGGGGCATTGACATGCATGAGGCTGAGCTGATTCCTGGCCAATAGGAAGAAGGTGCTGCGAAGCATCTCCAGCAGACCTGACTGTGTACAGTATTGGTGCCCTCAGATGACCACAGACCAACATAAAGACAGAGAGAAAGGTTCCTGCAGCTCACACGCACTCTGCATTTTAGACCCGCTGGGCTCATACCTGCACAAATTGGAGATTTGTTTGATTTTATACACGGGAGGTTGTTCAAACTAAAAGAATGCGGACATGACTGAGACAACTTCACTGTGAAACATCTAATTTATTTAACAAGGTAAGCTTCTTTTCCAATTTATGAAAAATCACTGCAACAGCCAATTGCTGCATATTTATATAGGAAATTACAGTCTGTGATACTCACTGAGTTCATTGTGACTCATTCTTTTATGTGGTAGGCCTATTTGTATATTAGTTTGTATTATTTAAAAAATACTATAGGATTAAGATAGTCCATTTGTTTTGTCATAGGTTTAAAATTAAGCACGAAGCATGACACACTCCTGTCTCTATTCCTTTTCATTTCTCCTGTTAAATTCCAAATTCTTGCTTTATTTTTCTTGATTATAATAATGTCCTTTTAGCCCATAAATTGCTCCAACAATTCCAATGCTGATGTCTTTTTATTTTTTATTTTTGCAATGGTTGTACGGTAATTGTAAAGTCTATAAAAAGCTCCATTAATGTTGACCTCTGCTCTGGCCGACTGTTCTTTAATTAGTGTCATGACCCTGATTTGTCTCTCTGTTTACTGGCTGATTGGTAAACGGTTCCCAAAAAGAACACCCCATATTCCAGCCGGTCATTTAAAGCCGCTGATGAACATTTGATGTGTGTCTGGTGTGCGTGTGTGTGTGTCCTCTCAGCTGGAAATATTGCAAAATCGGCTGTCCAATTTCACTGTGGAGTGCTTTTACTTGTTGTTCAATATTTGCCCAATAGTTTCATCTGCAGTACATGATATATTTAGTTAATGTTTTAACTTTAAATTCTGGATCTGCTTTAAAAGTATTGTTATATTCCTCGAGGAACAAATAACGTGTCCCTGGTTCTCATTATTTATTTATGGGATTTTCATAGCTTCATTTGCTGTAAGGATCTGTATTTTACATGATATTTCAATCTAAGATTATCTAAATTACTACGCTAAGTTTACTACATTGTTTAGCTCTGTTTTGTTAGACCAGTTGAATTACTAAAGTAAAGGCTTACTCAAATTAAAATCATTAAATGTGGTCAACCTCTCTTGATGTCATGTTTCCTTTTTTAGATTTCTTGCATTAAACTTTTATAACTCGCCCCCACTTCCTCTCCCACCCCCTCTTCTCTCTCTCACCCCCTGAAGGATACACTGCCATCTCCATTTGAACCTTTGCTTCACCTCCGTGCTGTCATGTCGGTGTCCCTGTCCAGCATCCCTGTAGTGCTGAAGGACAAGAGCTACCATGCAGGCATGCTGAAGGGCAGTCCCGCTCGGGGCTTCTACCCGGCCCCTCTCCCCGGTCCCCACCACTACATGGACTTCTTCCCGCGGACTCACAGCCTCCTCCACCCGCTCAAGTCCCTCGGTCGTCTGGTGTCGGACACTCAGGCGTCCCTGCCGCTCAGCCTGCACGGCGGAGCCCCTCCGTTCCTCGGGCAGGGCGGCCACCACGCCTCGGTCCTGCAGGAACACATGTTGAGCGCCTCCGGCATCCCCTACCTGAGCCAGATGTTGCCCGGACACCCGCTGTACTCCAAACCAGAGGAGCTGGCTGCTGTGGTGACCGAGCACGCCGCCGGTCCGCTGTCCTCGGACTTCAGCAGCCCGTACAGTGAGCGGTCCTCTTCCTCTGCCACCTCGCCGCCTAAGGAGAGTTTGTTTCGCCTCCGGAGCGCAGACCTGTCGCCAGAAAAAACGCGCACGTCTTATAATTTTAGCGAGGATGACTTGTTCATGGTGCTCTACGGTTACTCCAGCAGCCAGGAGCGCAGCGTGGGTCACGCTATATCAGGGCTGGCCCTGCCCGAAAAGTCAGGTGAGACTTCTGCTTTCAGTTTTATATCAAAAGACAAAACGGCATACTTTTACTAGTATCCTGCAAGCCAAAATCTCCAGAAAAGTTGAAAAAACACATGGACATATGTCTGTTGACTATAGGTCTAATAGTCTAATAATGCTTATCACTTTTATCAAATAATAATATTTATTTAGTCATCAATGCTTGCTTAAGTTCCTCAAGAAATTGGATTGGAAACCATGAGTTTTATTCCCTATTCGCTCATTTTGTGTTTGTTTTCTTTTCCAGTTCCTGGCTCACACATTCTCCCACTGGACAAAGAAAGACTTGAACTTCCAGAGGGTAAGACCTGCCAACTTTCTTGTCATGAATCACCTTTAATTCTGTGTCTTTGAATCCGTGATGGCACGGCAGAGACTTGACACTGTTTGGTCACCGTGTTGCAGGGTTAACCATCCTCCAGGCAGCTTGGGGAAACGTCTCACACCGTGGAGTCTTCGCGGACAAAAGCAGCACCCCTAAAGGGACGCGCTTCGGACCTTTCCTAGGAAAACTGGTCAATACCAGCGAGATTAAAACATACGACGACAACACTCTGATGTGGGAGGTAATGTGCTGCAATTGTTCCCAACGTCCCAAAGTCCGGTCTAGCCTATCAAGAAATGAGTGTGATTGTTTGAACTAGTATCTAATGCAAAGCCACTTTTTTTCCTCCTTCAGGTGTTTGAAAACGGCCGGTTGAGTCATTTTGTGGATGGCAGGGGAGGCTCAGGGAACTGGATGTCTTTAGTGAAGTGTGCTCGTTTCCCAGACGAGCAGAACCTAATTGCTGTACAGGTCCAGGGCCAGATCTACTATGAGGCCTGCAAAGAGATCCGGCCCGGACAGGAGCTGCTGGTGTGGTATGGAGACTGCTACATGCAGTTCCTCGGCATCCCTCTCACCCTGAAAGACCCCAGAGAGGAAAACAACGTGGTTCCTGCCGCTGAAGGTCAGAATCTAACCTTCTGTTGATTTGACTCTCGCTTTAATCAACGCGTCTTTGGTTAGTTTTTACCACCATACTAAACGTGGTTTTTTTTTCTCCTATATTTTCCCCAGATGCTGGCGAGGGTTTCAAGTGTGACAGATGCGGGAAGGTGTTTGCATACAAGTACTACAGAGACAAGCATCTGAAGTACACACGCTGCGTGGACCAGGGCGACAGAAAGTTCCCCTGTCACCTCTGCAACAGATCTTTCGAGAAGAGAGACAGATTAAGGATCCACATTTTACACGTTCACGAAAAACACAGGCCTCACAAGGTAATGGCACAGTGCGTGTGCGTGTCTGTTGTATTTACTGCATCCCCATACTGCAGATTATTACAGCATTGCATCACGCAGTAAAGTCGATAGGTGCATGAAAAAGTTTGTGTGGTGCTGAAAGAACAGCTCCCTGCAGCGTCTCTTAGAAACGGATGCTTCAGGTTTTTTATTAGGCCTCGTAAAAAAGCAAATTACTGTAATTACTGTAGCCTAAAGCATCACAACTAAACAATATCAACAAAGTTTGTTATTTAAAAAAACACCGATTCATGATTTTTTTTTCCACATAGAAAACTCAATTAGTAGGCTACATAACACTTGTTTTTTTACCTTTCTAAAGAACAAAATCAGCCTTAAATGTGGATAAACTCTTCCACAAAAATGCAAATGAGTTCATGTTAGCCTAACTTCCCAAATAATTATGACACATTTAAATGACTAAATAACTAGTACTCATGCTGATGTCTTATATTTGTCTGGTCCGCAGTGCTCAGTGTGTGGAAAGAGTTTCTCGCAGTCGTCCAGTCTCAACAAACACATGCGTGTGCACTCTGGAGAGCGGCCATACAAGTGTGTCTACTGCAATAAGGTAACGAGCCTTGCTATATTATCATTCAATGTATCATTTAACCGTACAGCTACAAGAATTTAGGAAGAACGAAGAGAAATGTCCAGCAATAAAGAGTCTCCTTACTGCTTCCTGTGGAGATTTTCCCCCTAATGGAAGTATTAAAGGCTTTTATTTTTTTTAGTTCCCCCTCTGGTTCTATAAGTAGCCTACATGACCTGCAGGCCTTTTTGTGGCCTACTCCTCCTCACTCCTCCTCTTCTGCGCGTCCTTCAAACCTGCAGCATTTTGGATCCACTTAGTGCTCCCTTGTTTCATGGTGCATTTGGCTCGAGCCCCTCATTATTGTTTCTCTCGACGGGCACGCTCCGCGGAGACACTTACATGCTAATTATCGCCAGATGTACACCCACCCTTTTGTCTGCAGAGATTATACTTTTAATTTACGGCTCTGGAATGAGCAGAAGTTTTTTTGTCCTTTTTCTCTCTCTCTCTCTCTCTCTCTCTCTCTCTCTCTCTCTCTCTCTCTCTCTCTCTCGATGTCCTCCCCTTTTTTATGCACCCGGAGAAGGTTTTGTTTAACCTGATCCCCTGTCTCCTCATCTGGACAATTAAAGCAATACGCCAGGAGACCAGAGGTTTACAGTCATTTTAGAAGGGCTGGGAGACAATGCACGGCTTTCATAATAAAAAAATATAAGGATAAGAAAACGAAAATAAAAATGTTAGACTACCTTTAAAATTTAAAAAAAAAAAAATCAGTAATCATTATAGACTACAGTCATTAAATTGTAAAATGCAATTGCTAGAGGTGACACTTTAGCCAAATTAGCTTCATTAAATAGAAATAGAAATACAGGTGTGCTTGGGACTAGCTAATACAAAAAATACCAGGGCCTGTCCTTTTTAATACAGTAACCCATCACATAGGCTGCCAAAATGCCATCATTATTGTTGCCGGAACTGAGGATTTAACAAAGGGAAAAACGAAAATATCACACTCACTGAGTGTTTTTCCCCTCCCTTCTCCTCCAGGCCTTCACTGCCTCCAGTATTCTGCGAACACACATCCGCCAGCACTCCGGAGAGCGGCCCTTCAAGTGCAAGCACTGCGGGAAGGCCTTCGCCTCCCACGCCGCCCACGACAGCCACGTCCGGCGGACCCACGCCAAGGACAAGCCCTATCCCTGCAACCTGTGCGGGGTTTCTTTTCAAGAGGAGCAGGAACTTCAATACCACACGAAAAGTCACAAAAGTAAGACATTCTGTTTTTCAACACAATAATAGGAGTTATTATAGGCCTAACAGGCGAATTGAATTTATTTTGTGAATAGAATTCGAAGTTGGTTATCTGGTGATATATAAAAGGCATTCAAAATAATGTAAGTAATTTAAACAATCGAATATTAAGAGGAATACCATTTATTATTATCATCCCATAATAAGGTAGCCTAATCCGTGCCAAATGTTTTATTGCCATAACTGTGGGAATCGTATCAGCATATAGGCTGTGTATGAATACCTTTTAAAAATGCAGTAGTTACAGATATGGTGTTGGTTTCTTCGTATACAATTTACAAGCAGATTTTTGTCTTTTTTGTTTAAATTCGGAGGAATAAATATTGTAGGCTGCAAAGGGAAAATGTTGCATTGCTTCCGCCTTGAAAACTGGTTATTTATTTGAGCTGTTTTCTCGCTCTGCAGAAATCTTGGACAGCACGCTTCTTCCGTCTTCTCCGGGGAGTGGATTACAGGAGGGCCCCGTGTTTCCAGTGAAGGACAATCCAAACAAACAGAAAAACGCCGGACAAAACTTTCCTTACACCGGGTTAGCAGTTTTAAATCCAGAATATCGGCCCTGGAACTAGCCTGTATGATTTAAACTGTACTCGGTAAATCCAGACAAAGATCTAATCGTGTAATACTTTAGAGGATTTTAGACGATAGTACGGGAGCATTAATACCATGAGAGATAAATGAACAAGGCCTATAAGGTGTTTTTTCTTTATGTAAATGCTGCTTAAGAAAAGAAAATGTTCTATAATAGGCCTATTTAAACAGGCTCATCATAATTTAAATTGTTGGTAAAAATGTGTCTAAATCTATTTATAATATGTTAAAATATGTTGTCTGTTGTTTTGTGGCTTAAAGCTTTAACTCTGCAATGATTTTGTGAACCCAATGTGATTCCATAATAATATTAACAACGGTTATAATTATTATTATTATTATTATTATGTTTTATTATTATGACGTTGGGTTTTTTTTGCATCGACTAATGCTTGAAAAGTAAAGCTATTTTTATCATTGTAGATTTGAGCGTATTTGTGTACAAAATAAATGTTATACCCTCTCTTAATTTATAACGTATGATAATATTTTTTACTGTAATGTACGGCTGCAAAAGCAATCGAAAGTGTCCTCGTTTGTTCTCTATGAGCGTCTGCTTTTTATTAACAAATAAAAAATCAGCGCATGGAAACAAGGCTGTTGGTTTTGGTTTATGTCCGACTTGAGCAGGTCTTCCATTAAAATCTCAGTTGAGAACAAAAAAAACCAAAACTCTTCTTTTGGGCCATATGAGTTTTTAGTATCTATAATATTCACAAAATCTTTGTACTTGTAGTTATATTTTTGAGTGAACGACTAATGATTTTTTGTCAGAAATGTGACAAGCTATGAGATACATTTAAATACAAGAGGAAATAAAAAATGGGACAAAGATTTTATTCACTCCAGCAGTTTAATGAAATCAATTTCAGTCTTATCAGTTATGAGAGGCGATTTATATTTTTATTTTGTTGTGCCTTCTCTCGACAGTGTTATTAGTGTTCATCAGTGCAGTTAAAAGAGAGTGTAAAGTTGTTAAATAATTCAGATAATGCTCCATGGACGGTGTCTTGGTTAACATTTTGCAGACAGTTGCGTGGATATCTGCGTGTGTGTTTGGTATGGACCCTGTGCATTTTGCCTGCAGGTCCAGTGCGTGTGTCCCTTTGTGTGCATCCTCTGTCTAGTGTGCTTCTGTGTAGCCAAGTGATGAATTGGAGACTGTGTGCTCCCAGTAAAAAATGAACAAACCCCACTGGAGCAAATGAATGACAATAGAGTGCAGCAGTAAGGTGGTCTATTGCTCCACACACAAAGGAGCTCGCCGTGACTGACATCTGCCCTCACACTGTCACCAACTGTCCCACATGTGTTGACCTGAGATAGATAGATAGATTAGATAGATAGATAGATAGATAGATAGATAGATAGATAGATAGATAGATAGATAGATAGATAGATAGATAGATAGATAGATAGATAGATAGATAGATAGATAGATAGATAGATTGATTGATTGATTGATTGATTGATAGGTCATCTGTAACTGAATTGTGCGCGTGTGTGTGATGGGGTTAATTTGAGGAAAGCCCCAATTGGTACTGGTGGTGGCAGCAGCATGGGGTCTGAAAGATGACACAGTGTCCAGCCTTTGTCTCTGTGGTCTGTTATGTCACCTCTAACCTCTGGGTCACCATACTTCACACTGAGGGCATGTAGTCAGACACAACAACGCTAGCCTGCGACCGTGCTAAAGTGCAACACAGATTCAAGCAGTGGGAGAAGAGAAATAAAGCAAAAAAAAGGACAAGAGAGATGGAAGGGATTGAAAAAATGGCATTGTGTCTTTCCATAAAATGAACAGATTTTTCAGCTTACATGATGTAGATTTGAAATCTACCTGTTTTGCCATCAGATCAGAGTGATAAAGACTTGAAGATTAGGCTTTTTTTTCTCTTCTTTTCTGTACATCTTTCTGGGCTGTGTGCAGAGAGGAGCGCAGTACAGTCAGCTCCGCTCCGCTCTGCCCAGCCTCTCTGTTTATTTTCTGTAACGGATGGACAGCAGCCTTCAGGGTCAGGGGTCACCTCCTCTCTGAATGTTTAACAGCCTCTCTCTCCCTTCAAATAGCCAAAATATGGATGCTTGAACAAGTGTAGATCACCCTTCATTGGACCTGCACCTCCCATGTATACAACCCCCGAGCCTCCGCGAGGGGCCTGCTGTGAAAAGAGAGGGTACTCCCCTTTGTGGTCTTCCAGGAGCAGAGGGGTGGAGGAGAAGGATGGGACAAGAAACAAAGACAAAAAGAAAGACAGAAGGAGAAAAAAGGAGAATGAGCTGCCAGAGCTGAAATACTGAGATTGTTAGCGAGGCCGTGCTAAAAGACTGGTTTTACTAGCACCTCTTTGATTGGGTGATTTAGGGCTCAGCGCTCCAGCATGAGAGAATTTTTATCTGGGTTGTTTATACGGATTGATTTCACACTTAACCTCCTGGCAAGTTAACAGGGCCTCCGGAGGGCTATCCATCAGATTAATCTCTATATTAATGTGATATTAATGATAGGAGCACTGGGGCTTTATGGCGTAGGTTTGCTGAGGTTCATTCCCTCTGAGGTTCTCTCCAAAACAGTGTGTGATGTTTCATAACACTCATCAACAAGTCATCCCCTGAACGCGGCCACAACTGAATTTGATGTTGTGATTAATTAGTAATGTCCACTGATATAAAGCGGAGACTGCTGTTGCAGGGGCATTATTACATTTGCGGCCACCTGTGTGCTTCTGGCTTGTAAAATGCATTTCTTCATACAGCGTGATTGATGGATCTCTTCTCTTCTCTTCCTCTCTGTCTGCTAAGCTAGTGGAGCTGAGTGGTCAAATGCTCTGATGTATTAGCTTCTATTGATTGCCTAATAGCTGTCAGTGTAGTGTGTGTGTGTGTGTGTGTGTGTGTGTTTGCTGTAGTCTGGCTGATGTTGAGGCTTGCCCCTGGTTCCAGACAGGCCTCAGACTCTCAGCTGAGTGGACTCTATACATACACTCTATAACTACAACCACCCCGGCTCTCTGTCCATCTGTGCCTCAAACCACATGAAAACTCAGTGACGCTGAAGATGAAGGAGGAACTTGAAACTGTGAAACTTGATACTTTTTTTGTTTTTCATAGATAAAGACACTTTTTTTTAGTGCATTAGGCTTGATCTTACAGTCAATGTGACACCTGGCCTTTAATAAATCAGCTTATATACCCTCCAAAAACATACACTTATCAATGTTTTGAGGCATTTAGGCTCAGTTGACTCATGTCCTGAGATTGGATCCACATCCACTTACAATTCATCTTTCAGTATCTCATTTCTTGTCTCTTTCCATTGGAAAACTTCCAAAAAAAAGGAGTTTTTCATCTCTTCGTGTTATTAATTTTGTTCTCTTGCACTACCTGTACTTTTATTTCCTTTATTGAAATTGGATCTATAACTGTAACTATAAATATATTTCTCGTACTATTTTATGTTTAATTTCATCTTATTAGATCTCATTCTATATTATTTGTATTGATCTTTTCCCCTTTTTTATCACGTTTTAAATGCATTTCTTCACCTTAATTAAAGTCCTTTGAATTGCTGTAGTTTGAAATGTGCTATACAAATAAACTTACCTTGCCTTTCTTTAGATTTTATTTTGTGTTATTATGTGCAGTTTTAGGAGGCATGAGACAATAAATGCAGTTGTTTTGGAAGCAGGCTTTTCTGTAACAGTTTAGCTATATTTTTTCATCCTGTTTAGCTTTGCTGCATTTTTTAATGCCTGTGTTTACTCTGAATCTTAGTTTGAACTCGCTCACGTCACAGTGGCTTGTTATCTGTGTGACTTCTGCCTTTAAAGAAACATTTGAGTTAAGTCATTTAAGTTTGAATGGATCCACTGAGCTGTGCCCCCCCTCCCGTCAAGAGATGAGGCTGATCAGCTTGTGTCCTGCCATTCATGCCTCAGGTTGGAGCTGTTGTTATCGGCTGGTGATTTCCACTGGGACAGTGGACAGTACAGCAGGAGACACACAGAGAGGCTCAGCGGCCTGCATGCTGCTGACTGGATGAAAGGCAGATCAAACACTGCCTGCAAAGCCTCTCCATATTACTACCCAGCACTCAGTGTGTGTGTGTGTGTGTCTTCTAGGTGGGATTGATGCGTGAGGAGGGCAGATGGCCTTATCCTTCTCTGTGGGGGCTGGTGTGAGGTTCCACTGTGGTCCCATGGGGCAACATATTTTGGCCTACTGCCCCCCGACACACACACACAAAACCCCCAGCAACACCCAAAGTAACCCATCATAAAATCTATCTATCTATCTATCTATCTATCTATCTATCTATCTATCTATCTATCTATCTATCTATCTATCTATCTATCTATCTATCTATCTATCTATCTATCTATCTATCTATCCATCTATCCATCTATCCATCTATCCATCTATCTATCTATCTAAAAGAACTTTAAAAAAAACATTAATTCCTTGCTCCTGTTTGAACTATTTAACCCCTGATGGACTGCTGGGCTCTTCTTTTAGGCCAATTCATGTGCAACAGCGCTGAAAGGAGTAAATCTGCTTGTAGGTTGACATCTGGCATTGTCATTCGGGATGTTAGAAAGTGTTATAGGGTTCTTCTCCCCATGCGTTGCGCTTTACAATAGTTCTCGGTGTGCTATTTGTGTGTCTTTATGCGCAAGGCTATTGTATGTACCCAACTGTTATTCCTGTGGGTGATGAAGCTAGCAGTTCGGTAGCAAGGAGAGGGAGAGGAGCTACTGTTACAGTACTCCCTACCTCCGTCCCTCTCTCACACACACTTATGTTTCTGAATCACCCCACATTTCTTGCTCTCCTCCATCTGTGTGTTTGTGTGTGCACGTTTCCTCCTACCTGTGCTGAATAAATTGCCAGAAATTGCAGCCTGATGCTGCCTTTCCAACAAAAACACACACAGCATGTATGTTTTGCTCTGATAGGTTGTGACCATGTAATTCCCATGTGACAGTTACATCATGGTTTTGGCTGCCCCTGTTGTGCCAGGGTCTATTCTCAGGCGAATGCTTCTCTCGGTGGGGTCGTGGTGTTGAAAGGCCCTGGGATGTCTTAAACTGATACTTTAGGACAGTTGGACCACATGCTGCTACGACACTATTGGCCAGAGGAAAGACACACGCTGGTGCATGCCTGCATAAATCCACTGATGCGAGACATTTCGAAATGTGAAAGACATTTCGTATCCATTTGTCATACAGTTTTCTACAAGCAGTTTGAGGCACATTCGATCTTCATAAAACATTTTTTGGGTTTTCAGAGATCAGAGGGGGATTTAAATGTTAAAAAAGGTTAAGAATGTGTACTTTCTACCAGTAAAAGAAGGCCTGCATGTGTTGTCCCTGAGGGAAGGATTTACAACATATGGACACTGTACTCCTGCCACATGCGCATCCATTCACAGACGTGGTGACCTCCCTGCCTCTAAAGATGTTTGCTGTTGGTCCAACTAATCCTAACTAAGCTGTCCATTTAGATGACACTCTAGGGCAACACGCACGTATGGCAGACATCGACTCTGCACCATCCTGTCAAATAGAGATCAGTTTGCTTTCTCTCTGTTACTGTCAGAGAGGGGGAGGAAGGGGAAGGAGTGGCTTTTATATATTTGAGACAGAGCAAGAGATAGTGAAGGAAGTGGGAGATTTTAACCTTCGTGTAGTGGGTTAGCTAATAAGCACTCTTGTCTTTTCCTCACCTCCCTTGTTCCCTTCATCTCTTCTTCCTGGAGAATGCACAGTCAAAAGCCACACAGGACAGATGATGATTGATTTCCCCATGGACCATCATGAGAGTACAGGAGGGAGCCACACAGAGCACCATAACCCCTGCAAACCAAGCCCTCCAATGCACGGGTATGTGCGTGTGCATGCAGCAAGATGTATTCATGCACAAACACAACATGCCATGTAGACACACACACACACACGCACATGAAGTGATGGACAGAGGGAGGGCAGGTCAGCTACATATCCATCAATAGCTGTCAGTCACATTTAACAAAGCTAACAGCACAGAAACAAGGGGGTACAACTGCTTTATCAGCTAGTTAGTTCCCTCCTCCTCTCATCTCCTCCTCACCCTCTCTAATCACTGTAATACTGCTGCTCTATCAGCTTACAGTCTGATTTTAAGAGCCAACAGCGTAGCTAAAAGAAGTTAGGGTGTGAGGCTGCAAAGGATTAAGCCCAGGGGGTGCTTTTAAGCCTGAAATCATGGGATGGAACTTTCAGATTCCACCAACAACCTCCAATCTCTTTCAAAAATCCTTCTCAGGCCCCTTCCTCCAGCATATTCCCTAACATCCAGGACAGCACTGGGTTAGGGCAGCTATGTTTTGTAAGGCGTAGTTTGTTTATGACTCCTTCATATGTCCTCCCTTGAGCCAGGATGACAACATACTGTCATACAGGAAGTGTAAATCAAAATTTCTTTAGATTTCTTGACAGTTGGGGGGACCGGCTCTTAATGGCACAACGATCAACGATGACAGTCAGTTGCCTGCGTTAAACAGTGGCCAAAAACAAAATGGAACCTTGCCCTGATACAGATATTAAAACACACTCTTGTCATGTACGCAGATGCCAGGAACAGGCCTGCAGCTCATGCAGAAGCTAGTTCTGACACTTTTGATGATAACACCTTGATGTCAGGGTCAATATCCTCCTCTTTCAGGGTCTACTCCTTCCTTCCACTGCCTTTGAAAAACACAGTTTGGCAACCAGGTTATATAGTCTCTGTTGCTATCGCAGCTACACTTCTATTGTTCATGGGACAATTGACCGTGACCCCAGGCAGCTCCCAAAGGTCCGCAGGGTCAAAGGGGAGAAGCAGCTGAAAGGCCCTTGGGTGTGAATGTTTAGCAGCTACCTCGGGGCTGGAATGACTGTTTAAGCACCTGATGCTTTGCGATGGTGCCAAACATCAGTGTGTGTAAAGCTGAAAGGTCTTAAACCTGCTCATCCAGGAGACTAGAGGCAATGATTCAACAGAAAGTGTGTTGACAGTGATGGAGATGAAAACTGTGAAGGATGAGGCGGGCACTGAGTGCACTACCACAGCTAAGAGTATATGTTTATCTGTTGGTCTGTCATGCTGTGTGTGAGTGTTCCTCAGTGCATTGTCTGTCCGTGTCTGGGATTGTGTATGCATGCTCCGCCACAGGAAAATAGAGTGTCTTGGCCCTGGAGCCGCCCCCACCCCCCAACACTGAGTCATGATGGCTTTTTGACAAGAGGAGCTGGAAAACAAGTGCCCCCCGTCCTGCTGAAACATTCATGAAGCCTTATGACCCTCTCATCCACCTAATGTACCCTAACAGGCCTTTATGGCTTCTCTCTAGCCTAGCGCCACCTTAGTGCTGCTTCCCGGCATCTAACTTCTTAACACCCCGCCACCACTGGTCTTTTACGCCCTTTCAGCAGTTTGTTGGAGAGGCCTCACCATGGTAGGTTTCCTGAGCGCACAAAGGATGGCTGCTGCACAATTACCCCGAGACATCCATTAAATCAAGCTGCAGGTATGTGGTTTGCGTTGGGATGCACGTGTCTCTGCTCTGTGTCTTTGGGGGCAGTTCAAGTTGACTTTGTCGTATGCTTCCAGTGTCATGTTGTTCCCCTTCTTTTTTCTCCTCTCCTTCACGTGTGGTCATTGACAGTCTTTGTAACCTGACTCCTAACGGGCGCATTGATCTGTTAGATTGTCACTTCAAAAAAGCCCCATTAGGGTTTAAGGTTTGACAGCTGATATCAACATCCTTTAGTGTTGTGACACTTTTAAATGACACAAAAAGCAAGGGAAATAAAGGTTGCAGGGCAGGAGGAAGGGACTGTGGATGAGAAAACTTAAGATAGAGTGTGGAGAAAGTAAGACCAGGTGCATAATTCACTTTTTAACAAGACTGACACAAGGCTAAAGTCAGAAAAAAGAGACTATATTTAAGGTAAGACACAAAGAAAACTAGAATATAGATTCCTGTATTGAGCAAAGTGACCTCAGCTTGTCATTGGGACTGGACACTGTGTCCTCTGTGTGTGTCCACCCTGTGTGGGTCCACAGGGAGATCTGGCCTGAGCAGTGTGTTTTACTATTCTCCTGGCCTCCCCACTGTGTTTACCTCTCCGTGGTAAAAAATGCCATATGCTAAATGGGCTTGTGTTACGGCTCTGGTTACCAGGCGGACCGTCGGGCCCCACACACACTCCAACATCAAGCAGAATGGATATCTAAGCCATATCCAAGCCTATAAAGTGGAGCTCCATTGATCTGTTTATGCTTTTTTAAAATTCATCTCGGCCACAGACAATCTTCTGATGGTCATTGATTCATCTGGTAACACCAGAGCAATTAATTAGCGGTGGCAATCATTGCTGTTTTTTGTAGTCAATCATTATCGAAGCTTAATCAGTTACCCTGTGACATTTGCCATTTTAATTATGCAATAATGCAACTCCATAAATACTGTTTGATAAAAAAGACCAGTTTGTTTTATTTTAACTAAATATTCAGTACTTGAAAAGACACAAACCCTTCACTTAATACAAAGTACACATCCCAGACTACTTTATTGACAAGGTTCTTATTGACTGAGGTAATAGAAGTCACAGAAGACGGCTCACATTCAAGATACATTAAGAGTCAGTCTATATTTCTGATAATGTACATTCATCAGAGGAAATCTGCAGAGCTCTGCAAGTATTTTCTTCACTTCAGGATTTATTGGTGCCTGCTGAATGTCTAGAGTCTGGGTATAAAACCTATCCCTGGCTTTTTTTTTAAATTGATTTTGTAAGATAGATTCATCTACATGTCAACCTTCTTCTCTTTAATTATTTCAATTACATGCTTAGTCTTTACACACACACTGAAACCAAGAGGTTTTCAAAACTTCTACAAAATACCAAAGAATTTATCCAGACGCACAGGTTGGATTGCAACAAGGGATTCCTCAAATATCTGCAAATAATTAAAAGGTTTCAGTGCACACATGAAACAGTGGTTTCAACAACAACGGAGATGTAAGTATTGAATAGATTTTAATGGATCCACTTGCACAGTCGTGTTCAATACATACACACATGCACACAGTCTGTTTTATCTGTTCCTTTGTTTTTTATCCTGAATATGTTTTATACATTTATATGTTTGTTTCAGTCAGTTTGGCAGTGTGACTGTGCTCATGCAATTCTGTGGAACAAATCTGAGCAAGCTTGACACAGACTGTGCCTGTGCTCACAACTCTCCCTGGCGTATTGCAAGAAACATTCACAATTCACGTACGACTAAATGCTAATACAAGAGGAGGCCGGGGAGGTGGAGGGAGTTACATTTCTGGAAGCATGCAGTGAGGACACAGAGCTCAGCGTTGTTGTATGCAGACTGAAAGAGTGCCAAATGTTTATATGGGCCGCCTATTGTGAGAGCCAAGTCGTGAACATACACATGATTGAAGGGTGTATGGAACATGCCTGAACTACAACGAGGCTCCATTTGTTTTAAGTTGAATTTAAAAGCCTGACCAAGGATGGGGGCTACTAATTAGCTTTAGATAGACACCCTATATACATTCATACATCTATTGCATTACTTATTTATATGTAACAGTGTTTATCTGTATTGTCCCTGTTAAATAATCTAGAAACATTTTGAAAACTTTTTGAATGAATCCATATCAAATCAAACGTTTTATTGTCAAATCAGTGTTTTATTTTGTTTAGTCCAATAGTCAGACTATAATATCAGGCACACTCACTGTAAACCACAGCACTAGTGGAAATCAAAAAAGCAAAAGACTTTATAATAAGATATTTGACTTTGTAAAAAACATGTAGAAAAATGAGGGTCTCTGACCGGAGAGCATTCTGTGCAGGAAAAAAAGGCCAGAAAATGTCCGCTAGTGTCAAAAGTGCCCATGGAATAGCATTGAAGCATGTTCAAACCCTCCACTATCTTGTGAAATATCACTACTTAATATGGATCCTTTGCAGCAGTTGTAATGACAACATCAGGAAATGATAGAGCCCCCCCCCCCCAAAAAAAAAATAAAATAAATAAAAACACAAACAAAGAACACAAACAAGAAAACCCCCACAAAACTAAAGTTGTGATGATAGTTAATTTTATCTTAAACTTTCTGGGAAACACAAAACTCTTTGTTCTTTAAAACAAGCAGACAACAGGTCAAAGTCACTAAATGGCACCCACAGTATTCCTGCATTAGCACCCCTCATTACATCATTTTTAGATCCACCTCTGGTCCTTCTCTCCAACCTCTCCAGCTCCGACTCTGCTGCCACAGCGCTCTGTAAACTCCAGCAGCGGATCAATGCCTCTGAAATGGAGCCGACCTGCAGTCACATTAATGGTGCACATCATCTTAAAGGGCTCTTCCCAGAAGACCCTCCTGCTCACACTCTCACACACGCTCCAAATACAGCAGCCAGCAAAGGGGAAACAAAGGTCAGTGTGTGCTATCCTGCACCAAGTCTTGTTTAGCCTAGCCAGGTCTGCTAACAGTTAAAGGCTTACATTACAAAGTCCTGTTCATTAAGGACCCTGACAAAACCAGAGATAGTTCTCAGACCTGAGGGCATATGTGGGTGGAGTGGTGGTGGTGGGGTATCGTATGATCCGCACCTTCTCTGCAACAGGAAGCATCTGTTTTCTTGACATGAAAAATAAATCAAACACCTTTCAGTCCTCTTGTGTGTGTGTGTGTGGGCTTGCTGTCTGTATCACTGACCACAATACATCAATACTGGCACCTCTTACCATAAAAGATTGAATCTGCAGCACAAAAAAAATGATCAATATCGAAATGTGAAGAGTGGAAAGCATGTTTTTTTTTCTTTGTGGCTCCAGCGTGCAGACAGACACGTGGCACCTTCCCCAGTCATAATCTCCTATGACAAACACTATCTGCTCGCCGCTGAGTAGGCTGCATGCTGGCTGCTTCCATTGGAGGTCAAATTAGCTGCAATGATGAGCCTCTCATTTCTAAAGGCCCTGGTGGGGCTGAATGGCCTCCTCGGGGAAATAGGGTTTAGATGTAACCCTTCTTCATCCGCTGCCTCCTGGATGCTGTCAGAAGGCCTCCTGAGTATAGATGAGTAGAGAGAGCCTGGCTAATGTACGAGGGGTATTCTCTGCGGGTGATATAAACAGTAATGGTTTGAGCATTATACTGAATGATTGGCTTTGACCTCCAAAACAAGTTGGCGTTTTAGTTTTTTTGCAGCATGTGAACCCGCTCGCCCAAAAGTAACCGCTTTTTTTGTTGTAGTTTTGTTTTTATTGAATCAACTCATAAAAGAAAAACTCACAAACATAGAGAAGATGATCTTTAGAAAGAACAGAAATAGAATTAAAAATTGAAATGTGTATGCAAGTAATGCCTATCTTTCCATGAATATTTCTGTCTTAAACAAAGTTTTGCCATGATGACAGTAACCACCTGAACCCTTTCTATCCATTGCTCAGTATTTGGGGGTCTGGCTTTCATCAGGTGACAAATAATGTGTTTTATTTCTACAGTTAGAAACACAATTATTCATAGATAATTCAACTTATTGTCTGATATGTTGTCAGGAAGAATGCAAGTGATAAAAAGTGCTGAATTCACAGTCAGATTGACGCCCAAAACTTATTATTATCTGGTTTAGGGCAGTCCTCATTTTGAACTTCCCTCCATGTCTTTTTTTAAGTCTATCTCCTGATTTGTACGTCTTAAAATAAACATTTTATGATCAATTTCAACCTAAAAGAATTGAAAAAGTTTGCAAAAGCACGTCAGCAATCTTTATGCTGGAAGTTGTGGAAAGAAAGCTCTAAATTCTCTGCAACTGAAAGTAATCCAGAAAATCAATTCACCTGTACTCCTCTCTCCACAGAGCAGCCAGACTGGTTACACACAGGCTAATCATGTGTGCTGATTTCCTCCCTGCTGCCAGCGTTTGAGGGCAGCAGCACAGCAGCTTCCTCTCTGTCCTTGCAGTGTTCAAGCCCAGCGCCTTATTGATCAGAATGAGTAAGTTAATAAGCTTTAGACTCATTCATCAGCAGGGTAGAGACTGGAACTGCACACGGCAGGCTTAATCAAGTCATCAGTGCCTGTCAAGCATGAAGACAGTAATTAAAGGAAGAGGGAACATGGAGATGAGGAGAGAGGAGAGGAGCAGGGGTCTACAGGGTTCGCCTTGGAAAGAGATAGAGAGCTTCAGTGCTCCATTTGTAAAACACCGATTTATAAAGACAGTGGCTGAGGAATGACACAGTTAGATGAATCACTCTTTCGTTTTTGCAATATATATATATAGCTCGCACATTAATCTAGCCTTAGTTAATCAACAGCTGAAATACAATCAGCCAGGTGATCCAAACAGTGACCTGAGGACAGACAATTCATCCCGCCTTGAGCAGACCCTCCACACATAAACAAGACAAAGAACAACAATCCCCTCCTCCCCCTTAATGACACGCACACAGCTGAGGAAATCACCAATAATCGCCATCATCATCCTCGGTATTTCACCGCTGCAACAGAGGTGCCACGTGAGGCCAGAAGGATGAGCTCATTTGGCTTTCTTGGCGGATGGATGAGGCCGGCCAGATTTACAGCAGCAGCTGTGGGCGATGACACTCCTCTGCAAACACAGGCCACCAGTCCCGTCTGGAGCAGAGGTGGAGACAGGCTGGGAAAACTCTAATGGGCTACAGGCCCTGATTTAGAGGCTGAGATGTGGATCCTCGCTGTTGCCACAGAGGTAACTGTGTGTGAGTTATGCAAACTGGGGCTGCTCTGTAAGGTCAGGGTCAGACTTTTGCGATAGGCATCCTGCTTTGGCCGGTGTTTTAAAGGACAGGTTCACATTTTGTTCAAGCCTGTCGTAAAACAATACTCACACACCCATATGTACATTTAAACAGTATTTGTTTGCTGTAATTGTTCCTCCTGTCTATACTGGCCATGAAGAGATCCCTTTTTAATGTGATTTTTAATGGGGGACAGAATCCACAGTCCTTGTTCTCTGCAAAAATGCATTAAGTTCAGCTAAAGCTAATTAATATGAGGCTTAAACAGCCTGAATTAGCCAAATGAAGTGGGTATGTTCCAAAGTTATAGTCTTTTTAGCTCAAATATCCCTTTTTTGTGTTACTATTCCTCTATCGCAGCTCAACAAGGAAACACTACACTACCCATTTGGTTTTGCTAAGTCGGACTACTGAAGCCTCATATTAGCTTTGGCAAAATTTTTGCTCAGAATGTACTTTTGCTCAGAACAAGGTTTATGGATTTTGTTCCCCATCTGTGACATTGGATCACTTCACAGCCAGTACGAACACTATTTTTATATACACATGGACATGCAAGTATTGTTTTGAGACAGACTTGAAAAAATGTGCGAACCCATCCTTTAATATTTGAGTTAGTGACAGGATAAATTGTTTTTTACTTGTGCAATCTGACAGTTTTTGATTTCTCCATGGCAGCCCTGTTGTCCTTATTAGTTTAAAGGGCCAGTTCACCCAATAATAACATAATTTTCCATTTTGGTTGCATCTGCTGAGGTTTTCAGGTATCTAACACTGAGAATTTTGCCACCATGCCAATGAGTGAATATCCTTTGTGGTGCTCAACACATTTAAAAAATCTCAACAGTAGCATCCCTCTCCAAAAACAATGTCACGGTTACTCTGGATAATCCACAGATCTCTCTGTTAACCATTTTTACTGGCACTACTTTTTACAGAAGAAATCAAAAAGCCTCCGCAGCTAAAACCCAAACTATTTGCATGGCTAGATACCTCTAAAGGAAAGTGAGAAAATATGTAGAAAATGTTCAATATAGCTGTCGCTATAATGCCTCTTTATTCTCTTTTGTGTGTCATCCCTGCTGCAGTCCATGTATTAATATATTAGTGTGTGTCTGTAATATGCAAGCAGAGGGCCTCACTCAGGTGCTCCTATCCCCCCTGTGCCCTATTAGCCTTAAACCTGACCATTAGACTGCCCCTTCAACTCACAAACTACACATCTAATGAAGGCAGCTCCCAGATTGAGTGTCCATTAATTGTGACTGTTGTTGTCCTGTAACCCGTCTCCTGCTGGATGATTGTGGCATGTGAGTGTGTTAGTTAGTCAGCGGATGTCGCCGGTAAGGCTGCTGTGGTGAGGGAGCTGACAGGTAACATTAGCATCACAGGTGGTCACAGAAGCATGGAAGTGCCATGCACACGCACACACACACACACACACACACACACACACACACACACACACACACACAAACAGTTTACGGCACTATTATTGTCTCATGTAACTTAATTAGTATCCCCTCTGAAGTCTATACACATTAGTGGTGTTCGTATCAGTTTGTTAACCACTTCATGATTAGCTTTCCTGTATCATAAAAATACTTCCTTTTCTTTTCTTTCTTTTTGATGCTGTAATTTTTAGTGTTTTTTCAGATTTAATACAAGTTACGCACAACAGTAAAAACAACATAAAATGGAACAAATAGCTGTCATGGGGTACGTAGACATGTACAATATATACATTCTCATTTCCACTTCCACCACCAACGTATGTTACTTGTTTCTATTGAATAAACCACTTTTTCTTTAGATGATCATCTTTACACCAATGTCATGTTTTTAGCTTTTTTTGCTGCTTACACGCAAAATTTGATTCAAATATCTGTGTCTTCTTTGTATAGTTTCTTCAGTGTTCCAAGGCAATAAATACTTTATACTTTAGTTCATAGTTCATCATAGATTCACTGATCAGGTCATAGAAATCAGATGAAAGTGAGAATGGTCAGACGTTTTACTAATATGTTTGACATCTGAGCAACACGAGTCCCATTTGATGATTTTTAAGATGCATGTACTCCAGCCAAATACAACAAAAGCAAATACATATGAAGGGATTTTCTGGTAATTGGTCCAACATCTCAACCTAAACTTTACCCTCCTCCTCTCCCCGGTCTCTCTAATCACACAGCGCAGTGGACAGACTGAATACTGATCCCCCTCTGGGACTCAAACCAACAACCGCAATCACAACCTGCTTTACAACTCATAATTAGCACAGGGAGCACATCTCCCACTTGGGTAGACAGTGTGAAACGCACACAAAAAAAGCAACACAGTGTCCCGAAAGTGTGATGATAATCCTCCAGGAGCATACCTTGTGCCTGCTTGAACAGGCACACACACACACACACACACACGCTCCCACAGAGCAACTCAATTACAGCACGAGCCCCTCATAGATCTGTTAGCTTATCTGATAGCCAGATCACCTGATCGATAGAGAACAACCACAGAGGGTTTATTTAAGTCTGCCGATCATTAATGTGGGTCCTGCAGTGCAGATACGGAGCAGTAGTGGAAACCTGTTGAAGTGCTCCGACACAGATTAGCAGCACAAACAAGGGCAGAACAAGGTGTGTGTGTGCGTTTGTGTTGTAAGATTGTGTAAGGGGTTTTGCAAGAGGGACAAGAGTTTGCAAATGTCTTACTCTACCAGATGCAGCGGCAGAGCTGTGTGTGCTCTACAGTAAAAAACAAAACAAAACAAAACACTGGGTGCTCACCCCCATCTCAGATAGAATTTGCCCTCACTGTATTGATCCCCATATAATCATTGACAGAGCAATCTCTGAATGACTAGCATGGGATTCAATTAAAGGCTCAGCCCACTGATGATTTCTTTTTTTTCATACAGCCTGTGTAACACCATCTCCCTCACTGCCTCAATGGCAACACTGTGCCTCCCCAATTAATGGTTAACTAATAAATGAAATGAATGACCGCTTGTTTTCTCGCTCACAAAGGCCTGGGATGAGAGTGGCCAGGCTTTAAGCACCGAGGCACGGGGCAGCACACTCCAGTGTTTGTGTTAAAGTGTCGTATAAAAGTTTGCCCCATTGTGCGGCATGCTTCCTGGCCCACACCAGGGCTTACTGTCACAAGGCTAATTGTGCCTCTTTTTAATCCCTTTGTGGCGCAGCACACTTCTCTTGTGTGTGGGGCGGAGGCGTTGAAAGGGAGACAGCCTTTTGGAGGGGTTTGGTGGTGGTTCGAGGGACAAGTTGGGGGGGTGAGTATTGGTAATAATGAAGGAGCAGGCACGTGTGACCAACAATGGATCCCCCGGATTATGGTCCAGACAAAGACAGTGTTTCAGTAATTACAGTGCAAACACCGCTGCATTGTGTGTGTATGTGTGTGCTGACGTGTGGATGTGGGGCAGAAGGCATTGCTCTATTAGCAGCTGTGTCTCAAGAACCTGACTACTGTAAGAGGAAGATGTGTGTGGGTGGGGGGCGTTAGGATGATCCAGAAGAGGGAGGAAGAACAGGGAAACACCTGCAGTTTTTGTGCTCACTAGAAAAAAGTACCTCCAGAAAAATAAAAATAAAATAAAAGACAAATTAAACAATAAGGCTGGTGATCTATACTTTTGTTATTGTCAAAAAAATCTATGAAAAGACCAAAACCAACAATGTGTCTCAATATTCTAAGACTTCCCTACCCTGTTGCTCTCAGCCCTAAGCCCATGTATTCCTACTGAAGAAGTAAATCTTTAAAAATGCATAACAAATATATAATTTCCTTTTTTTAAATGGCTGAATAATTTCCTAAAACAGCTGGGCACTGTGGTTTTTAGCTTACGTTACTCAAATAGGAGTAAATAGTGGTTTTGTTGGGGACTATTTTCAGCTGCGGATTTGGTGTGCGGTATATGTATATGTGGGTTTAACTCAAAATAAACTGCGGTGGCCATGTTCAACGTAATGAAGGAACAAGTCACCCAGTGCATCGGTGGGGCTTATTTATGTGTTTCTAATAATTTTTTGACAATAATGGAGTTCTATTGCACAAAAGAATAAACTAAATCAGGCTTTTGTGGGATTTGTTGACAATAAGAAAAATATAGAATATCACCATACTTATCCTTTAAACAATGTTCAATTCAGGTATCCCAGAAACACATTACAGTTGTATTATTTAGAATGTGTGGCTGTATCCTTTTAAAATACTCAAACAAAAATGTTTCATCAGTTTACCAAAGAAGAAATCAAAAACAAATCCCTCATACCAGCCAAAAACCATACACCACAATGGGGGAAATGCCTGGTTGTACTTACTCCATGTCTCTTTGAATGATTTAAATGTCACAGCACACACATAAACCCGCACATGTGTTCCATGTTATGATTCAGCAAACCTCCAGGGCCACACACGCTCAACTACTGTTAAAACTCCCTAACCTGCCTCTGTTTTACATGATCAGTGAAAGATTCTCAGAAGTTTTGAACCACGTCTCGTCGGAGAGGACTGACAGTACAACAACAGGCATGCAAAAGTGGTTGTTGCGCTGCTACCACAGCATACTGAGTTTCCCAACTCTGTAAGCAGAAACACTTAACAATTAATCAGATGCTCAGTTGGGGATTGATCTTAAGCCACCGTATGGATCAGGGATGATGCCATCAAAACTCTACAAGTTGTCAAACTAAGGCTTTTGGCCTCATGCAGCTAGTTTCATTGAAACACCCTCATTCCTTTCATCCCCTATCCATCCATGTCTCCCTCTGTCTGTGCTTCTATCCAGCCTTCCTCCCAGCTTAGGCTGATTATCAGGAGTGGCCCATTTACAGTATGGCTAGAAGGTAATTAGTGGGATGAGCTGGGCAGAAGGATCCTCTTCAGGGGTTAAGAAGGCACACACTCAAGTACCTCTGGCTTCTGAGGAGCTGGTGTGTGTCAGGGTGGTATGACAACAATAGGAAAGGGATTTCCTTTTAGGACCCACCCTGTTCAGAGGAAAAGAGGTGCATCACAGCTTAATGATTTTCACTGGGTAACATATATGTTTTCATGTTATCAACAGCTGTTCCAGAAACATAATTTTAGTCCACACGTGGGATACAGTTGTCATAATAGGATTTTGATTCGTTATGTTTGAAATATTTCATTTAGCAATGCAACACAAACATATTTTCTTTTGCAAAAAGTTTCAGCAGACAGATGAGTCCTTATCCTTTCAAATTGCATCCTAAAAGTATTTGTTGCTGCTTACTTATCAGTCAGTGAGGGAAATAAAATTATTTTACTGTTATCTCTGGAAATCGTGCTTCCTTTTCAAAACAAAAACAAACAAAGAAATTATGAGTTTAAAGTTTATCATTTCTTTTCAGCTGATAAGCGATCAGATAAACAGCCTGACTGCATGCACAGATACAGCAGTCCTTGACACACACACACACACACACACACGCGCGCGCGCACACTGTACATCATACAGGGACCTACATAACGTATTTATGCATAGAGGCCGACACAGCAGTCAAACATCCCTTCCCCTCAGATGATGGAGCACCCCCTCTGCTTAGGTGGCTGATCACCTTAGCCCAAGGGCCTGAAAAACGAACACATACTTCAGTTGGTAGCTTAAGCCTCTAAAGAGCAATTATTCCATTCATATGGAGGTAATTGTGCCCCATGAATATGAAATGTTTGCCAGTCCCCTCCTTTAACATTGTGAGGGCTGTGTGGATGCTCTTGGAAAAGGACAAAGCCCTGAAGGTATGGCCCATTTCCATATGTGTTAGTGGAATTGAGGAGGGCTTGAAACAGCCCTCCTGTTTACAGTAAACTCAGGGTCTCTTCTGGAAGGACAGACATGCAGCTAAACTGCTTTTTCCAACTCATACCAGTCCCCCCACATTCACCCATCAGTTGCTGTCTATGAAACAGCATGTGTTGATCTTACTTACTTCAGCGTAGTCCTGTTTTGATTTAAATTAAAATAAATGACTGACACTTGTCAAACACAATCTGTGTTTCTGATGCATTCATAATCAAAATAATGTGTTTTTTGGAAAGAAGGACGACATGTAACTGGTATTGAAATTGTGATTTCATTCATGAGAAGTAGCTTTGATTATTGATTACTGCAAGATGAGCTACCATTGCTGTTTTTAGTGCAAAATTGATAGCAAACAAGCATAATATGTCATTGACTTCTGTGAAATATAACGTCTCAGTTCACGTGTCCCTTAGCCATTCATCTACATTTAGTTGGATTATATGTGTTGAACTAAAGTGAGATGCCAGATGTGTGTAACTGACTGCTCATATTCTATTTAATGTAGAAACTGAAATTAAATCAGTCATTTTCCCACAAGAAGAAGTACATCACTTTTGATTATGTTACACAGTATTTTCAGTTTGCTGTATTTCAACTTTTAAACATGACTTTCAATGACTATTTATGTTTTCTTGATATAAAAAAAGAGCACTGCAGTAATCCATAATCAGTCAAATGTTTGCCAATGCTCCCCTCAGCAGGGGTCTTATCAGTGTTAAAGATCCCTACAGGGAAGAGAGCTGTTGTGCTTTTCTTAGCAAGGAACATATTTGTTAATGTCCTCATGATTTATTAGGAAAGGGACATTCTGCCAGCCTTTGTCATGGAGGTCCCTGTGTATCAGTCCACTCACTGGGAGACCTGGACTACCAGTCAGGCTTTTGGAGGTGATGGCAGGGTTGAGGGTGATGGGTCTAAAGGGGAGGGGGTTGAGAACTTTTGCATAAGCATGGGGCCCAATCTGCTGGGATTGCTCTGCACAGTAAGGGGGCCTCCACAGGCTTATACTGGGGGTCTTTATTTTGGGGCCCTTGCACTTTTTAACACAATTACTACACCGGCCTTCTGTCCTGATCTGCTCGCCTTATTCATATGCATCAGTGGCTCTCGGGGTTGCAGAGTTTCCAGTTGCAAGCCCTTCTGAATGGGTAAACTAATTTGGGGAGTAGTCCTGACTACAGACCAGGGAGTCTGTCCACAACACAAGAATGTTGACCTTAGAAAGCAGCACAGAGAGGACGGCTAATTTAAAAGGATGCCTTTCCGGTAAGCAGAATGTGGTAAAACAGTACCACAGAGGGTTATAGTTCAAGCATAGAGTCATCCTATATCTTTGAGTGCTGTTGTAAAGCCATTAGCTGATGAAACAGTCGGAGACGATTGGATTGTTTACCTTCACCTCTTTTCAGGATGCAAAAACAGCAGAGGCTACTGAAAATACAGGATTAATTATGTTTCCTTATGTGGCAGGTATCCTGGAGTCCTGGAATTCCTAGCAGCACCCCTGACTTCCAGTTACAGATGCACACACCTCAATGTCTGTCTTTATTGCATTTTCCCGTATGTTACTTGGTGGATACGATAGCCAAGGCTACATACAGGAAAAGGCTGCTGTGTGTAGATGTGAACCGTGGGGGGATGGGGGACGTACAGTATATTTTTGAACACGCGTGTCTGTGTAAGTCTGCGTGTGATTCCCTGTAATAGCTCTACAGGCAGACACAGCGAGCTGAGAAACAGACGCTGTTTCATTAGTGATTCCAGTAATGTCAATAAAGTTGGGATGGTTAACAGGAAGAGTGTGGGATGGAGCGAGGGGGAGACCGACCCAAGGCCATGGGACGTGTCGGACCTGGCTGCAGTGCAGATGATGATGATGATGATGATGATGTCATCACTTATGAACTGACAGGAGGAGGAGAATATCTTTGTAACAAGCACTTTGACCAGACATCGTAAAGACTGAATCTAATATGTGTAGCTGGAAAATGAAGACAAAAGAAGAAAAATGAAATGCCCAAATCAAAGGCATACTGAATAGCATTGGCTGTTCAATAACATATAGTGCTAAAGTGACAAAATGTCTTTGTATATAGCCAGTTTAACTTGTATAGCTTTATATTTTCATTAAATAAAGGAAAAAACTTTACCAAAGCAGTTGGAAAGCTTTTTTGCACTTAATTTAAAGAGATACTACAGCAGTTTATTATTTCACTTTCGAAATTGAGTAACTTTTGAGAGACAGATTTTCAAAAGAATGGTCAAAATTGATGCACCAGACACAAGCTCAAAACAACCTGGATCCTTTAATTTTCATAATGCAACCCAATACCATATTTTGTTAGATTGTGCCCACCTGGTAAGGTGAGTTGAAGTCTCAAGCCCCGTCTGAGATAACCTGATGAGAGTCTTTTTATGGGCTGATCTTCATGTGTATAATCAGTGGATGCTGCTTTAAAAAATAACTGGAAAAATAAAAAAGTAAAATAAAACAATTTACATTAATAAATACATTTTGTCTGGATAAGCTGCCAAGCAGCCCAGCCCTCCGTTTGACGCTAACAATCTTGAGGACAAAGCACCATCTACTGGTCACGTTCAGAAACACAAGCACTCTGCAGCTCCTGGCCTCACTGAACTAGATTGTGCACTAGAGGGTGGTGTTGTATTTCTCTCCTGTGTGGAACCAGCGCTCAGTTTTGAAATCAGCACGTAGCTCCACCACAACATAAATACATAATTTACAGGGGAACATCCAAGAGTTTACAGTTTCATTTCATTTTTTCTCTATAATACTTTATCACACTGTAATCACAGAGGAATATTCTCCTTTTGGCTCTAAACAGTGATCACTATCTGCAGAGCCAGTTCAACAGGGACTGATCCATTTCTGGTCTGAATATTGCCCACAAATATTGATATTTTAAATAGGTCTGATTTCTGACCCCCTGTGAGTGATAAACACGTTTTACAGTTGTTCTAATAAGAGGCTGTGTATTTTATTGCTGGTTATATGAGAAATGCAATACGGCAATAACTGCTGGCAATGGCTGTGGGAAACATTTAGATATGAAGGAAAGCTTTGTTGCGACCCCCCCCCCCCCTTTTTTTTTTAAAAATGCAGGCATGCTTGTTCAGTCGCTATTGTGTTGGTTCACTCGTTCACATGGGAAGTTTTCTGTTTGTTTTCCTGTAGCAAAAACAGCCATGTTTTGTTCTTCTGCTGCTGCGGGGCATTCAAGCCAAATTCCTCTAAGGCTGTACTGTACGCCATTTAAACTATTTCTGAGAAGGCACGGACATATTAACCTTTGGAAAAGACTGCTCCTGTCTGTGAAGTCTCCAGTTACCCTCGCTCTCTCTTTGTGTTTTAAGAAAGGTCATGGGCTAGCTAAGTGTCCCTGGACTAACAGTGTAACTTTTCTAAATCAATGGCATTTGGCTGGCAAGAAATCTGCTGTGGACAATTACTATATAGAGTATGCTGCATGTTCATATTCTTTCTTCTATTCCTTCTACTTAGGTGGTAAGAGTACAAATGGAACTATGAAAAGGAAATCTGTACTAGAGAATCTGTACTTCAATACAACTTCACTCACTGAAGTGTCGGTTGTCAGCTTATAAGTAGGGTGCCTGTCCAAATGCCTGTCTTTATTTGGATCTCATGACATTAAAGCCACCATGTCTCCAGTTGTTATGAGATTAGAGCAACATTCAAATCAGTCTGACACCATAGGATTGTACAGAAATGCGACAGACTCAGTGAAAATTGGTGAAGTCTGTGTGTTGCTTTCAACCTTTTACTCTCAGTGATAACTTATATCAAGGGATATAGGAAATAAGACAAAAAGACATATTTCTGCTACACAATTTGTGTTTTGTTTTGTTTATTTTTCCAGGATTTTTCTCTAATCAAAATGTAGCCAACCACTGATTTAGATGACTTTGGTTGCAATAATATGCTCCTACCAATATGACCAAATAATTTGGATCATTGTGATTTGCAGAGATGCTCTATGGAAGAAAGACTCTTCCTACATACTTTGAAATATTTAATAGAGGTTAATATATATGGTGCATTTGCAGTATATACTGTAAGTAAAGGCTTTGCCTCTGTATAGATTTCCTGCCTTAGCCATACGGTGCAGAGGTGCCTCAATAGCTCTGCCATAATGATAGAGTGCCACTATCTGCTGAATAATTCCTCTCATCCCTTTATGCTGTTGTGTATTCATGGTGGTTTGTGGTATCGATTAGCCTGCTGCGTGCTGATTGCCAGAGAGGGAGATGGAAAACTCGCAGAGGCCTCCATGATGGACCATGATGCTTCTCATTGATCCCTCTGATTGACTGTTGAGAGACAGTCACTCTCTCTCAGACACCAAGGAGATGGTGGACTGCATAAGCCTGCACACTGTGGAGGGAAAAAAGCTAAGCTTGTGTGTCACTTTAGGTTACAAAAAAAAGATGTTAGGAGACATAGAAAAAATATTAGACATTTGCTTCCACACAAACCAATTTTGGGTAGTGAAGCAGAGATTTGACATTCAGGCTTCGTTCAAATGCTCTTCCTCCAAGGAGGAACCAGGGAGCATCAGAATGATGAGCTGAAGAGGAGGAGGAGGATTGATCACCCAGCCTACCTAGTCCAGGAAATGAATTTATGACCTTGGGGAAAGTCATCCATCCATCTTCATTCAGTGAAATTTTACCTTTCAAAACTAAAAAAATTCATGTCAAACGTTAATGTTTATTCAGACTTACAAATAACAAATACAGAATGAATACATTTATAATATTTTACAGTATTAGTCTTTTTACCTTATAAATGTACTCAGTGATGTTGCAATGACCATCAGAATAAAGGGTTATCAATATGAACAACAATCTTGATCACAATACCATTAAATGTATTTGTGTCCTCCTCAAAAGACAAGTCTTCATATTATTTACATTAATGTGATTATATCTTGTAGTAATATGTGCGAAATGAGTATATTTCATAAAGATTTGTTTCATGTTTAAAAATGTGTTTAAACTATATTCTTCCAAGGTAGAGAGTTATTTCAGTGAAATCTTCATTGGTAACATAATTTTCATCAATGACTGAGTGGTTGTAATAAACTGACCTCAGTAGACATTTTTGTTTACAACGTATTGCGTCAGAGAGACTACCAGGCACAGAGCCCATTGTTGCGTATACGAGCCTGTGACCAGTCAATCACTGCTGGGTCAGCAAGGGTCCCAGCTGTCCAGATGACGTAGTGTACTAAACAAGCCACCATATGGGCCGACAAGCATGCTGGTACACGAAGTCCTAAAGTTAGTGTAATCGAATTTAACTGAATGAAAATATAGATACATTAGCGTTTCCATAAGCATTCAGTGTGGCTTATGTCTTAGAGAGCCGCTGCTACTCATCTCAGTTTTACATAGTGGTCAGATAGTGTGCTGAACGATCGTTAGACTCACAAAAAGAAACTACAAGTCCCACTGTAGCTGACGTTTGGCTGCATTCAAGTTGCCTTCTCCTCGTCGGGATTTACCTCGTAGCCTTAAAGTTGTAAATAAGATTTGTCGTGTATATCTCGTATTTGTGTGTCTGGTGAAAAACACAGACAAAAAAGGCCAAGCGATGTTAACTGATGATTATTTTTACATTTTAGAACTCAAGTAGCATACAGCTACTATGAGTTATAGACGTAAAAAGAGATTGGTAACATAATTGATAAACGTATCCACCAAATTATTTTGTGTAATCTTATGTATATATATATATATATATATATAAACTTATATCACTTTTTCATTTTCTTTCTAATCTTATGATCTGACGTGATCAAAATTAGACACATTCAGCGTTTCTTCCACTTTAATGATGCACCGAACTCTGAATTATATCACACCCGACAGTCCTTGAAGGCAGCATTTGCCCACCAGCAGCAGCAGCCATCCGCATCGAACAGATTTCATTCAGTGAGTGGCCGCTGCGTGGAGAACAACAGGCTACCTCCCTCTGTCCTGTGTGAGTATTACAGCCGTCTGTACCTTTCCTAGAAGTTATGGCAAATAATATGTGTCCCCCATTTAGTCGAGGACGAGACTTATTTGTTGCTAAATTTCAGAAATGTCTGGAGTTGAGTTGGGGTTTTGTCTCTTTTCAAAGTCATGACTGAGACGTTTGTTGGACAGCGTGGTCTTTTGTTCTCCAGGTATATTTCTCGTTTTGACAAAGGGGGGCTTGGTGCAATTTAGCTTCACCCGCTGCGACACTTTGACACCGGTGCGACTGTTTGTTCGTGTAGGTTATTTTTCGTTTTTGGTGGGATATTTTCTTGTGTCTACTAATTTAGCGATATGAAGTGACCAGTTTAATCCAGAGTGGACATATTCCCAGAATGCCAGAAGTGGAAAGGGTTAGATTTCCTAGGTATATAATATACTATTTTAAATATTTGCTAATGTTTTAATTTCCTGTTTTTATCTTCCTTTTTTTCCTAGGATGCTGCACAGCTATGGGACAAAAGAAACAAAAAAACCCTTATGAACCAAGGTTGCTATCTAACAAAGAGCCATAAAATCAACATCAACTTGGGACCCTAAATTAGGGGAACATTGCAAAGACAGCACCTTTTTGTTATTGGTTACATGTTTTTTAAGCTATTTATTGTAAACAGTTCACTCCTTGGACAATATTCTAAAGTGTTAAGGAAGGTGATGTTCTAGTCAAGATCCCACTATCACTATTGGCTTGTAAGAATATTTTGGGGCTAATGCTGTGCCTTGAGAGAGGCGTCTTATGACAGAGCAGAGCTGCTGTAAATAGCTATGGGGAATAAAACATGCTCATAACTGGAGGAGTTCAGTCTGCCCCAGTGCAACTGGCAGGGCAGAGTCTTTTCTCCAGCACCCAGCCCTGCAGCAGTTCCACTCAGTCCTCATGTGGCACTAGTTACTGACTGACTTGTCAGCACAGCCAGGGGTCAACGGAAGCTGCATCTCCAGCTGCACCATGACTTCATCAGACCATGATGAAACGGGGAGTGACCTGTCTCTGGAGATCCATGAGCTCCAGGACCAGTACATGGACCCAGAAAACTGCTTCAAGTCCAAAAGCTTACCCATCCTGAATGGAACCTGTCAGCCGGATCGAAAGGCCGCGGAGCCTCGGCTGGTCAACACCACCCACACCTGTGTGGCCGTGCAGCAGAGCAGCGAGCTCCAGCCAAAGACCCCAGACTCCAGCCAGGCGGAGTCTCCCTCCTCCAGGACAGACTTCTCCCCCTCTTTCTCCAGCATGGTGGGGCTCAGCAGCTCTTTACCTGTGGAGGGCCACAGGGCTGCTGGCTGCGGGGGTAAAAAACATGGTTTCTCTCTCGCTCGCCTTATCCGCATCCCAGCCAGGAAGTATGTGCGGGTCATCCTTAGGGACTCTCGCTGCTTCCTGTTCTGCATGTGCTACCTGACTTTCATTCAGTCCCTGATGGTTTCGGGCTACCTGAGCAGTGTCATCACCACCATTGAGAAGCGTTACAGTCTGCGCAGCTCTGAGTCCGGCCTGCTGGTCAGCTGCTTCGACATTGGCAGCTTGCTGGTGGTGGTCTTCATCTCCTACTTTGGCGGCAGAGGTCAGAGGCCACGCTGGCTGGCTGTGGGTGGTGTGGTCATTGCTATAGGGGCAGCATTGTTTTCCCTGCCCCACTTCATCTCACCACCCTACCAGATCCAGGAGATGAACTCCTCAGCGGGCCACGAAGGCCTCTGTCAGAGCGGCAACAACAGCGGGCGTGAGCTGCTCGATGTGGCATCGTGCCCTCGCGACCAGGAGGGAAATGAGCACAACCTGTATGTGACTTTGTTCATTTGCGCTCAGATACTTGTGGGCATGGGGTCAACGCCAATCTACACCCTGGGGCCCACCTACCTGGACGACAATGTGAAGAAAGAAAACGCATCTCTCTACCTGGGTGAGACATTCTGCATGTACTTGAATGGGAGGCTAGATTGATGGCATGTTTAAGCACTGTAGTCAGAGAGAATACATCAGTTCCATCCTGTAATCCATTTTATCTTCCTTGCTTATGACAGACATTTACAAAAAGTGAAGGAATCACTTTACATCACTAAAACAGTCAGGTGGGTTTACACAGTTAGACATGCTGAGTTTATTTGAATAAACACAAGACAGGCTGCGTTTTAGACTTGAGCAGCTTCGCTAGTCTTGCTCTGCAGTTTAAACTATGCAGCTCTGGTGTGTGACTGTGTTAATGGCCTCTAACATAATTAGTGTCAAGTGTCCCAGCTGATTTCATTTCCATTATAGATTTTTGCATTTTGATAGATTTAGAAGACAGCTTTTAACTGGTTTGGTCTTGCTGGGAGTTTACCATGAGAGTATGTGCACGTATGTACGCCCGCAGAGTTCAACAATGCACTCATCCCCCCCCCCCCAGCTCTCTGTCCTTTTGATTTAATCTCCACGGCATGCAACCTCTGCACCACACTGGGGTAAATACAGAGACTGCAAAGTCAACCTTGGGCCAGAAGCACATGAGAGGAGTAAGAGGCGAGAAGCAGAACTGGGTTGCGTATGATTAATGGTCCTGTGCTGTGTGTGTGTGTGTGTGTGTGTGTGTGTGTGTGTGTGTGTGTGTGTGTACAGAAAGCTGACAGCAGTAAAGCAACATGCTCTCATCATGTTTAGCCAGAAAGAACAAGTTTCTGTTGTGTTTGAGTGTTAGCAGGTCGTGTTCATTGCCAAATCATTTGTGCATTTCTACGCAGGTATCCCGTAATTCAGCTGGTATGCTGCGGCTTTGATGGCCTTAATGGTTTTGCTCAGAATGATTGCCTTTACATACATACCACATACCCTACATAGCTCATGGAGGAGTTCATGGTTGCAGAAGTAATCCTCCTGTCTGTCTACGCACTGTAGTTGGGTTATTGGGACATGGGGCACCTTTTGGTCTGGTGCAGTGTATTACACAGATGGTCTCCGTCCCACTGACCTGTGTATAGGGTTGCAAGTAATGATTATTTTTTATTACCAGCTAATCTATTGATTTCTATGTCTAAATGTCAGAAAATAGTGATGAATGGCCATCACAGGTTCACAGAGCCCAGGGTGACGTCTTTAGTTAGCTTGTTTTGTCCAACTAACAGTTCAAAACCCCAAATCCTCTCATTTCAGAAGCTGAAACCACTGAATGTTTGCGCTTGATAAATAACTTAAACGATTAATCGATTGTTTTTGTTTTGTAATTGTAACTTTCGCGTGATCCGCTAACTGATTCATGCAGGTGTATTTTCATCTGCCTGTCTGTCTTTGTATAATCATGTGAAGAGCAGTACATGCACTCTGTCGGACGAAAAACAACAACTGAGATGGTTGCATAGCATTAGCCACGATGCTGACACCAGCCCTTGATCACAACATTGCACAGCCTTTGGATTACATTCGCTGTCGAGTCCTTTCGCTGCCCTCGAGACCCAGTATTGATCGGATCCCTGCGTCACTGGGAGCCAATGCAGCATAGCTATTGAACCAGCCAGAAAAACAAGGGGAAAATAACCTCAAACGCAGACTTGCTGTGCACCTCATCATGGCAAGGTGCTCCATCAGGGCTCGTACGGCTCATTGAGTCACCACAGTCAAGACATCCCCTTGTACAGATATCCATCAAAAGCAGCACTTGCTCCGGTGACCTTGATGGCTACTTACAGAGGGATAATCAGTTTCGTTCCAGCAAAGCATTGTTTGGGAAAACAGAGACATGTTCTGACATGTCAGAGGGTGCAGATAAGTGGGAGACAGATGTCCTTGATTTCTATTTCAGATACTCACAATAACCATGGTAACCAGGCTTCAGTTTTATCATCTAGGTGTTTTGAGTACACTTTTATGTGACATTCTCTGAGGCGTGTTGTAGTATTTGGTGCATGAATCAGCCTCAGGTAAAGAAGTCCAGGTGGTGCGGGCTTGAATAGAATCCACCCTCAGACATCTTTATTTCACATTTTCAAAGGTCAGAAAAACCCATATTGTTGGGCAAGTGTAAGACTTAACATTGAAATGTTTTTTTTTTTAACCTCTACCCATCCCCCCTTTCTCCCTGAAGGAAGGAAAATAGAGCACCACTATAAACCTGTTCACCCAGAAGTCCTCAAAGGCATTTCCATATTTTTAACTTAATTTTGTGGAGATATGGGCTACCCATATCTTGAGGAGGCATCCCCCACTCTTACCTTGAGGTGGTTTTTCCCCCAAACCCATTATTGTAAACCCCATCTCAATTTACACTGGCTCAGAGGGGAGGAGTTGCTCGCTTTTGTAGGACAATATGGTTTACACTGAGGGGTACTTCTGGTGCCTTTGGAGGGAGAGAAAGAGAGTGTGTGTGTCTTTTTGTCAGGATGTTATGTTTGTGTATGCAAGCATACACAGTAGGGCATTCCCTCTGACCCGTCACCCCATTTCCCAGCTCTGGCCCCACGTCTCTATGGTAATGTAACGGGCACCGCATCTGAACTTGACCTCTTTTACTCTACTTTGTGAGGAAATGGTGAAATATACTCTCTCTAGTACTTTTCTAGAGAGAGTATAAAGACAAAAATGGCATGCTTGAGTGTCGGAGTAGCCACCGTGTGCACATTTCTGCCTCTTTCGTCAGTCTTTCCTCTCTTTCTGCTCTTGACAGATTTACAACATACCATTCTTGGCGTTACTATGGTGAACGTTTGTCCGTGCCCTTCTCTGAGAAGCCACTCCATCTTGTATGAAGGTGGCTCGTTGCATTAGATGAGGTTTCTGTAACAATTTGTAGTAAAGGTCCAACTGGATATGAACTTATTGGAAACACCGCTCTTTTTTGTTCTTGTTTTGGAATGTCTCCAAATCTCCGTCTGATTTGGGAACACAATGACCCACAGATTTAAACGATCAATAATCTAGATTGTCCTCATTGAATTGTTGATCCATTCCAAGGTTTGGAGAGTGGCTGTGACCTTTGATTATGAGAGGGTGTGCACACACACTGATGGCCTCTGTGATTTACAAGCTAATGATGCTGAGAAGCTGTTATTGATGTGGGATGAATGGAGAGGTCAGCTCTGCTTAGATTGCTGTCTGTATGTCCACATTACCTTCCAGAGGAGGTGCTTGCAGCGAAGATTTACCTGAAATTATTATAACCATTTGTTTATGCACTGTTGTTCTTTTATAACCTTTTTTTATTGTCTAGACTTTGCAGCCTCTCTGCATACAAATATGCATGTAGCCAGCCTCTCTACATGCAGGAGAAGGTGTAATTCCCTCTGGCCGACAGTCCCGCTGCCTCTGCATGAACTAGTTTGCAGTGCAGATGACTCTGAAACTGACGTGCTGGTGTGTGTTATTGGTGCCCGTGTATTATTCATGTTCTGTTAGATACTCATGAAAAACCGAGGGCATCTGACGTAGCCCCATCTTGACACAGTGGGACTGTAGAGGACTGTTTATTTACTAAAGAGGAGGAGGAGGAGAGGTGCTGCCCAGTTTAGGAAGAGAGGAGCTTTAACACCCGTAGGGACATCTTGAACACCGGTCTTGTCTTCACTCTCTGGTACACACAGAGACACACAGGGCTGTGTTCTCCTCTCTCTCCCTGAGAAATTTTGAAAGAACAGTTACTCTGTCTCTTTCCTGAGGTGTGTTTTTGTGTGTGTAATGTGTGTCCCCACCAGATTAGAGAGGAAAAACCGGGAACGAACAGTCAGCTTACAGTCACACTGTGTTTTTTATTTTCTTGCGACTCAGGATCACGGCCCCATCATGTCCCTTTTTTGTGCACACTCAGTCAATTTCATTAAATTGTGTGTGTCCTGTTCTGCTAAGCAGCCAGAGCAAATGCAGATTGTGCACACACTGAAGCAAACACACGAGTCCCCAGAGAACATTGCCTTCTCCTCGCTGCTCTCTGCCCCCGCCAGGCTGACAGATCACATTTCAGGATTGGTTAGGGTACACGTTTGGCCCCGTCAGAGGCTGGCACACATATAGAAAGAAGCCTGGTCCTATTTCATCACTGTCCTTTTGGCTTATTCTCAAGGTGGTTTTAAATATCTCTGTCCCCTCTCCCACTGCTCAGTCCTGTTGGCCACGCAGGCCCTTAGGGTTACTCAGCAGCAGGTGACCTTTTTAGCTGCAGACTGCAGGGCTGCCAGCTCTGACTGCTACTACTACAACTCCCCTGTGAACTGCTGACCCCTCTGAGGCTGATCCTGTGCCTCTGATGACCCCATCTGTTCTTGAAAAACTTTAGTTGTTTTTCTCTCCACCAACTTGCACTCCTCGCAGACAATTCTCTCTTTAATCCTTCCGCAGGAAGAGTAGGAGTGATGGAATAAGGCAGAGAAAGTTCAGGCAAGTGTGGGAGTCCGTTTGTTTCCTGAAGCAGGGGTCTTAACCACAACAACTGTAGTGTAGTCATCGCTCAACCTCATTGGCCGATGACTTCTGGCCATTTTTCAGTGTTGTGGCCGGGTTGTTTTGACAGTGTGGGAAGGTTCCTGCACGGGGAAATGCCATAAGAGTTTTGTTTTTTTGATTGCAGGGATGCTGAGAAACCTTTTGTTTTCAGCTATGCGGGAAAGAAATTGACATTTTTTTTCCTTTGTCCTTGCTGGCTCTTTGGTCCATGTTGTTCCGCCAAATCCTCCTTGATCCCTGGCTCTTGTTGGCTCGGGTTAAATTGAAATAATACCCCAAAATAGCTTTGAAGTGGTTTAATTGTCCCTGCATAGAAACACTGCAGGGGATTGTTACTTCTCGTATGTTTTGGGACATTTACACATTAGAAATCGGCTTGAAAAATAAAATGTGATTCAAATTTTCAGGATTAACTTTATGGCTGAGTGTTTGGTCAGATGTTATGCAATAACTGCAAAAAGCTCAGGAGCGCAGACGCTTCCACCCCCACCCACGAAGCCATGAATCCTAATTATTGAATGTCTTGGGGGGATTACATGATTACCTGAACAGTGTCTGTCAATCTGGACAAATGCCACATTCACAAAAGATTCCCTTTTCACATCTGAATGTGACATCTGTACTTGCAAATAGCGTCATATATTTTTTCTCACTTTATATTTTCTGTTAGATGAATAGCTTTAATATGGCTAATATCTCCCCTGAGCTGTCACAACTGCTTCTCTCCTGGAAGTGTTTTATGGCCAGTAACAAACAAAAACAAGAGGCCACTTCACTTGAGATGCCCTTTGCCTTTTCATCTCTGTTGTGAGCACTCAAAAGCCTGCAGCCTCTCTGTGTACTTTCTCTGATTAAGCTAATCAGAATTGTGAAGAGAAACATGCCTGCTGTGTCCAGTCAGGAAATGTGTTGTCAATAATTACCAGATGTTTATCTGTTGCCAGGGGTACAGTATGTCCTGTGATGGCTATCAGCACAGAGGGTACTGTTGCTATCAAGCAACTGGATTCCCAAAAAGTCAGAAGCTCTGACTGAGCTACTTTGGGATTCGATATATCTGACCTGCATCAACTATCTCTGCATCAACTAGTTACATATCCTGAGCAGAGACAGCCTGTAAATCCACGTCAAGCTGAATTACATCCTTCTAGTGTCGTGCCCTCAGAGCAGTGGACTGGCTATTGTTCTCCTTCTGTGCTGCAAACATGGAGAATGAGGGAGGGAGGGCTGCTGGAGTGAGAAGTGTTAATGGCATTTACATGTGGAAGAACATGTGGAGCACACAAGTTGTGTATGGGGGGGGCACACCCCCATTGTTCACAAATATGAGGAAAATGTCAACAGATACTGCCTTCCATATGGACATCCAAACAGATCTGCTCACTAGAACAACAGTGGTGAGAAAACTGAAAGCATTTTTTAATTATGGGTTTTGTTTATTGACATTTTTATACACTGGGTGTCCTTTTTTCATGGCCTTTCTTTTCTTTTGGCATTTGTCCCCTTCTGACCTTCTACTGTGCTGGCTGCACATAGCAGACCCGTCTGTTGAGCCTCCTGGAGGGACAGGAGCCCACTCTGAGGGAGACGGATGGTACTAAACGTTTTCTGACCTCACCCTGTGGGATCACTGCTCTACACACGCACACACATGCACACACTCAGACACACACAGATGTGCTGAAAAATAACGTGCTAAGACCAAAAATGTAGCCTGACAGGAGTACAGACTGGGGTGAATTTTGTGCTGCACATTCATCTCTGTCTTAGCGGCTCTGTTATGCCACTAAATGTAGCGTTAAGATGGTTGTGCATTATATAATGCAGGCTAATAGGCTAACATGTAACCCTGATACAGCTCATTGGAGAGACAGTGTTTTGACAAGAGTCGTCCACTGATGTTAGCTGACTAAGTTTGCTCATTGTTGTGGAATGTTTGGGAGAAAAATGCTAACGGTTTAACACAGTAGGAGTCTTTTTTAAAAGCTGGATACAGGTACTTTATAATAATTTCCCAAAGCCTGCTGCTCTAATGCAAAACTAAATGTCAAGCTTTTGTTCCTGTAGCTGTGTGTTTTACATTTTGGGGGGCTTAGTTGTTGTTAGACAATTTAGGGGTGTGAATGTTAAGAGAGCAGCTGTTGAGAGCTGGCAGGGTGCTGGCATAGGGGGGTGTCTATGCGCATGTATGTATGTGTGTGTATGTGAGTGTGTTCGCACCTGCAGTTGGGGGGTGGGTGAGGTTTGGGGCTTTGGGGGTTGTTGGGAGCGAGTGTTTGCAGGAGGCAGGGTTCTGTGTTGCAGATCGTACACTTGGTTTTCCTGCAAGCGTGCAGTGGTATTTGAACATCTGTGCCTGTGCGAAGAGACTGCAGGGAAGTCTGACCCATCAACGTCAAGACCGGCTTCATACGCTCCTGTCACAGTGTGTAGGAGGCACCTCTGCTGCAGAACAGTGTACCTACATTTACACCAAACGGCGTGAATGAAAGCAGGGCTGTGTAGTCACTCCATCTGCTATGTGTTCTGCTACAGTAATTATATTCTCTTGAACAGTAATTAAAGTATTCCAGATTCATGGTTAAGATCACATAAGCTCAGCTATTTATGTATTTGTATAGCCTTTCATCCAATTCTCTAACTGCAGTGAAGGCAGTTAGAAACGATGCTTGGTGTATGAACTTTCACCACGCATTTCAAGTTTTCACTAGATTTAGAATCAGCATTCGTTCTTGTTTACTTTCCTCTCGAGGAGTAGCCGGTGCAGGAATTAGAAGGAGGAGGATGTGCTGATGAATCGGCCAAATTCTTGGCACGGGCTGATTGCTGTACCATGTCTGTCAATGAGAGAGGCTGAAAAGCTGCAGGTGCAAGCTTGTGGCTAACTAACACCTAAGCCCCTACTCTAATGGATTCTCACACACACACACACACACACACACACACACACACACACACACACACACACACACACACACACTCTCAGTCCCTTAGTATAATGTGGTTATACCCCCAGTCCAGATGCCCCATTCATGGCCACTCATCAGCTGTAAGATTATCTGCCACCCTCTCAAATGCTGGAACATTATCTATAGACAAACACACAGACTTGGCAACAGGCTTGGGTGTGTTTGACACTGCATTTGGGAGCTCTCCGTGTGTGTGTGTGTGTTTTGGCAAGAGGGAGTGAAAGGAGGTAATGATCTCCTCAGGCTTGCTGGATGACGTACAGTTTTGATCAGAAGTTGATAATGAAGCAAGTATAGGCATAATAACTGTTTGTCAACTGACGGAGGTCAATGCCCAGTCTTCCTCCCCACAATGACTCATACTGTTTGACAAAGCTGTAAAGCTACAGCATGGTCAGTTTTCACCTAGAAATGCCTTTTATAAACCTAAACTGTAGCCTTAATCCCACAAATCTGATGACTAATCCTCACCTAGAATAGCAATTTGTTGACTTAACAGCTCGGCCAGAAAATGGGGGAAAAAAAATAACAAGCTCAACAGCGGACTGTCCCTACCTGAGCATCATGCTCTGTACATTTGCAAGGTACATACTGACCTGAGCCTTTTTCCCTTAATGTCTAAATAGACGTCATTGCCAGAAAACGCTTGAAACTGCTATTTCCAGCCATCCATTATGAGCAGTTAGTCTAGGATAAACAGAAAATGGTGTATTTTCTCATTATGTAAAAGGAATGGGAGTAAAAGTCACAAAGAAAAATGGATTAAGAGGAAAATCCACCAAAGATGATGGATTAGACAATTATGTGGAGAGCAGAAGGACTGACTAAATGTGGCAGTGTCTGAGAGACTTCTGAGGAATATTAGAAAGTGAAGTAATACGAAAGAGAGGAGGCACAAAGGAATTAGCACATTTCTCTTAGGCTGTGCCTTTTGAATGACATTCTATCACTAAGCCAGTTAAAGAGAAGTGTGTTGGTTGGAATGGCTTGTCACAAGGGGAGATTGTGAGGAAGAAAGAGTGAAATAGTTTTCCAACTGTCCAGTAAATAACACTTTATAACGCTGGCGTAGATGGTGCTTTTCTCCTCCTTTCCAACAAACTCTTGACTGACAACAAAGTAGGATTTCTTTGTGCACATCATTCACAAAAATACCTCTCCGGGTGCTGGTGAAAGCAGACTTTAATATGACCGTAAAGTGAATCATCATTCATTCATATCAAAAATCTTCAGCAGTCAATACAATAACAAGTGCAACTGCATACAGTGCTGTTTGTCACAGGCCTTATCAGGTTTGCCTTATATAGACGTGGTTGAGCTTATAACCACATCAGTCAGAGACAGGTGTATTCAGTCTCCCAAAAATACTATAGCAGTATTATTGGGAGGGGGGCAAAGAAATGGCAACTTTTATTCTAATTTCCATCTCAACAACATATGCAACATACATCACAATACATAAAATGCTAGACTTGCAAGAAAGAATAACGTGGTCCAAGCACGCTCACGGAATAAAACAAATGGAACTGATTACCATCAGAATACGAAAATATACAAAACAATAATTGGGACACTTAAGTCACCAATAAAAACATTGCTTCATTCAACGTACATCACAATAGTTTTTATAAAGGAACCCCCACTTGATCACACTTGATTCCAAAGGCGTTCTCTAAACTCAGACTTTAAATCTTTTGTCCCAAATAGAGCGTTTGTCCATCTGACGGTGATGGATTCAGAGGCCCAGTCACATGTCTTAATGCAGCACAGAAGAGTGAGCCGCTGAGGACTGACCTGATATGCATCGCTGGCTGGGTTCTCCTTCCATCATCATGTTCCCAGTTGATTTCTGCGACTTTGCCGTTTTCTTTGCATTCAGCCGTACTCCCCCGGCTTTCGGCCCCTTGAGTGGATTCTGGTAGGCATCAGCAGCAGCAGATTTGTGGTCTTATGCTGTCTGTGCAGGTCCAGAAGCCTTAGGCCAGCATCAGAATCAGCAGAAAATGGTAATTTGGTGTTAGGATCCGTGACCCCTGTGACGCACACAAAAAGTTGTACTGCAAAAGATGTGGGATCGGGTCCCTCGGGAAAGCCTTGCATGCTAGAAACTAAAGTGGTCACTGCTACAACAGCTTTTTCTTTGTGGACTGGCTGAATTATGTCAGCTTAAAACAGTAAATACTATCTTTCATGTACATCTTTATGCTTTTGGTTTTGCCTTATATCAGTGAATAAGGAAAAACATGTTCATGGCTGGCTGAAGCGTTGCCTCGCTGGCTTGCTGACTACGGTACCGTAGCCTCCCTCCTGCAGCTGCGGAGCAGCTAGAAATAGAGAAAACCCCTCCATTCTCTCATTTTCTAAATATTTGATTTAGCAAAGTGAGCTTTGGGAACCCCTGCATGGAAAGTACAGCAGCGTGCATGAAAAATGCATCACAGTGTACTGCTTGGGGCCTTTCCTGCAATATGACAAAGATGTGGGCCTCACTATCCTGCAGTGAAGAGCTCTGGTGTAAACCATAACAAAAGAGGACATCATTTGTGGCGACAGAATTCCTATCACTCAAGTGGAGCATGTACGGTAGATTTATGAATGGGATCTTCACCTGTCCTTATTGTGTTTCTCACCTCTGCACCATCAGTCATCGGGGGGGCAGACCTAAGATGCTGATCAAGTTCTTCATGCCTCTTGTGACCAGTCATGTCTTTGCTTAAGGGGCTTACAGTATAACAGTAATGCCTAGCGGTAAAGTGGTAAGCCTGATGGGTGGCTTGAAATTTGATTTCCAAGTAAGAAAGGCTTTGATGTTGCTGTTCATACGGTTCTTAGAAGTCATGGCTGGTAGATAAAGTCTTGACTCTCGGTCTGTGCCAGCCTGTGCTGACTGCACACCAGGATCAAAGTTCTTTACTGTACTTAATCCATTAGAACAGTCACCACATCCTGCCTCTTACTGCGCTGTGATGATCTGAACTTCATACTTATCTTAGCCTTTTACCACCCACTGTGCTGCCGGTGGGACGCCAGCACTGTGTAGAACTTTTGTAGACTGCTAGTATTACTCAGTGTTACATGAATATGAACATGTAATGAAATGTGTGTGTGTATATATATGTATGTATATATATATATATATGTGTATATATATATATGTATATATATATATATATGTATGTATATATATGTATGTGTGTGTATATATATATAT
>SEMN01000282.1:0-326094 GCA_005408345.1 Macquaria australasica
CTGTTGCGACTGGGCTTCACAATAAACTGGAAAAAGAGCTCGCCTCTTCCCTCCCAGCTGAGTGTTTATCTGGGAGTGGAGTTGAATTCGGCCGGCATGAGAGCACGGCTCTCACAGCAGAGAATGGAGACGCTGTGCGCTCTTCTCCGCCGCGTCACGCCGCACAGTGTTGTGACGGCTCTCTCTGTCATGCAGCTACTGGGCATGATGTCTGCGGCTCACACAGTGGTTCCCCTGGGCCTCCTTCACATGAGACGGCTGCAGAGGTGGTTCATTCGTCTGCGCGTCGATCCTGTGCGTCAACGGAGGCGTGTGGTTTTCGTTCCTCCATCAGTGGGCTCCGATTTGGCTTACTGGAGGAATCCCCACGTCCTGTCAGCGGGAGTGCCGCTGGGCAGGGCTGCGTCTCACATCTCAGTGTTCACAGACGCGTCTCTCTCAGGATGGGGGGGGGACGTGTCTGTCGCGGGTTGTGGGAGGACGGTGGCCGGCACTCATGTCTCTCCACATAAACGCGCTGGAATTGCTCACTGTGTGGAAAGTGGTTCGACACTTCGCCCCGCTGTTGCGGAAACAGCACGTGCTGATCCGCACGGACAACAGGGCCACAGCAGCCTACATAAATCGCCAGGGAGGAGTGCGTTCCGCTCAGCTTCTGAACATAGCCAGACGGCTGCTACGCTGGGCGCACACACACTTGCTCTCCATCAGAGCGTGCTACATTCCCGGCGAATTGAACAGGGGGGCGGATATTATGTCGAGAGGGGGCCCTCGCCAGGGGGATTGGAGCCTCCACCCCGAATTGATCGACCAGATCTGGCTCAGGTTCGGCGAGGCAGAGGTGGATCTGTTCGCCACGCGAGAGAACGCGCAATGCGCGCTCTGGTTCTCTCTGAGCGCACGAGACGATCCTCCACTGGGAGTGGACGCGTTTGCGCATCAGCCATGGCCCACTGTGCTTCTGTATGCTTTTCCACCGGTTCCGCTGATCCCGCGGTTTCTGGACCGGGTGCGGGAGGAGCGGCTGTCCGCGATTTTGATAGCTCCAGAGCGCACGGGCGCGTCATGGTTTCCGTGCCTGCGGCGGCTGTTGTCGGGCCGCCCATGGAGACTGCCGTGGCGGGGGGACGCTCTCTCTCAGGCGGAGGGGGCGATCAGGAATTATCCGATGATAGGCCAACGCTTGTGGGCTTGGCTCCTGAACGGGGACCGCTTAGAGAGGATGGGCCTCTCTAGTGAGGTCGTGCGTACTATTCAGAACGCCAGGGCTGCGTCTACACAGCCAAATACCACAGCCAAATGGTCAGCTTTTCAGCGCTGGTGTGTGGAAAAGACTCTGGACCCCATGGCGTGTCCTCTGCCTCACGTGCTGTCGTTCCTTCAGCAGTTGGTGGATAGGAATTTGGCCTTCAGCACAGTTAAAACGTATGCGGCGGCCATATCATCTTGTCACGAGGGCTTCGGTGACAGATCGGTGTTTAGCCACCCTCTTTTGAAACGTTTTCTGAGGGGCGTGCGGAGACACAGGCCTGTGGCTCGCTCTCTCGCTCCTCAGTGGGATCTGGCGTTGGTTTTACGCGCGCTGGTTAAAGCGCCGTTTGAACCTCTGGATCAGGTTCCGCTTAAGTTTCTGTCTGTCAAGACTGCGTTGCTTTTGGCCTTGACGTCTGCGAAGAGGGTGAGTGATCTATCTGCTCTTTCTGTGGCTCCATCATGTCTCCGCATTCAAGGAGATTGCAGCTCTGCTATTTTACGGCCTAACCCGGCTTTTACGCCGAAGTGCATTAATAGTTCGTTCAGATCGAGAGTGATAACATTGGACGGGTTTAGCCTTCCTCCTCACCGGTCTGAGGAGGAGGCCACGTCTCATCTCCTCTGCCCGGTGCGTGCGCTGTCCTGCTACGTTGCGCGCACGGCTGCGTTGCGCCGTTCCCAGCGTTTGTTTGTGCACTACAGGGAGCAGTCCCAGGGACTTCCTCTGTCTGCACAGCGTCTGTCACACTGGCTGTGTGAGGCTGTCTCACAAGCGTATCTTTCCTCTGGAGTGGACCCTCCGGAGAACATCAGGGCGCATTCTACGAGAGGAATTTCATCTTCCACGGCTCTGCATGGAGGGATGACGGTGGAAGACATATGTACTGCAGCATCATGGTCTTCCCCCTGTTCTTTCATTCGTTTTTATCTGCGGGATGTTTCCCGTTTTTCTATGACGCACTCTGTACTGAGTGTTCTGTCAGAGTGATTGGATTATGGTTGTAGGCTTTATTGTGTTTTTAGCCTTACTTCCCTCACGGTGTATGTCAGGTTTGTTATGGTGCTTGTGTCACTTGAGTGCCTGTGGTGAGGTTGGGTGCGCTGCGCCGTTTTTGCGGGATGCAGCGCCGTGGCTTGTATTTTTGTTCTCTCCCTTTTTATTGGATCAGGGTGTGTTATGCTTGTGGTACCGGACGGACCCAGTGAGGCATAGACTATATCCTGCTTCGCCCTTAACCCACTAGCGATAGCCTTAGAGGGCGAAGCCTATACGAAATACAACGTTGGTTACGTATTGTAACCCCAGATTCTATGAGTATAGGCGCAGCCCTCTAAGATCTGGGCCTCACTGGTTTCCTGGATGGCTGAAGAAAAAGCTAATTTGGGAGCCGATTGTACGGTCTCAGTCCAATTTATACACAGGGTGAGACCGTGGATGAGGCCCATCACGCAGGTGGGCGTGGACTTAAGTTTTTCAGTGCTGCGCATGCGCGCGAGGGATAAACCCACTAGCGATAGCCTTAGAGGGCTGCGCCTATACTCATAGAATCTGGGGTTACAATACGTAACCAACGATCCTAAATAGAACCAGCTAATCACACCACAACACACACTCGTCCAATCAATCAAAGACTACAGGAGAGATGAAGTAAAGGTGGGCTGACGGGCAAACGGAGAGAAAGACTTAAACACATTAGAGAAGCCTCTGTTCTGTACTTCCTGTTCCCTTCCTGCTAGTGATGAGCAGATCGAAACTTAACTGCGATACCTGCATCTTCTGAAATGTATTGATTTTGATAGAAGAATCAATACCAGATATAAACAACGCAATCTCCCTCCTTTGTGTATTGCTCATATACATGCAATTATCTTCTTCCACTAACTGCTTCAGTGCTGCATACACAACATTATCCATCCCAGCTGTCAAAGACGAGATCGACAGTCATGGTGCATTTTAAAATCAATGGGTTACAAATAAACGGAAGAACCAACAAAGAAGTGTGTTAGTGAGGTGTTGTTCCAACCTCAACCCTTCAGAACAGCTTCAGTGCTCCTTGTTATAGATCCACTGATCCACACCAAGCAAATTTCTACAGGTGCAGCAGGAAATCAGGTCCAACTGGGGAAAGTGCAATTCCAATGTTTCATTCAAAACACTACAACAAATCTTCTTTTTCACAAACATAAAAATGTACAAAACTTTTAATAATCTAGTAACTTAGTTTTTCCTTGAAAAGGGGAGACCTTATAAACCTTAAAATAACAGCTTCAAAATCATTTTGATGGTACACTGACTTGTAACAGGGAGAACGGCGCCTCTTTCATCCCCACTCCATGTCCTGAACGCCTGTTCTTGCACTATGTAACTCGGGTTGAATGGGTATGATCTCCCGCAAAAAGTGCGTAAAGCTTTAAGCCACTACGTCACTCACGGGTCAAGCTCAGTATTCTCCGTACGGACATCATGGCAGAGGCCGAGAGACCCAAAAGGACGCCTACGGAAGCTAAGAAGAGACAAAGAGAGAGTGACTGAGCAAGAGGCCAGATGAGAGTAAATCTCAGACTGGCTTTCAGTCGTTGGTGAGAGCTTGGTGAAATAAAAGGCTTCAGGACAGATGGCGAGCCGGCCTTCTCATGTTGGACTAGTGAGTTATATCAGCTGGCTCACTGTGTCTTGTGTTGTTGTAATTGCTTGATGTTTGGCTGTTAGCAAAGTTGTTGACTCGCTAGTATTTGACCATCAGCCAAGTCAGCCCACCAAATCCAGATCCTTCAGCTTGTCAACAAATGCTCGTGTACAGCTGTCCATGAGGGTGAACTGCACTCTGAAAACTGATGGGGGTGCCAAGTCGCACAAAATACCAGTTCTTGCATAAAGTTGCTTTAAATTTAACATAATAATACATCACGTTTTATTCCTGTTCCTCACCTTTCATTACTCCATCCTTTCTCAGTGTTTTCCAGTATGTTGCCTCCCCTTTTATTGTATATTGCAATCAAAAATCTGTGGTAAAGTCAAGGTTCCCACGGTCATGAAATTCCTGGAAAAGTTCTGAAATTAGAAAAACTGGAAATGGTTTGGAATTAACAGAATGTTTTGGAAAAGTTTTGAATACATATTGTTTTGGCTATTGTTTTAAATATGTTCAGCAAAATCCCAAAACGTAACGTTACGCAAAATACGTTCCTCATATTACTAATTTTAACCGTTGAAACGTCACTAGTGTCACGTGATACACATTGGCATATGCAGCTAGTTGGCAGCGAGAATGTCTGAAGTTAGCAAGCGCTAACAGTTTGCTTATCCGCAAATGCCTGGGAAGTGCATGTTTGAGAGAGGCAGACCCTAACCTGCACCCTATGATCGCTATATAGGCCATCCCTTAAATAAAGTCGTGGAAATGGGGTAAAATATTATGGAAAAAGATATGGAAAAGTTTGGAAAATTCATTGGTAAAAATGTGTACCATTGGCTTTAAAATTGGATTATACACTGAAACACCCAGATTGCAGCATGACATGACATCGATTCCCAAGTCCTAATTCATCTTCATCCTCTCCTTATATCTTCCTCCTCCTCTCCTGAGCCCTTCTGCCGGCTCCTTCACTCTGCTGACTGTCAGCGTGTCGGCTCCGTTCAGCCTCTTTCAGACCCACAAACTCACAGAAAGGTTTCAGTGGAATCATGTTGCATGTTTTTTTTTTGTCACCTTAGTGTTCGGAGTTGTCACTGAGTCCCCCGTTGCCATGACAACAGATGTAAGTCGCAGCCACTCGGTGATGCTGGGTTGACTCGCAATCTCTTCTCATGTTTTGTCTCTCATGTAGCTACACGCCTCTCAACTCTTGACAGCCGAGAAAATGTTTCACACTGGATCTGTGTGTGGTAATGCAAGTCTACACTGCCATTACCTCATGACAGTCTATTAATCCCTAAACAAGCACCTGATGTAGTGCACAAATTTGAAAATGACGTAACCAAAAGAAAATCTATCTGCTCTTGAAACCTGTTGATTAGTTTAGGAATAGGAACTCACTGACCTGTGCATGAATGTTCATTCTTGATCTATGGGAACAATAGTATCGTTACAAAGTGATTTGTTTGTTCGACATTTTGGGATATACGCTTATTCACATTCTTGCAGAGGGTTGCATAAGGAGATTGATACCACTCTCATATCTCCAAGGTGAATACTAAGCTGGAGCTAGCAGCTGGTTAGCTTAGCATAAAGACTGGAAACAGGGGGAAACAGCTAGCCTGGCTCCGTCCAAACATGAGAAAATCTGTCTACGAGCACCTCTGAAGCTCAACAATAAACAAGTTATATTTGTTTAAATCGTACAAAAACAAACAAACAATTATTTTTATTATTGAATTATAAGCAGATTATTCTCTCGATTGATCTAAATCCTCACATTTTAGAAGCATTTTTGTTTGGACAATGACTGAATAGTTGCAGATAAATTTTCTGTCGATCGACTAATTGATTTATCGACCAATCGTTTCAACTGCATCGTCAACAAAAACAGCGAAGAAGAACTCTGCAAGCCAACACACACGGATGTAAACAATGCAAAACTTTTAATATTCTTTTCCAGGATTCACACAATTATAGAGAAACAGTGAACGTAAAACACAACTTTTGTTCTGCAAAAACAAGGGTTTCAGCTGCTCTTCAAGGCTTAGACAAGATATTGATTGGGGGTGTGTCTGCTTGATTGAGAGGTGTGGTAACCAATCACAAAACACTATGGCATCCTCTGTGTTGTGAGCAGTAAATAGGCTTGTTCGACATGAACTGCGCCTCGCTTGGAAAGTGGACTTGGTCAGACGGGAGCAGCAGGGGGCGCTGTGACAAACAGCTGCAGTCAAGTCAGACAGTTTCCAGCAGCCTTCAACGAATATACAGGAAGTCACAGAAATATTTACATCCTGTTAGATCCACCTGTAGGCTACCTGTAGTTTGCAGACCACATTCGGAGACTTATGGCTGAAATAAACTTTATTATTCATATCAACCACACAAGATGTTTGTTAACAGATTAAACCTTCATTGCACAACATACAGCAACAATCTAGCGTTAAATATTACAATTACACAGAAAATTAGGATTTTCTACAAAACGTGATGTTTGTGGTCAAAATTAAGAGCCAATCAGCTCTTTGATCAGGCGACAGCCAGGTGTTTCCCATCATGCCCTGGGTCTTGCAGTCGGTGGAGAGCACCTGCAGCACCTGGCTCTAAAAACTGCAGCCGCCTCGATCTCGTGAGGTTATCGTTGCCCACGTGTGCATGACGTCAGAGCAAGTCGGGATCAAGTCGGACACAAATCTAACCGGCACGCATTGTGCGGCGATCGCCGGTGACCGATTCTGCGCAGGCCTGGCTCATCTCCAACGAGCCTGTTGTCTTTTCAGAACAGGCTGTGATGACACTTTGCACCAATCTGAACACCATGTACGACTGATTTCGATGTTTCCAGATAAATTAAAAGTATAAAAGTATAATCGGTATCTGTGCACACATTCAGCTGTGGTGTTTTTGTCATATTTTCTTGCAGTTGAACCTTCATGCAGATATTCTAAACAGATACTCTAAACATTAAAATCAGTGTTGCACAGCGAGCTGATTAGATATTTGCAGAGCAGGATGAGAAGACAAAAACACAACACACAAAACAAATGCGAGCGTCGCATCCAACTAAACCCAAAAAGTAGTGAGACGCCATGAACCCAGAAGCTTTTAATTCTGCCTCTAGTCTCAGCAGCTTGTAGAGGAGACGCAGCAGAAGAATCAGCATCTTTCTGGGGTTTTTTCTCCTCTTCCTCCCAACAAAAAGCTGCATGTGTACTCAACTCTCACCATCGTCATGTAAGCTTCTATTCAGCGGGGCGTCTGGCAACTCAAGGCAAACTCCTCTTTCCCTCCAACGCTGCGGCTGTCAATCAGGACCCCAACCCACCCCTCCACTGCCTGCCTGCCTGTCTGGGGGGAGATTGCCCTCTGTCGCCTACTGTCAGGACTGCAGGAGGAGTGATGGATGGATGGATAGATGGATGGATGGATGGATGGAGGGTTGGAGGTGTTCTTCCTCTGGGTCTGAGGTGAGGCTTTCAGCTAAAACATGAAGACTCTCTGACAGACGCTTCCAGTCTGTCATATACATGGGGAAATGCAGCCGAAGAAGCTTCCTGTGTGTTACTGAAAAGGAAAAACATTCCTGTTTTAAACACCATGAAAATGCATTTCTGAGACGAACCAATAGATTTTTATAAGCCAAAAAGTGAACATTTGTTAGCCCATAAATGAGCTTTGATCCTTCAGTTTATATACAAGTTCAAAAATGACCAGATTTGCAGGTACGTGTTTTCACTCCTAATGGTTTTGTAGAGGGGTGTTTTCTGGCATTCAGGGTTCTGGAAGTAAAAGTCCTGCTGGTGCTCTTCAAGGATCGCATGAAATACAAAGGTTGAATCATCCGTACAAAAGATGAACAACTGTGTTAGAAAATATGTTTCTTTGATAAGAAAAAACAAGTCAAAGGTACAAGCCTGTGGACATAAAAACCGAAGCAGAGTTTTTATGTGAGCTACAACTCTCAAGGTGTAATCCAGTAATAGAAATTGTATTGTGTGCTGCACTAACAGCAGCCTGAGGTTAAATATTACATTTTGTGGAAACCTGATTAAACATTCCGCAGTTTAAATCAGTTCACTTAAGGAGTCTGGGACGAATTCAGTAACTATGGTGATGTGTTTTGTTCCAAATTGCAACAACGAAGCGTTATGACTTTGATTTGTGTCTTCTCCTTGGCAACAGCAGCCGAGGCTCATGGGAATTGTAGCATTCAGAGCCATCCACCAAACTGACAGAAAAACATGACTTCTTAAAAACGACATTGACCTATAATAGCCCCCCGTTACTGTTGCTACACCTGTCAAGTTTTGCATTCTCGCAGTCGAGCTAATTCAGCTAATGTTAGTTTTACATGTTTCCTGCTGATTGGAGAATCGTGTCAAAGGGGTGTTAAACATGCACTTGATGGCTACATACATGACATCATGCTAAAAGACGAGGCTAAAGCTAATAGGGCCCTAATAGTCGCATTGGTGTGAACCATAGACTGGACATGACAGCTCCCCATAAGTGAAACCACCTCCACCGCGGATCACTACTGCGCAGACTCTGGCTCCAAATGACGTCACCAGCGCAAGATGGCAGCTCCCGTACCCGGGACATTTTGGCTTCCTTTTTGTACAGTGGGAGAATGTGGAGACGCGTCGTCCATCTTTAAATACAGTATTTGATGTAAACTGGCAGGTTTCAGAACGTTGCACAGTGGCGCATTGCAAGTAGTTGCGAGTTTCAGCTCGTCTCGTCACAAATCTTTGGTCTGACCTGGGCTTAATAATATCTCAGTACTGACTGGCTTGATATAAAATTTCTGGAATTTCCCACTGTACTTGAATGCTTGATTGGCAGTAAACTGTTGAGCTGGCACTCGGCACGTGCAGTCAAAAAACTAGATAAAAACACAGGAAGGATTAATAATAATAATATTAATGGTGAGATTTATTAGAACCCAATTCAGAAGGTCTCTGTTTGCTTGAGCAGCTGTAGATGAATTGAAGATGATGATGATGAAGCGGCTGCTGGTTGTTGGATATGTGCAGCTGTGATGTGTATTATTTTTTCCTTTTTCTGTGTCAGACTCCTCTGGGAGAAGGATCTAACATCCTGTACTGTATGTGCTCGTCTCACCACAGCCACAGCACTCCGACGGCTTTTTTTAACATCTCAACATTAAAAACAAACAGAGTGACAACAATTTCTTCATGTTGCCTTTTTTTTTCTTCTTGTCTTTTTTTCTCCCCTTCTCCCTCCCCCGTTTCATTGATGTCGGCTTTTCAAGAGCACAGGAGTAGCACTCAAAAGAGCGTCGTCGCTGTTTTCTCTCCCCTTCTCTTCCCTCTGCATCAACACAAAGAACGCTTTCAATTTTTAATGCACCGACCTCAGAGAGAAGAGGGAGAGGAGTAGTAATCATGAACAGCTTTAAACAGATGAGAGGTTGTACTTTGCTCAAAATATCCTCTCTGCTTTCAGCTAAAAAGAAAACGCAGGATGCAGAGAGCTGTACGGATGTTTCCGACTACAATATTCGCAAAAGCGCATAATACGGCTTGTGCGAATATTTGTTCTTTCAGCATTATTGGGAAGCCTTTTGTCTTGTTTTTCTTCAAAGACCAAAGTGGTGTTTCTGCATGTTTCAGCCCTAAAAATAACATGTTATTATTACTATCCACATATATACATTATTTACTATCCAACATTTTCCAAAGCATATAGGTCTCTAGTTTAACGTTGGTAAATTGCCGATGATGGTTGATAATGTGTTAGCGTGGTGTGTTTTCCCGCTGAGGTATCCCGACTATTCTCTCGCGGTGAAGTCCTGACGTCCTGTCCGGGCTAGCCTCTGTTCCACGAGCTTCTGAAGCTCAAAGCAATCCCTCATTCAGCATCTCTCTCATCAGTCTTTGTGAAAAAAATTAAGCATGTTCCTGAGGTTTACTGTCCAAAGACAAATCTGCATCCTTTACATTGCTTGCCATTGAAACCTTGATTTTTAACAAAGTTAAAGATAACTTTGTGAACTTTGTGAACATGCAAAAAACGACGGCTCACGTGAAAATGTACAGGAGCGCAGGTACTTAGGTCATCATAATTTGGTTTCTTTAATATCCGTAATGTTCGCCAACATTCACTTCTAGATTAATTTTTCCGACTGTAGTCTCAGCTGTCTAAAAACGTCCACAGCATTCGCTCCTTTTCTGTCCTGCTGTAATTACAGACGTGTGAACTCACCGCAGCACCTCGAACTCACCAATGGACTGACGTTTAACCTTTAATGCTTTAAGACATGGGAAATGGTATTTGGTGCACAGCCAGCTCCTACTTGCTAGCTCCATGACAGTGAATATGTCTTAAATTATCATTTTGTAGTCAGAGAAATTATACTTTTCTGCTTAAAAGCATTCACTAACGAGCCCTGTTGCATAAAAAACAAACTCAGAAGACAATAAACACTAACTATTAGCAATCCATCCAACATTTCCCTAAAACCCCCAAAAAGTCAGCCTGTTGGTGGCGCTAGAGGAAAAGTCAGGGGATCACCAAAGTCTGCAGGATTCATCCTCTGGGGACCATCAAAGTCTGTACAAGATTCAGGCCAATCCATCTTGTAGTCGTTGAGATATTTCAGTCTGACCAGCGTTGCCATCCCTAAAGCCATGGCGCTAGGATGTGCTGAATTGTTAATAGCTAATGGCTCGAGCTACAAGCAGATGTCGTGTGTTTAGCTAGCCTATGAATCACCGTCAGAGTATTTTTCTGTGAGTCAGATAGGTCTGGTGTTGTGCTCAGACACAGCTGTTTTCCCCAGATGGAAAAACAACTGAGCCAATTGAAGCTTTTGTAGGCGGAATTAAAAATGAGTCTTTCTACATAGTTAGCTTCCTACAAATAAACAGCATCAGAAAATGGCCACAAAACTGGTGACAAGCTTGGATGAGATCGAGTCTGTGCAGGTTTTTGTAGGTCGACTTACAACAACTTCGACGTCATCAACTGCTCCCGCTGTAGCAAGCACTGCCACGGCTTCTGTGTCGACTGAAAAGGACGGATGTTGGCAAAAGCATGACAAAATGGCAGTTTAGTCTGATTATCAGGCTAGTATTTAGCCATATTTTTAAATCTTTGTCATTAGTTGGCACAACATCTTGCTCTGTGCTACCCATTTGCACAGTTAGGAGTTGTCAGACTCCTCTCCTGGCTGCAGAAAGGTCTGGGCCGGCCCCGCACTGTGGCGAGCATCAGACATGACAGCTTTGACATGGCATTCAAACAGCAGTTTCATGAAGGGCTTGTTGTTAAAAAGGGGGCGGCTGTGGTTTGGTCGGTCCTGCCCCGGCGATTTGTCCGACCTGAGACGGAGGCGGCGGCTGCAGTGAGCTCAGACGTCTGTCCATCAGATAAAGTGGAGGAAACCTGCTGGCTTTTCTCCAGCAACAAAGAGCTGCTGATAGCAGCCACAGCCGCCGTCGCTTTCAGTGTAAAAGCCTCTTTCTTCCCCACATGTTCTTTATTTCTGTGAATCTCCCGAAATCTGCTTGTCCCTGCTTGCTTTGTGAGCATGTCACAGTATGTGGCAGGTACCAGACCCCCAACCACCACTCCCTGTCAGCGGACAAGACGAGGACAAAAGGCCGCAGTGCAGCCAGACGTGGAGATGTAGTGGAGTAGAAGTGTTAACCCACCCCTCCACCCTGCAGCAGAGCAGCTTTGGTTCAGCTCGTCCGCTACGACGACGACTAACAGGTCGCAGGCTCGACCTCACCTGAAGAAAATGACAAAATAAAGCCGACAGAAGCTGCTGGGATGAAGACACGTAAAAAAACCCCAGCAGAGACAGATTTTCACAGATCCACTGTGAAAGTCCGAATCTGGAGTCTTAAGCTGCACTTATATCTGCTCGCAGGATGAAGCATCTGGCTTTTAAAAGCTCCCGTTGGAGGAAAGTTAGCCCTGTAAACAAAAATAAAATAACAATGATGCATCTTAAACACGGAGTTTGCATGTTCTCCCCGTGTCCGCGTGGGTTCTCTCTCCGGGCATTCCGGCTTCCTCCCACCATCCAAAGACATGAAAGTTAGGTTAATTGGTGATTCTAAATTGTCCGTAGGTGTGACTGTGAGTGTGAGTGTGAATGTTTGTCTGTCTCTGTGTGTCAGCCCTGTGATTGACTGGCGACCAGTCCTGGGTGTACCCCGCCTCTCGCCCAATGTCAGCTGGGATTGGCTCCAGCCCCCCCGCGACCCTCTAAGAGGATAAGCGGTATAGAAAATGGATGGATGGATGGCATCTTAAACACAATGAGATTGTTCGCCTGGGGGCATATTTAGAATTATATTGCAATAAATCCATTTTAACAAGTTATTTATTCAAATAGCTAATTCCTAAATCTAATTTTCTTAAATCAAGTCTAAATGTCTGTTACAAGGGTGAGATTATTTCACCTGTTTCCAATATAAAAAATATCTATCTATTTTCTCTATCTATTGCAGTAATCCTCCTTATTCTGACTTGCTTCAAGATACTGACAGAAAAAGTGGACCACTTTGGTACTTCTTGATTCCTTTTTTTGTAATATAAGATGAATTTAATTAAGATGCATGTTGTTTGGCAGGAAATGAATAAATACAGAGAGCTTTCCTGGTGTCGACAGCCTTCTCTTTATCAACAACTCTAAGTAAGGAAAATGATTCTCTATTAACGTCAGAAATGTCATATTAAGATGAAGTCATTTACAGAAATGAAGACGTATGGGGCTCTAGCACGTTGTTACCCTGAAAAACTTATTAAAAACAATTTATTCTGAATGTAAGATGTCTTCCTTTAAAGTCAATGTAAACTTAAAGGAGTGCTAGCGGCGATAAATAGTGTTAGCAACTTTGCAGGCGTGAAAAATAATGTCTGTCTGGTGTAAAGTAACAAAGAAGATTGCTTACCATCCAGTGAGTTTGTTCAGTGTTCAATAGTCTTTGTCAGTGACTTGAGTGTCCATGGTTCTGTGAGATGTCTCTCAAGAACCAGGGATGTTGTGTTTTCTCCGAATTGTACATTATTTCTTATTACCTTCACCAATAAGGTCATATTTTGGTTGTGTTTGTTTGTTTGTTGGCAGGATATCTCAAAAACATGACAGATTTTAATGAGATTTAGCAGAAATTAAGGCCACCGGCAAAAAAAACAAGTGATCGAGTCCAAGAATTGGTAAAAGAAGGAACACTGATATATGGCATTTTGAACCTTTTTGTTAGTTTCTCTTCAACTACACATTTATTTAAATAATTACATATATATATATATATATATATATATATATATATATATGGCACATGTAATCTATGGTTGTTGAGTTGTTTGATGCAGACTCAGTACCTTCAGATTAAAAATGTCTAAATATTGTGATAAAAATAAAAAGTATGGAGGATTGTGAGAGGTGAGCTCTTGAGTTTCTATTTTTGAAAGTGTCAGTAAACCACACTTCAATACAAACTAATATGTAAAGTACAGATTTACGTTATTCTTGGTTTCTTGCTCAGTTTTCTAAATTAATCCTAAATTGAGAATGACTGAGAAAATTTTGTTTATGTTTTCTGCAGATACACAGAGACACTGTTATACAACTTTACTTCAGTCCACTGGGGATCACAACATGAGCCTTCACACCAGGTTTGAATCAGGTCCAGTTTAATGAAGTTAATTATACCAAATGATTTAGAAGTGAAAACAGAAGGGAATACACACAAAACGTTCATTGTAATCCTCCAGTGCATTGTAAAACTGTGAGATGTTGTGCGCATTGAGTGTCTTCAGACCATTAATGTAGATTAAATCAGCAGGTCAGTGAAGAAGCTTTTTGGGTTTGTTAGAGAACATTTACATTAGAGATGACAGCTGCCTGTGCTTTTCTAAACACCTCTCACACCATCAGCCAGTAAATAAAATAAACTTTAATAGTGCTCCACTTTTCAGAATAGTGACTCCAAAGTCTGTTACTCAAAAAACTAAATAAAAACCCACTGAGATGAACCGTTAAAAGAAGTAAATCCAGTTTACAGAGGAATAAAACAGCCAAATGCAACAGTAATAAAAAGACATAAAGGGAAAACATATAAAGAGCTGTTTGTCCTAAAGTGTTTGAGATGGTGATTTAACAGACAGGCTGATGTTTTATCTCCCAGGAGACGAGTATCTTCTGTCCATCAAATTTACTGAGAGCCGATGGAGGCTCCGGCTGCTGAGCTCAGCTGAAAACTGCTGACGGTGTCTGCTGTGTGTGTGTGTGTTGGATCAGGCTGATGACCGTGGGGCTGCAGATCAGACTACAGTGAAATGCCACGGGTCTGAAGGACTTTAAAAAGACAGTACATGCCATTTAAATTGGGGGTCTTTGGGTGTTCTGCCTTCAAAAATGTTAATTCCAGTGTCAAATATAAAAATATTTATTATTTTTAGGTGTTCATGCAGGAGGGCCATTACTTTGATTCCTGATTCCAGACTTCAACTGAGCCAAGGATCGATAGCTCTTAAGTCTGGATGCTACTTATGGAGCTGAAGGTTATTAACCTAGCTTAGCATAAAGACTGGAAGCAAAGGGAAACAGCTAGCCTGGCTCTGTACAAAATGTCCACGAACACCTCTAAAACTCACTAATTAACACATTAAATCTTGAACTTGTAAACCTGTTCTCAAAAAGATACCTGAAAACAAATGTAAAAATAATTAGCATTAACCATTTACCAAAACAAACAAAATTTTCATTGTAACAAAAACTTGGGTATATACCCATAATTAATAAATAAATAAAGTAACTTACTCGAACAGTACTGCTTGGTAGTGGAAACGCAGACTATTTTGTTGACCTTGCTATTTCAACATCAAGACTAGACTTTTTTTTTATGACCAGAAAAGTTTGTGCAGTTGCATGATATTACAAGTGCTAGCTCTGTCAGAAAGGAAAAAAAATCCCTTGGAACAAAAAAAACAAAAAAACAACCACGCACAGTTGCTGTATAAAGAACACAGCAGCCAGATATACAGTGCTGCAGCTGAGTGCTACTGTGGTTTATAGTTTGCATTGGCTTGCATGATCAAATCCAACTGTGTTGCACTGTGGCTTCACTCCTCCAGCTTCTCTCTGCTTACTTTTCCCTCTGGACCCAAATGGGTCACTGAAGACAGGCTCAAAGTGAGAGCCCAACCAAAATATTTGAAAGTATTTCCTCTGAAAGGAAAGAGTCTGGGGTGCATTGGGGGATAGTGGGGATAAAAAAATAGAAAAATTTATTCTAGCTTTTTGTCATGGTTTCAATCTTTCATATTTTTGTGAGCGGGGCCCTCTGGGAGCGTTGCCGATGGCGCTGGACAGAGCTGCCCGGACAACAAAAGAGGAGTCTTTACTTTTCATCCGTCCTGGCCTCGCTCTCCCGGGGTTAAGATGACCATCGATCGGCCGGGCTGATAAACACAAAGAGCTGCTGGTAAAGGAGCTCACAAAGCAGTTCAGCTCTGCCTGTCAATTACCCGCAGTCTCTACTAAAGCCCTCTCTGTCTGTGTCTCTGCTCTCCACTACATCTCATGTGCTTTGAATGCATCGCGCTGCCATGCTTTACATCAGTCCCCCTGGCAGACATATGGTCACACACACGGGGGTGGAAGGACGTTCACAGATAATGTTGTTTATTCTTCCTTTAAAAAATATCTTTAAATTTTTTGCAAAAGGACTGAAAGAGCTTTCACAGCTCAGAGAATGGTTTAGAAGTTTCCCCCTCTCTTATTTCTTCCACCCACACATCTCGTGGGAATCACTTCTCCCATGTCCTCTAGACCCACCAGCATCCCCGACCTCCTCCTCCTCCTCCTCCATCTCTGGCTCTCGCCCCTGTTCAGCAGAGATCACATGCTTGCAAATGGGCCCCCTGGCTGGTGACTTGGTGGATGGAGGGCTCCCTGGTGGATCCGCCAATTAGCCCCGGCCCCCGGCCTCGGAGAAGTGGAGCGAGGCCGGCGGTGCAGAGAGCTCCATGACGTCCCCAGAGTTTCCTTTTAACGGGTGACCGCCAAAGATGGGTCGAGGAGAGGCGAGGAGAGGAGAGAGGCGAGAGGGGGGACGCAGGGCGAGGATGGCGAGGATAATAGATGACCCCTTTGTCTGTTTTGCCGCTAAGGATTTTGAATCAATTGCAGTCTGCGTCGCCCTGCCAGGCCCTGCAGTTCAGCTCAGGGGGAAGAGATGAGCAGCAGAATGTAGAAGATGTTGAAGACATCTCATCGGTCAGGTCTAAATGAATGTGGATACATTTGAAAATTCATCTTTTTGTCTCCATCTTGGATGTAGATGGTGTTTTCCGCCAGTGAAAATGAAGCTTTTCAGCAGCGTATCCAGAATTTCTTATACTTGTCTGTGTACTTTGTATGGATTTGGAGAATTAAAATGTATATTCACAAGGGGGCAAATCAGGGCCAAATGATCCCTGTCTGCTACCGGAACGTCTTCCTTGAGATTGTATGATTTTGTACAATGTAAACAGAACTAAACATGGTGACACCCAGAGGTTACTCTAGTTCATGATGAGATCATGGTAGCAAAGTGGCACCATCATAGACTGTATGTTAGTTTGGGGTGGCCATCATGGGCACGTGTAGTTAAAAGCAAGAATAACAGAGGCTTCAGTGCTCTGACAAAGAGGCAGGCAGTGTAGAAAGGTTTGATCTGACTTGGAGAGGGAAAGAATGGTCCTCTGTATAAGTTTGATATTTATTAACGCTCAAAACTAATTAAAAGAGAAATGCCTTTGTTTTTCAAATCTCACAAAAAGAAGCCAACCTGACTCAACACCAGGCTGCTGAAATATTGAGGACTAATGCTGGACTACAGGCGGCAAAGGTAGCCCTTTGAGGTCATCATGATCAAATGCCAAAATGATGAAAAATATATATATACTATAAAAATACTAAGCCAGTTAGTACAGATGATTTGCAGGTCAAAAAATATCCAGACATCAAGGTTAATGTTGTGCCCTTTGGAAACATCGTCTTCCAGAGCCAGAATCCACTCCAAGCAAAAATATTCCAACAAGCGAGGATGAGATGAATGCAGCTATACAGGATGTTTTAAGTTGACTGACTCACTTTGAAGTGAAAAACAACTCTTAAATAAGTTCTCTTGAATCGACATGACAAACGTTCGGTTTACTGCTCCTATCAATGAATACCACAACTTCTGTACTAATGTCAATGCCCAAAAAACACCTAACATGAACATGAAAACCAAATGGGGCAGTACTGGGTAAGCTCTAACCAAGATTAAGAGGTTAAGATCTGATCATCTGTCAGAAACCCATAGATTTAAAGCTAAAACATAAAAAAAAAAAAAAAAAAAAAGAATCCAAATACAGAAAACAAGTAATTTTTCTGTCTCATAGTAGTGTGGCCCGTGATCACCCTGGTGAGCTCGCCGTGTGAACGAAGGCAGCCTCTGGTGTCCACGCTGCTGTTTACTCTGGACATACACAGACAAGTCAAGGAGGTACCTATTTACCCACAACCCCCAGTTCGTTAAATCAACAGTTTCCTCTGACGAGCTCCTCCAGGAAAAGCAGAAAGGGACTGAATTAACGAGAGCACACAGAGTCACGACTCCAGCGCAGAGATAGCAGACAGAGTGCAGAGAAATTTCCAGCAGCAGAGCACAGAGGTAAAGTTTGCCCAAAACTCTTTATGAGGAGGACAATGAAGGAGCAGAATTAAAGAAAGTTGGAAAGCCGAGATTAGCCGAGGCTGCAGAGAGACAGAGAGGGGAAGCGAACAGCTGGCTGGGACAGATACTGCTGTTTCAGACCTCTCCCCAACCCCGGCGGGTAAACAAACCGGCAGTCTGTTTGATTTATGGAGTGCGTCACTGACCGGATGGCCATTATTGCAACTGAAAGAAGCAGGAGAGAGCGTCGTCGTCATCATCAGCGAAACGTGTCCATAATGCAGCTTTTCACAGGTACGGCGGATTTTGTCTTGTGCTCTTTGTCAGCTTGGCATCTCCAAACAGTTTTCTGATTCAGCGGCTGACAGCCGAGCTGAACACGGCCGCTTGGACGCGCTGTAAATCATCGGCGGCGAACAGAGAGAAGCTGTTTGGCACCCGGAGACACATCTTTGTGTCTCCTTAGTGGAGACTTTGTGGAGTGATTAATCATCACACTCCTCAATGTTAGGAGGTAATTTATGGCTTCAATTCATGGCCTTTATCATTATGTGCGGGCGGGCGGGCGGGTGAAGAGGAGGGTTCGTCTCAGGAAAATGCAGCTCGAGAGCTCAGACTGGGAAAACAGTTGATGTTCATTGTAACACCAAAGTTGAACTGTCACATTGTCCTTTTATTGATCGTACGTCAGTGTGTTCCACATTCATGTGGGTCCCCTGGGTGTTAGTGAGGGTCCATCAGCTCCTTATAGACCCCTAAGGTCACTAATGGCTTTTAGGTAGCTATAAGTGGGGTCTTATGAGCAAAAGAGGCATATATTTTAGTTAGAAAGGCTGTAAATGGATGCTATCATGAGGACCGGTCCCCTTACCTGCTTTTATGTGCACCTCCAGTGTGCACATTTAAGAAAATGTGGAATTGACAGAAATTTAAAAAGGCGTGTCAAAAAGAGAAGATGCGACGAAGGTTGAAGGAAGCGGACTTTTTATATACACCTTGACTTTGAGGTCCTTTCTTCTTCTACTGTAGACAAAACATTCATGTTCTGCTGCTACTCGCTGCTGCCGTCGTCCAACATTTATAGGAAAAAGAGGGGGGTCCCAGGATCGAGTCCAGCAGGGACTCACTAAAGGGTCCATGAGGATCAGACAAGAGAAATGTATTAATTAAACAGTCACGCATCTTACACCTTGTCTTTACCTGCCCATCATCAGTGCAGCAGCAGCTTCAGTTTCAGTCATTCCTAAGTGACTTTGCAGTTTTGCTTCTTTCACTTAAGTAAAGGATCCAAAAACTTCCTCCACCACTGATCAATACAAAATACCCAATACAAAATCACTGTAGGTAAGACGGAAGAAAAGAAAAGTGAGTGAAGCCTGTGTAAACTCTCTCTCTCTCTTTATATGTATTGGTAAATGGACTTCACTTATACAGCGCTTTTCAACGGTAACGGTTCCCAAAGCGCTTTTACAGATTGGTCTCATTCAAACATTCACACGATGGCGACTGAGCTGCCATGCAAGGTGCTGGCCTCCATCGCCAACCCTGGGATTAATGGACGACCCGCTTTACCTCCAGAGCCACAGCTGACCCAAAACTTAAAGGTAACGCTTTATATTAATGTCCTTGTAATAAGCGTTAGTTAACAGGTAATAAGGCCCTTATAAGATGCTTATTAACAGTATTATGTGTTAATAAGACTATATAAGTGTTAATAATAGCATCATAAACACGGTTATTGTTAGATTATAAAACATTTTAACACATTATGCGTATTAACACAATACTATACGCATCTTATAAGGACTTAAAAGGGCCTTTTTACCTATTAACTAGTGGTTATTACAAGGACCTTAATATAAAGCATTACCAACTTAAATCTTTACTGGATATTGTTTATGCTCTCTTGGGTAGTGTGTTACAATTGTCTTGTGTTTATGCTGTTTGTACTGTATTTGTTGATGGGTTTAATGCTGATTTCTTGGCCTGGTCTCTTTTAAAACACAGATTTCTTTTCTGCGTTTTGGTCTATTTTTTTGACGGGAAAGTGTAGAGCCAGACAGGAAACAGAGAGAGAGAGAGGGAGAGAGAGAGAGAGAGAGGTTGACATCCAACAAAAGGTCCACTGCTGAAACCGAACTTTGGACGTTGCAGTTATGTGGCGTGTATCTTAACCATTCGGCTATCAGATCGACCCTGAAGAACACGTTTGTTCAATGTCAGTAAGCCTTGGTTATATAAAGAAAAAACACATGACTTTCACAGTATAGCTTCAGGGTCTTTGCTTACGTTCTCCTCTGACCCTTGACCTCTGCTCCTACTAGTTGCATGGAGAATGGATGTGAGATGACAATACAGTGCAGCTGTGACATCAGTGAGACTGAAAACAGCTCCAGAACATATTTAAAATGTTCTGTTTTATCTCTGTGACCTCCCTCCCTCCTTCCCTCCGCCCAAAACACTCCTCCACTCTGCCGAGAGAGAGAGATAAGATGGCCGAGAGAACAAAAGATGGAGTCCATCGAGCTCTCATTCATCACTTTTAGATCAGTATTGATCAGCTGGCAGGGCAGCAGCAGCGGCGGGGAGATTTACCCTGGCCTTTTTACCATGACGATAGGGGCGTTTGACCCGTCCAGCGGCTAAAAGCCTCTCAGCTCGCCGGCGGCTCTATCATCTGCAGCGCCAGACATGATGGCCGATGAGATACGCTGATGTATCAATCATCTGGAACGCCGGCTTCGTCTCCTCCTCCTCCTCCTGGTTGCTAAAGAAGCTCCTGACTCTGCTGGTTTTTGGGGGGGTTTGTTGAACGTGTGGACAGATAAACATGTCAGCCATAAGCACCTTTTACAGCTCACATATGCTTCGGCCAGATTGGACATCAGGGCGTTTTACAGCTTCCACAACAGAAACCAAATTGTCCTTTAATATAACGGAGGATTTATGGCTGCTGCCGACCTCTTTAATCAGCGGTGTGTATTCAGCGAGCTGCTTTATGGGCCTCTGTGAGTCACTCCGGACCTGATTTGGATCTCAGGTTTTTTGCTGGCGCTGTCACATTATATCACCGTGACGACTGTTAGCACAGCGGACGTCTGCCAGTTAATGAGATGAGAAACAACTGAAGTCAAGATTGGAGAGAGAAATACCTTGTACTTAATAGTCTTGGAAATATTGGTATTTTGTTTTTAAATGTCTCGCTCTGTGATTCATTTCTCATATACACACAATTGTCCAATATTTTCTATAATGAAATAACTACATGAAACACATGTATGTCAATTTCACAAATATTAGTTTAATATTGTCTCAGACAGCAATGCTGTTATCTTATTATCTTATTTTTGCATGCAACAGGCTCAGATTTTGGTCAGTTTCCAGATACTAATACAGGTAGGAAGTTGCTTTCTGTGAATTTGGTTGAATCTGAACAAAGAGTTTGATATCGCTGTGAAGACAAACCAGTAAACATCTTTAAATTAATGAGAGAAACATATTTACCACAGAAAGATGAGAAACTAGAGTGAATTAACTTCTCCTTTGGCATTTATTGAATGTTTACATTGAACAGAACTGTATCCACAGCACACAGTTATTTAGTGTTAACGGTAAGTTAGAAACTTAACACCAATTAGTTAAAGATAAGGAAGAGCGAGGTAAGTTTAGCACCTTTCAACAACAAGGCAATCCAAAGAGCTTTACATGAGACACAAAAAGGCTTTAAGACAAGATAAAAACACACAAAGGAGAGACAGCAGCCATGTTTAAATAATATATATTAATGCTAATTTTCAGTAAAAGATGACCAGCATCTACTCTCTTTCTACTCACTAACACCTAAACACAGCGTGGTATATGGTATACAAACCATTCATAGATGCAGCATTGTCCTCCAGGACACTTGTTTTGAATGTTATGACTTGACTGAATGGGCATTATCAGTGGTTCTCAGCCTCATAGATGTGGGCTAGAAGGGGCCTACTACACTTACTAGTAGGTTCAGAAGGCCGTCATCATCTATTCACATGGTTGATCACTCATCAGTCACCTCACCTTAAGTTTATGCAACAAAACTACATGGTTAGGTTTAGGAAAAGATCGTGTTTGGGTTCAAATAAGAAAGTAAGTCACGTGATGTAACAAGTGAGGAAAGTGACATGGCGTAATGTATAGGCTAACTTATAACTTCAGTGAAGCCAGCGTTGACTTTTGGCTTACATGTGACATGAATCCCAGTCTCCTGGGTGAAAGTCCTGTGTTGTTTGACCTGTCCATTAATCAATCAATCAATCAATCAGTCAATCAAACCATCCATCCATCCATTCATCCATCTGTCTCCACTTTTATTAAGGTGTCATATATTGCCTTTCTTCTAGCGCCACCTTCAGGCCAAAAATTCCACCTTTGACCAAACTTTTGATCCATATCTATATCTTCTAATTTAAATAACCCTGTCACCTTTCCTGTAGCGCCACCCTCAGGACAAGCTGCCCACTGGTATGGAAACACTGAGAATGGCTTAATCATCAGTGTGTTGTTTGTTTTGTCCAACTCTTTTATACTATGGCTGTAATGAACTCTGCAGCAGAGGTGATTCTTGGAGGACTTCAGACTTATCATTTACTTTAAATCTGAGAATTTCACAAGAAAAGTAAAAACAGCTTCTGTAACCTTCGATTGTCATTAACGTTAACTTTCTTGTTGCCATGTAGGAATCACGTCAAACACCTGTCAAAATATAGAATTTTACCTCAAGTTATGTAGTTCAGGAGTGATTTAAAAACAGCTGTTTCATGATAAAGATGTCCTTCACCCTCCCTTCCTGTCTCTGAGTCCTCCAGCCCGACTCCTCCGGCCTTTTCCTGCCTGCTGTTTGTTTGTGCTCAGAGGGGGATGTTGGAGCTCGCTCTGTAGTCTGCGGTGACTCACCTCCAGCCTCGACAGCGAAACTGCTCTCGACAGCTCAGCGTGTTAGAGCGAACGCAGACTCCTCTGTCACTGAAGTGTTTGTGTGGAGAGTCAGTCGGCTGCTTGTCGGACCTCTCAGCATCCTGGGCGAGATGAAGGTGGGCGGACTGTGTCGCTGCGTGCTGCTACAGCGCGCATTTCATCTCTTCATTCAGTTTGTGATTTTTTTTTTTTGTTTCTCAACTGCGAGGATGGTAAGAGTCTGGCATCGCGACTGAAACAACACTGGCAGAAAAAGAAATGGAGAGAGTGTGACTCAGTGTGAGCGTGTTGTGTGAGGCAGCTTCTAACGAGTACAACTTCAACTTCTGAGAAAAGAGTTGTTTTCTGAAAAGGGCAAAGGTTTGCATGGAAATATGTTGGCGAGTTGTTTGAGGACTAAATGTGACAATAAAAAAATTCTCAGAATCTAAAGGTATACATTTTTATGTTCTCTCCTGAAATGATGTGAATTGGAAAAAAAGTAAGAAAACACAATGGAAACTTCACCAACATGAACGAAAATCTGTAGATCCTGAAAAAGTGACATTTGGATTGAAATTCACAAATTTTCCATCCACGTTAGGCAGAGAACGGCAGTTCAAGATATTACATGAACTTGTAAATAAATCCTTTATGTTCCAGATGAAACACCTGGTTTCACCTGCTCATGTGTTTTGGTCTTGCCTTGTTTAGCTAATATTTGGTTTTTAATCTTTTATGTAACAAGACTATCTCTCTCAGTCATGCACAGCAGTAGCCTGGTAACCAGAGGAATCTGCGAGCTCATGTTTTATTTGCCCTGGCAGATGTGTCTGGTCCCCCTCGTTTATCTAACATGGGGTAGGTTTGATATGATGACTACAGAGGAGCACCGTTGAGGCATTTCCGTAAACTACCAAGATGGCTGCCGCTGATGTGGTACGTTCTGAATCCGCTATCACGTCAGTATTAAACAAACTGCACCTAATGCTTTTTTTGACAAGAAAGATGGGTTTGTCGTACCTCCATCAGGATTCGCTCAGAACTATGTCACACGTTTCATTGCTCTGATTGGTTGTAGGTCTATCCAGTTGCGTCCAGAGGCATTTTGGTCTACGCCCGTTGATAACACCCCTTAGAAATCAAAAAGGAGAGGTTCCAGACTAATTTTTATTAGCACAGCAGCAAAGGGACACAAAAGGGTGCTTGAGCCAATTGAAAAATGGACCAATTAAAGGCTGTATACATGTATTTCATGCAAAAATGACCCAAATTGACCTCTTTTTTGATTGGTCGCTCAACGCCCTTCATACAACAGAGAAAGATGCAACTTGTTGTCACGATCTGCTCCTCAGGTCCCCCCTGCTCACTTCATCCAGGTCATGTTCTTCCCTTCAACTCCCCGGACCTGCCTTCCTCTAGCTGTCCTCGGACTTTCCCTCCTTTTCTCATCACCTGACTGCCCCGCCCATCCACACACCTGTTCCCATTTCTCATCAGCCCTGCAGTCACCTGAGCTTCCTCACTCATCTGCCTGCACCTCATTCCCTAACCACCCCTCACTACATGTACCAGTTCACCTCCTGTGTTCCTGGTCACTTTGTATGTTATGTTACTGTGTGCTTCTTGTCTTGGTCCCCTGTTTCTTCCTGCCTCACTGTGCTTTGGCCTTTTGTTTATTGAACTTTGGATTCCTGCCTGCTCCTTACGGGATTTGTTTGCTCGTGTTGGACTGCTCTCTGGTTTTGACCCTTGCCTGCCTCACCTTCCCATGAGCCTTTGTACCTAATTTTTGTTATTAAAATCACTGAACTGCGTCTGCTCTGCCTCAGTCGTCTGCATTTGGGTCCTGTTCCCCGTGTTCCTTGTTACCCTGTCCCACAACTGTGACACTTCACACTCACACTGTATTGGCTCTAAGATGAGATGATATGTTTTTGTAGAAATAATGTTTGAAAAAGTGGGGGTCGGATTATATTTGAGTGCTAGACAATTATGTGTTTCAACATCAGATATCGCTTTTGAATGGAGAGAGTACTGCAGTGCGGCATTATGGGTTGCTTGTAGCTGTTGTAGTAGTTGGCTAGCGAGTTAGCATACATTAGTGTCTGACGAAGGAAAAAACTGACAAATGAAAACGAGCTGAAAGCGTCTCTCGACGTCTGTGCTGCAGAAACGGACCCGGACCAAATCATCTCTCAAGTAGCGGAAAACTACTGGCATCATGCCAAAGATAGTCTGAAAAATGTTTAACTGCTAGATGAAATCACTCCGCTTCAAGAGGCTGACAGCAGAGTATCCACACAGATGTGGGATTTACATCCCAAGTATTTCATGTTTCACTTTTATAAGAGAAAGGATTACATTTGGGGCAATATGGCGATGCTCTGGTGATGCAGACATATTCATACAAAATAGAAATAAGAAACAATAGCAGTGACAAAACACATGAAAATGACCTTTTTGTTTGTTTTATACTATCAATACGTTGGGTTTTCTTTGGCAGAAGTGAGGCTCAGAATGTCAAACATGGTTCTTATATCCTCTTTTACTCATGTACACATATATATGTCAACATACAGGCAGAAATTCAAATGACACAGTAGCACTCATATGCCAAATAGTGGCATTTCTGAGTAGCCTACTTTATTCTGAAAATCACAATATATCACATGCCTTGCTAAAATAAACAGCAACTGTGCTAAAAACCTGTAAATAAAGAGTGAAAACTGAGCAACAGCAGCCTGCAGTTGAAAGATTGGATTCCCCCCCCAAAAAAATCAAAGCGCACTGCTTCGTAAACTTACAGTGACTTTGCTGTAAGTAAAAAAAAATTTAGAACAAAGAACATTCAGACTCCAAATATTTCTTTCTTTTTCCACTGAGCCTTGTGCAGCAGCCTCCTTCCTCTTCATCACTCTAACAGAAGCACCTTCAGTGTTTTCCAGCAGTTTCAGCAGCAGACAGGCAGTTTAGGTTCAAGAGGAGGAACACTTAAGGGGAAGATAGTTTCGCCTCCAACTCTGCTTTCATCATCCGGCAAAGAACTGCACAGAGCGAGCGAGGATTAGATCCAGCACAGAGAATTTAATCTCCCTCAACCTTTTTTTCTTGTAGTTTCCTGCTTTTACGTTTTTCCAGAGGTTTGCGAGCGGGCGATCATAGCCCTGATCAGTTTCAAGGACTGACGGAGTAATGGCGGCTTTCAGCGTCAGTTTAAATCACAAGCCCCACTTTCTGTGGGTGATGAAACTGTCATTCACGCTGCACTGAAGCAGCTTGTCGCTTTGGAGGAAAACCTGTTACAGTCCACAGTATCTGCAGCGTTCATAGTCACACTATTCGATGTGTCTTAGTCTCGGGCTTTAAGCATTAAAGTGCTGCTGCTAAACAACCGGTGTTGGATCATCAGATGCTCCGTCATTACAAACTCAATCTGTGTTCAAAGAACTTTATTTTAAATTCTAGTAGAAGTCCAAACGTTTCCAAAAATACCAAATATATCCGGCTGAATTTGGGCGATATGTGTATAAAATGTAATATTCCATCCAAAATATGTCTTTTGAGGATCAAACCTTCGCCCCCCTGCAGGTTTGAAAGCTGGCTGTAAAATATTTAAAGTCTCAGCTCTGATGAGGCTTTGGCAGTGTTTCAGTGGCTAACAACGAAACCATTTCATTTGTAACAATAACTGGTTGCAAGTTGTGGACACAACATTGACATATCATCAACCTTTTAAGTTGATATGTTTAACGTGTTAGCAAACAGTTGCTTATTTCCACATCCAACAGTTACGGAGCAACATGATCATTCATGTGGAGTGGTGTTTGTGTCACCTGGTGAATGTAAGTGCCCTCTCTGTTAGCTCTGTTTTTGGTCTCCACCAACTCCTGAGGGAAATATCTCTTTAGCTGCTAAATGCTCCACTATGTTCACCAGCTAGTCTCTAACTGTGTCTGTCTGCTGTTTGCTGTTGAGCAGGTAGTGGACAGCATGTTAGCATTGAGAGCGCTGAGAGGGAACCAGAACAGTAAAGTTGCAGCCGGACAGATAAACAATGAGCTGAAACTCACTATAAAGCTCCGTAAAGCCGAGGGGAGCCATTGTCATTTCAGAAATTGTTAATTTAAAAATATTGATTATAGCCGCTTTAAGAAAGTTGTAATTTTATGTCATTTGCTTGGGTGGTAGTCTTAGGCAAGTTCAATCACAGTAAATGTGTCAGTTTAAACGTGTATGCGCTACAGTCACTTTTGAAAGTATTCATACAGAGAAATATAATGATTTGGTGCAATGCTTAACATAAGGCACAGTTCTAGCTTTTCAAAGATATTTATGTGGGAGTTTGTCTGTGGAAATATAATATTGCTTAATAGCACCCAAGTACAGAGAATAAATCAAATGTTTAATTTCAGACTTGAAAAACTATATAAATATATACACACACACACACACACACACACATATATGTATATATATGTATACATGTATATACAGTATATGTATATACAGTATATGTCTGTGTTTAGTATATGTTCTGTGCCAGCTTAAAAAGAGAAATGGTATTGCCAGAATGGGCAGAGAAAACTAACTAAATAAATCTCTTAAACGATAATAGAGTGAAGGTAGCATGGCACTGGTGTCTCCCAGACTCTCCCAGGATCAGCTCCAGGATCAGCACCCTGGACAGCGGTAGTGAGGCACAGGAGCCAATCAGAGCTCAGAATAGGTCCAAAAGAGCCTGACTAGAGTGTAGTGAAGTAAATTTACTCCTGTACTGTAAGTAGAGTTCGGAGGTCACTTTATATGGGTCTGGGAACTGTGATTCATGACCAACAGGAAACACAGATTACATATTTTGTCTTTCAAAGGATGATTTCTGTTTATTACAATTTGGGGATTCATTTCACAGCTTTGGACACCGTTTCTATCATCAATAATAACAACGTACTCACCAAATCAATAGCTGAGATCTGAAAATATGGTGACATGACGAAAAAGAAGTCAGACAGTTCATCCAGATTATCGAAACCACTTTAAAGTGAAATGTCGTTAATAATACCTCATTGAACAGGAAACTGTTGGTCAAAGGTGAGGCAGGAAGTGGGTCTATAAACTGTTTGCCTTCCCCGTATGACACCTTTTCAGTGATGTCATCATACCCCCACATTTCAGATATTAACTTGGCGAGTACGTTGTTATTATTACTGATAGAGATGATGGAGAAAAGTAGGAAAATACAACCCAAATTGTAATAAACCAGGATGAAAGCATGTTACCTGCTCTCTGAAGGCTGTCACTCACAGCTCCCTGCTACATATGGACGGGTGCGAGTACTGTTTGTAGTACCTTAGTTCAGTATTGTAGTAGTGATCAGAGTATGTGAGCACAGTCGACAGTATTGTGGAGGCTCTCGGGGCCCAGCAGGCTGACTGACGGTTCTGTGCTGGATGTGACAATGTTCCTGAACCATGGGAACTCGTTAGAGCACATTTTGACTCTGTGTGTGTGTATGTGTGCAAGAACCTTGACTATATGTTTTTTTTTTTTTTTCTGGTGTGCTGCCGTTACACGTGTGTGTGTGTGTGTGTGTGTGTGTGTGTGTGTGTCCTTTAGCAGGAAGCAGCAGCTCTGTTGTGTTTGTCTGTCGCCCACACTCGGCTCGCTCGCTCGCTCGCTCACTCTGTTCAGCAGGTTTTCTGCCCGCTAATCAGGTAGAGAAGCTTCCTGCCGGGAAAATAAGATCCGACTCTGCCCCGGGAAAACAATTCAGCCATCATCCCACCATTACAGCGATGGCCACAGTCCTAATTTATCTCCCAGTGTGTCGGTTGTTGTTTTTTTTCCTCGTATCGGAGGAGAATTTCCGAGCAGGGCGAGCTCCGGCTCTTAATACTCTCTCGTGCCTCGCACACAGCAAACAAATGAGGACAGCAAATCTTCGCTGCCAAGTAGATTTACTTTTATCTGCGGTATCACCTCACTCCCCGACCACTCATAAGATTAGGAGGAGCAAGCTGCAATATTGGATCTGTTTTGTCAGCTCTGACGACGCTGTCCTGCTGCCTCTTCCTCACAATAAATCTGGGAGGTTTTTTCTTCTCTCTCTGTACTAAGCTTTAATCCCCCCCCACCTCCTGTTAGAGGGAAAAGTAATAAACTGCAAAAAGCTTGGAAGTAAAGGATAATACTGAAGTTTTATTGTTTTTTTCTTTGCAACCAGGTGACCTGGCAGACTTCTTGTTAGTTTGGGTGGGGCAGGTGAGGGTGGGGGTAAAAAACACACATGGCTCACTGGACCAGCTGGATCCAGGGACCCCATACATCAAAACATGAGTAGAAAACCCGTAAGAGTAGGAGTGGTGCGTAAGAGTCTATATGCACAAGAAAGTTGGTATTTATCAAATATGCATATATTTCCTGCATGCAGTGACAAACCCTACTGATTCTACATCCATCTGTTTGTGCAGAGCAGGCTCATTTACAGGATAAAAACACTGTTTAAGGCTGTTTCCTTATTTTTCATCTCCTTCTATCGACAAGAGCACGGTATAAAAACGCAAACTTAAAAACATTTTACATATTACACAAGCATAATGGTGTTGTTTAACATTTAGAAAATAGAAAATAATGTTTCTAGTGAATAAACGTTTTAATCCATGGCAATATTCAGGTTTGGTAAAAAAATTGTTAGCAATACTACCTTTATCAACATGGGCGCATAAACGTTTGTTGTCGGGACCCCACTGACATTAGGCTACATAAAAATCCACGACCCTCGGGCGACCTCTCTCTCTGCCCTCATTTACTGTCTAAAAGAGCCATTAAATGCTTCAATAAAAGAAATTATGGAAGACCTGCCATAGTTGATAGTGTATTGTGGTTTTATGATACTGAAAGCTGTATATTTTAATTACACTGCACAGGGACAATAGTTGAAAATTAGCAATAGCTATAAACTCTTGGTGGTGGTGCGATTTCCCAAACAAATTCAAAATAAACACACCGAGAGCATATTTCTTCTGCCAGATTCCTGGAAGGAAGCCACCTGGAAGAGTTTGCTTCTCAAAACCCCGGTGCCACAAAGCAATTTCAATTTTGTGCCTACATACTTGAAACGAGTGCTAGAGACGACTCGGGTTATGTCCAACAAGTTCATCGTATCACAACTCAAAATGTGCTACTTTAGAGGTTATAATCCAGAGTTATGATCCAAATATGTCAAATAAATGCATTTCATGTCACGACAAACTGTTGTTATGGTGGTGGACCACTAAAGGTGGCCTCCACCCTGCTGTAGGAGGAGGAGACGGGGGGGTCTTGGGTGTGTCCTCTGCCTGGAAATGAAGCCGTATCAAAGGTCCATAATCTGTTTATGTTTCCATCGTCCCGTTTTTGGCCGTCGGATCGATCCAAAGCTGCTTTTCCTGAGGCCTTATCATGGAAGCCAGAGGGGGAGACCCAATCTAATTCTGCGCTCCAGCAATATTCCACAAAGCAATATAACCAGGCTGCGATCATATCACATCCAAAGAGAAAGAGCAATATTTTTCCATCATTCTTCTCTTCTTTCTCTCTTCCAATCCTCCACTAATGCTGGCCTTTTTTTCTCCTCTCCCAAGGCTTTCCTCTCTTATTGGACAGAATGAAAGGACTTCAGTCAAGTGCTGACGCTTAGTTTCACCACGAGGCCGGTGGCTCATCTAAAAGCGTCCTGTGGGGGAAATAGTTCCTCTACACCATCTGTCATATAATTTGATTAATTAGCCGTTGGTAGCACTGTTGCCCCCCGCAGTGGGACTGAGGGTCGGCACTCGTCCATCCCTCCATCCCTCCGTCTGTCACACACAATATCTTGGATGCTGCTGATCAGATTTTGATGAAACTTCAGAGAAGGATATTTGTCACCGCTCCGAGTCCTGGCTGGGCTGCACCGATATTAAATATTTTACAGTACGATTGTCTCGGCCAAAATGATCTCAATATATTATGTTACCACAACTGGAGCCACAAGGAGATTTTGTGGTTCAAGCACTATTTGTACTACGGACCAAAACACACATGAAGCAGCTGAACTGTACATCACGTAAGAGATTTAGTTAATACTGTATAATACAAGTCTGAGTTTTAAAACTTACATTAGTGGTTTCCAACCAGGGAGTCAGGACCCCCAACAGGTTGAAATATAACTCAGAGGGTTCAGGAGATGATTAACAGAATAATATCTTTTCTAGTAATCTACGCTTTTTTTGGGAGGAAATAGTAGATAGTTTGACTTCAGGTCTCTAAAAATGATTCAAATGAAACAATCTGAGATGTTCATATCAATCTGCACTCTTCAAAACTCTGACATGTGCAACCTGTGACATGGGTCAGAGGTGTGTCACTTTGAAGGACCAGTGTGTACGATTTAGTGGCATCTAGTGGTGAGGTCGCAGAGTGCAACCAACTGATAACCCTCTGCTCACTCTGCCCCTCCAAGCATGTAGGAGAACCTACAGTGGCCTCAAAACTCGCTTTGGTTTCTGGGCTACTGTAGAAACATGGCGGTGCAACATGGTGCAACAAGAGGAGCCGCTCCCTCTGTAAATATAAAAGGACTCAACACAACACAACAATTCTTATTTTCATGTGATTACACACTAACAAAAACATACTAATGAATATTATGTTCCAATATTACACACTGATGATACAAAGCTGATATTGTTTTTCTTAACTCATGAAAAGTTGACAGTGTGGAGAGACGTAGGAACATTAAATGATACAAAACTGTTCCATGAATTAGTAATAGAAATATTGCACCAATATCTTAATAATCTCTATATTATTTTTAATATAAATAACCATCCTGAACCTTTTTCTTCTGTTTTATATGTGACTTGTGCTGCGTTTCTGCCTGTTAGCTTTTTACTTTTTAAATGAGGTCGATCAGTTTTCTCTGTCTGCCATGACAGCATCACATCCAGTGAAGATAATTTGCTGTAACACTGGCAAAGGTTTATTTTACAAAGCGCATGCAAGATAAAATATAGAATAAACTTTCAATAAACCCTGACACAGTACACATGACCGCTGCAATGATGTTTCAACTCAAAGGGGGGGCTTATTTTAAGACTTCCAGACAGACTAAAGACAATAAGATGTCGCACTCAGCCCAAAGAAGTCGCTGCACTGTTTGCGGGGGACGATGTGTGCCTTGTTTTTATTTGTGTGTGTGTGTGTGTGTGTGTGTTTGGAGGCTCTTGTAGAGTTGGAACAGTGTGTTGGATCGTTGTATCCCTGCAGGAGAACACAAGCTCTCAGATCCCAGCACTGTCTCATGGCATCAGAGCTTCACCTGCTCAGAAACAACAGGTTCATCGCTCAGGTGCGCCAGCAGGCGAGCAGCATCCTCCGCTTCGCGTCCAGGACATAATTTCAGCTGATTGCGACATTGGTTTCTTATTAATGTGTCTTTCATTCTGGCGGATGAACACTCATCCCACCTCCCTTCCCACAGGAGAAAGGGTTGGCTCTCTCCATGCCAGTGGCTGTGAAAACCAGCACATTTTTCATTAACAGGATTACCGTCCAACAATGTAAATACAGACGAGCGTGTGTGTTGTGTAGTGTTGTGTTCGCTCAGGCTGCCAGTGAATTTAATCACTAACCATTCCCTTTTTTTTCTCTTCCACCGCCAAGATGTGAAAGCCAATCAGCCTACTCCAATATGTGCAACATCTCCGTGCCAGAACTGATTGAGTCTCAACGAGCGAAGGCTAAGCGGAGGAATGTTCTGGCAGCCTGCAGAGCGAGGGCGTTCGTTTTGTTTCCTGCTTTAACTAATTCAGCATCTTTTTCCTACAAAAGGTCTTGAAACACTGGACCACAATGTGATGACTCACCTTCTTAGCCGATGTTCACCTGTTAAATAAATAAAGTCTTAAAGAGTATTTCATTGCTCCTGTAGATCTTTCTAAAGACTAAAACAGTCCGTTTTTTAAGTTCAAAATCATGAAATGAAAAAGTCTGTAATTTCAGGAAGATAGTCATTAAATTTGTTCTTTGTTGCATGGAATTATTGTCTCTGTATATATATAATTCAAGTCTTTTTATTTTACTCTCTATCACACAACAAAAGCTGCGTTTACATGGACCCTAATATTCCACTAATAATGGGAATAACAACCCAATCAGAATAAAAGTGCCTCATTTGACCACCTCATTCAGAGGAGACTGACCCGATCCGACTTGATCAGAAGAGATGAGGAAGGGGTGTAAACCTTTTGATAATCCGATCAATAGGAAAATATTAGTGCCTAATAACCATGTAAACTCTTAATCTGATCGTTTCTCTCTGGCTGGAATAAATCTATTCTTTCTGCACGTTTGCCACACGTGGGGGAACATTAGGTGACGTGAACCAGTTTCCGGGAGGAACAGAAACCAAACTGCTCTGTGGCTGATACAACTTCAAAGATTTAAGGATTGTTGAAGGTTGAAAGGCTCCAAACAACGAGTTGTTAAAACAAGTGTTTGAAAAGATGAACCAAGCCAGAAAACTTCTTCTCCTGTTATATTTCCGGCAGATTAGACGCTTCACAGCGGGCGGAGCCAATGTGTGCATGTCAGAATTGTTATATTCTGATGAAATGCTTTGGGGAATGTAAACGAACATCTTATCGATCACTTTATTTAGCGTCCATGTAAAAGAGTTGGAATTATTTAATTAAGTTGGAATCTCCAATCAGAATGATTTCAATCGGGTTGAAGAAATATTGTCCATGTAACCGCAGCTAAAGACAGTTTCCACTGCTTTATTTTTTAATAACATTGTATAGATGCAGTAGTTGCTATGGGAACTGTATGGTTATGTTCATCATTTTTACCCCAAAGTAAAAAGAAAGTGTATCTCAACCTTGAGAAACTCAGTTTTTCCAAAGAATACATCAATTATTAAACATATAAAAGCACACTGCATTCAGCAGATGCTTTTGTCCAAAGCAATTTACACAATAAGTACAAGGGCTTTGAAGTTTTTTCTTTGTTTTTTAAGGAAATGAGACATCAATAAATGCCAATGAGGTGCAGTCTGAAATGGTGGTTTCCAGCCTGCAGTGGAAGATGGGCAGTCAGGCTATATTTTTCTTATTGTCAACAAATCCAACTAAAAGTCAAAAATCAACAATGTGTTAGACCGTCTCTCAATACTCTCTGACTTCCTGTCTGTTGCTCTCAGCTCCAAGCACCATTGGTTCCTACTGAAGACGTGAATCTCTAAAAACACCTCACAAATATATAGTTCCATTTTTAAAAAGGTTCAGTAATTTCATGAAACAGCTGGTTTTTAACCAAATGTTACTCAAACAGGAGGAAATAGTGCATTTGTTGGGGACTATTTTCAGTGGCGGATGAATCCACATTTGGTGCTCTAGTGAGTATTTGGGGCAGCAGGACGGTGAATGTGGGACTGAGTGAAAATAAACTACAGAGTGTGTGTTCATGGATCAACAATGGAGCCATATGGCACAGAGGAAGAAGATACTGTGTATCAGGCTAACCTTTAACAGTCTGAAGTCATGTTACCCTCTAGAGGCTCCAGTGTTCAGTGTTAGAAAGGCTCTGAAAAAAGCTGGATAATCTGTCCAACAGTGGAGCTAAAACTGTACAATATGTCCTGATGGTGGTGCTAGAAGAAACGTCGAGCGGTCACGAAAACCTTTACAATTTGCCTTCAGGGGATCATGAATTTTTACAGCAAATGTCATCAAAATGCAGCCTGTAGTTGTTGAGATGTCTCACTCTGGGCCGACATGTCAGTCTGACAGAAAGACCCACTTCACTGCTCCGGCCCTGCTGCCAGCGGGGATAAAAATATGTGTGTGTGACAGAAAGTGAGAGGAATTATTATTGGACAGTGTGAAATCCAGCAGGACTGCTAAACTGAGTCCTGATCTGAAGGGCAAACTGTAATTAAAACATGAAACGTGGCAGTCTAATTTGTTGTGGAAATGCCTCTGAGGGCAGATTATGAGGAGTTTCAAACGACACACAGAAGCTCTTCATTCTCTTGTGACCAAGAAAATGTGCTTCTGTAAAACTCTCTCAAATACAGAAGAAGAGCAAACACGGCAGCTGCATGTGTTTGAGGCAGCAGTTCATCCTTCTAATACTGATGGGGCTTCACACTTCAGTCTCCAAACCAAAGCTCTCAGACTTTCTTCCACTGAGATTGTTTTATTTCTTTCAGGGAAGAAAATTATGAATATCTGAAAAAATGAGAAATGCATCAGCAGCGTCGCCAGATGTTGTGAGTACCACGAAAACTGGCAACAGAAGTGAAAACGACAGCTACACATTTCAGCAGTCACAGAACAATCCAATTATTTGTTTGTTTGACTGACGGATTCATTTTGTACAACCTGTGCTTGAATCCGCCTGCGGGACGCCGGTTATTTAACCCCACTGCTTTTATTTTTGTTTGGTTCTGTCATGGATGGATGTGCTGTCATCTGGGCATAAACACACATATCTTTTTTTTCTTTCAATGTTATTTTGGGGGTATTTTTTGCCTTTATTAGATGCAGTAGTGACAGTAGAGTGATAGAGATGACACATGATATAGATCCCCAGCTGGATTTGAACTGGGCAGAGGTGCAGTGACATTTTCTCCAGGACTAGTATTATTATTATTCCAATGAAAAGATTAAATCTGTTTGTATTGTGTCACAGCCATCTCTTCCCTGTTTTTACTTGAGTTTCTTCATTAGAGTGAAACAGCGCCCCCTCTGGGCTGGTAAATATCAGCCTGTGTTTGTGTGGTTAAACAGGGTACTGCACTCCTAATGTCAATCATGTCAAGTCTAACAATAGAACTTTTACACGGCAGACATTTTGGAGAAGCACAGGTGGTACTGCTAACATTAATAATGACTCTCGCTGTATTCCTAACTGCCTACTATGCTAGCAGTACTGATTTGGCCAGAATGTAGCATGTAGTATGCAGTATGCAAACAAAAGCAAAATCTGCAGTATGCCAAAAATACCCGGATGTTGTACTGATACCTACTGTGTCCCACGATGCAAAGCGCTAGTGGTGGTTTGCCATTAGACATGCTATTGTTTACTTCCGCTTTCCAAAACTGGAAACCGGCTAAGCCAGGCCTAGCATACTGCAAAATAAATCGATGTGACAGTTTCATACTGCATACTACTATGAAAAGCAGTATATAGTACATACTGCACACTGCGTTCGTCAGAAGTGTGTAGCAGGCGGCTTCGAATACAGCTTCTGTTCCATTTAGTGTCCCACGAAGCCTCTCCAGTGAGCCAAATGGAATGCAGCCATCATTAATGTTATTAAATGCACCTGTGCTTTTCCCGCTTTGACATGTCAAAATGTCTGTGGTACGTCAGGCTTGTTCCATGTTTATCAGAAGGCTAAAGGTGAAATTTTGAGGCATCACAGTCAGAGACCTTTATGCATGTCACTTGATAAATGCGTCTTATTATGCACGTGCAGCTATGGAATTTTCTTTTTTTACATGCTGCTTATTTCCATTTAGAGTGGTAATATACATGCTTGTAACTATGCATTCACATGAACGTGATGGCTACCCTGCGTGTCTTGCACTCTCCGGAGCTTTGGCTGTGCACATTATTAGAAATGAATGCTATATGTCCATCTGCAGTAGCGCAACTATCATGTTTCCAGACGTAATCTTGTTACAATAATCTCCCCACGTTATGTTATGTTTTAGTTATGCTTACGTTTGTTTCCAGGAAGATTCTGGTGTCTATCGAGGGTGATCGGCCCTGATCTGACCCCTAGTCGTATACTTGTGAAACCTCCAGCTGTGTGAGGTGCAGCCAAATGAAAGATTATCTATGCATACATGAAGTAAAAATCAAACATGTAAGTGCTCTTAAAACAACTTCTTGCAGTTTATATTTGTGCTACCTTGACTCTTTTTTAAAAACACATTTACAGTAGATATGTGTGTGATTGTTTCGGATCCTTTTCTGTGTGTTTTGTGTGTGTTCCTCATTCATATGTGTGACTGTTTTGTTGTTTGTCCTCTTATGTAAATGTTTCCTCTGCTGTACTCGGGTCTATCATGCAAAACAGATTTTAATGAAATAAGTGCTCCTTGATTGTTCTGTTAACTGCTGATTTCAAAGTCAAGAATGAAGCGTCAAGCTCAACAAAGCTTGATTATTAAATGAGATTACCTGATGAGATAAAGGTGATACATTCTTATATTGGCTCTTTAGAGCTTTACCTGTTGTAATTCTGAGAACTTTGATAAATATGGGACCTGATTTAAGATGAGCATGACGCTCAGGCACAACAGATACATAGTGTGACTTCCGTACGGTGCTTTGGCAATACTGTATTTCGTTATGGTCATGCAAATAAAGTTAGTTCAGTCAGACAACTCACGTTTAAAATGTTTATTATAGCAGCAGAACATAGTTAGAGTTTGGCATCCAGGCTCCGACCCCGTCACTCCCCACAGATATGTTTACATGGAGATATTGGGGAGTGATGAGCAGATATCTTAAACAAACCCCCAAGCCGGAGCCTGCAGGTGGATGCTCTGGTGGTGCTGGTGGTGGTGCTGAGAGAACAGGCAGCAATACTGATGCAGGGCAGCAGTGGCATATTATAAGGTTTCCATGTAAGTTAACTGAAGGGTGATCAACAAACTTTCAAACGTGATTTCGGTGTCCACTTGGTGACCTGCATCTCTTTTAATGAGCTGTCAATCAGCAGGCTCCACCCCCCATGTTTGTTAACCCAGACTGTGTCCCAGTTCCATACAACATACTGCGTGTATGTGCTATGTACTATATACTAATGCTGCGTTCCCTTCAAAGTCGGAGGTCAAAATTTCCCAGTTGAAATCTCCAACTTCCAACCTCCAATTGTTCCAGGTGCACGACGCTGACACACAACTGCTCTCAGCAGTGCAGCTGCCTTTCATATATAAACGAAACAGAGGAGGAAAAACGACGCATGAGGTCCTGTTGGTATACACATAAAATGTAATAAACATATAAACACATAAAATGAATGCCAATTAGTAGATCGTTGGCCCAGGACAAAGGAACTGTCGAAAAACACTTCCTCATCACATACGTTGTATTTATAGTCCGTGTGATGCTGCTGTGGATCTCTTGTTATCAGTGTGTTTGTGTTGCTGTCTCCCAGATGAATTCCTGTACATCATTTTCCTGCGTTTGAAGCAGCTGAATGTGATAAATGATGAAGACAAGAGAGATTGTGGGATAAACCTGGTTGTTTGGTTCTTTTAATAAAACTCCCTCAGAGCAGGGGTGTGAAATGTGGAAGAGCAGCAAATAGATGAGTTTTATAAATGTGACGTCATCCAGAACTGAATAATTTCTCTCAGTTTGCAGCCGTTTTTTTTTTTTTGTCATTCTGACAACATCCTTTGAACTCGTCTTGCTCCAGGTTGCATCAGCGAGATGTGAAGCAGATAAATGAATAATTTTTGTTAGAATTGTCAAAAACTGTCGCAGCCTTCATCTGATGGGTACTGAGACCGCTGTCTGTGTGTGTGTGCGCGCGCCTCAGACTATACTGATTTTGACTTTCCAAGGTTTTTGCACACTGGTGAAGAAAATCATCCTCGAAAATGAATCTCACTGAAGCAAAAATCCAGTCAGCTTTATAAACAAAATATTTTCATCAAGTTCATCTTCATGTTTATAAAGTTTTTGGCTTTCGTTATCACTTTATGACCAGATTTAAACTCATTCACGTTCCACTTCAGCACATTTTCAATGTTGCTGCCAAGATAAACAATCTTATCAAGCATCATTTGCATTAGGTTATTAAATTTGTCTCATGGTAACTGGTCTAATTTTTTTAATGTAAAATAACTTTTAAACACTTTTAAAACTGCACAAGATAAAAACAACACTGCAAATATTTTTCAGCCGTGACTCCAGAGATTGAAATAACGGTCTGACGGTCAGTTCACCACTTTGGTCCAGGCTGAAATAATTCATCAACTTTTGCCATGAAATTTGGTAGACAATGATGTTCCCCAGAGGATGAATCCTACTGACTTCTAGCGCCACCATGAGGTTGACTTTTTTTAAAATTATTTTTCTCTAGTGCCACAATCAAAATTTCTGTTTGTCCTATAATTTGTTCCTGTGCACCTTCCTCCATAGCATTGTCATTGTGAGCACGTTAGCATGCTAATGTGAGCTTTTAGCTCAAAGCACCGCTGTACTTAAGCACAGCCTCACAGAGCTGCTAGCATGGCTGTTGAGCTTGTTAAAGGGCCAGTCCTCACTGCAAAAGTCATGTATTTACTGTAAGTAAGCAGAATAGTTAGATTAATAAGAGAAGTTAGACTTAAAATCAAGTTTGGTGTAGGACACTAATATTAACAAAAATGCCAGAAGATTCTTAGAACAGGTTGACTGAGCCTTATTTTAAGATGACACGCAGGCAATTCATACCTGTGTCTGGTTAAATACGGAGCTGGAGTCAGGATGTGGTTAGCCTAGCTTAGCATAAAGACTGGAGGCAAGGGGAAACAGCTAGCCTGGCTCTGTTGAAAGTGAAAAAATACACCTACCAACACCTCTAAAGCTCTCATCCACACCTGAACAGAAATGTAAATACAACATTTTATAGTTTTAGGGGGAGTTATGTGCTGGAACTATTTCTTGGTAAACAATAGCTGGGCGCCATGACTCTTTATCACAGTGAGGTTGCCAGGTTTGGTAACACTGTACCTGCATCATAATCAAAACATAGCTGGAAATTCTGCAAAAATACTGGACAGATGGATACAACCTTGTTCGTCAAGAAGTAGTTCCAGCGTTTAACCCTCCCTAAAACCACAAACGGTCATTTTTAAATTAATGTTTTTCATGTATGTTCAAAAACGTATACATTGTGTAAATAAGGCGGCTTGTAGACAGATTGTTTTTTTCACTTTAGACAAAGCTAGGCTAGCTGTTAACGCTTGCTTCCAGTCTTTATACTAAGCTAGACTAACTACGTCCTGACTCCATCTCCCTGACACCATCAGAGATATCCATCTTCTCATCTCAGTCTGAGTAAGAAAGCAAAGACACAAGTACACAATCCCAAAATATTTGACTATTCATTTAACTCCTAATTGTGCTGAATTAAAAGAGGAATTATCTAGTTTACAGAACATACATCTTGAATTCTTAACTACTGCTGCTTATATGCTTTTTGCAGACTGACATTCAAAACATGCAGAAATAGTTACCCAAAGTATTTTATAATTGCTAATTTATTTATGTGGAGCAATAAACAAGTGCACAGACACTATTGGGGCTCTTAATTATAAATCAGATAAAATGTTCATACTGCCTTCAAGACATCATGGATTCACGTTTAGGAGAGCTAACCATGAGTACATACCAAATGTCCATGCACTCGTTCTGTGCTTCCCTTTAAATTGCCCAAAGCAAACAAACTTTTTTTGTCACCTGAATGACACACAACCACACCTGGAACATTTCCACTGAGTCGCAGCTCTTAAAGTTTTTCAGCAGCAGCAATGTTTTATTCATCGCGGGCCGTCGCTGTCGCCTTCACGCCGTCCTGGTCATGGCGGTCTGACAGGGATGATGTGGGGAATTGCTGGATGTCCCATTTCCCAACTCATCCTGATAAGGTTTAGTAAAAAGGTTTAAATGGCAGTGACAGGTGTCGGCCTCCAGACTTCACTTGACATCAGTCTCCTGTTAATTTTTCCCCCTGTTATCTCTCTCTTCCTATTTGTCGCCCCGCTTCTATTTCCTTCCCGCTCTCTCTTCCTCTCAGTCTCGTCTGTCTTTCATTTAGAGAGTCTCTTCTTTTCTTTTTTTTCGCTGATTGTTGTGGCCTGAGGCGATGTTGTTGTTGTGCTTGTCATCATTCAACAGAAAAAAAAAAAAAAATTCTCAGCTGTTACATTTCTTTTCTTCATCGTGCCACAATATTCCTCCCATGCTTAAAGGATTAGATCATTTTAGTGTGACATCCTCAGCTCTTTCTTTTTACAAAAATCTCTTTGGAGGAGGGGCAGTAAATCTGTGTTTTTCAGTCAACACTTGTACAGAATTGTGTTCGTATGCTCTTTGAAAATGTATGACAATACTGACACTGACAGGAGGGGAATCTTAACTCCAAAACTGAAATCTGGAGGTGGATCAAGTAATGGAATCTGTTACGGAAGTAATCAGACACAACTGCAGATCTCCAAATCAAACCTTCAGTTCGTAGATTGATTTTCCTACCTTCCAGCAGGATTTGGCCTCGGTTCATTTCTATAACCATTACTTTCCAGAAACGTAGATAACTAATCCATCACTGTCAACCTATAGTCGCCATTTTTTTCCTTTTGGCAATTTATTGTGCCATTGCAAAGACTGTTTCTAAAAAACTTGCCTATAGGATGCTAATGTGACATTGTTTGGATGTTACCGTAATACGTCTAAAATAATGATCATTTTCTCATAGACTTTCATACAGTCGGACTTCTTTTTGCAACCAGTGGAGTCGCCCCCTGCTGGCCATTAGAAAGAATGCAGGTTTAAGGCACGTCTGCATTGGCTTCACTTCACACACAGACCCAGAGGTTGGTGCTTGGCTACGTCAAGCTACTGTAGCTGGTGAGCTAACTGGTAAAATGCTAGTGCTAGCCAGCCACATCCACGCTAGCTGGCTTCCTGTCGACTGTAAAAAAAGTAAACACAGATTTTTCAAAAGAGGGTTTTTGTACCATCAACACCTGATCAAAAGCCACGCCTCTTTTGTGGAGCAGTTCATACTCCATCAGAGCAGGCTCGTGTAACAGTGGATGGTGGAAGGGACAAAGCTCCAGCTCTTCGTGCCCTCGTAGGACAACACCTTTAAGATGATTTGTACCTACATACCTGGACATACATGGTTTTCACTGGGCAGTGAATTGAAGTAGATTTTGTGTAATTGTGTATGGTGGCCTGGTGGCTCTGACAGCATGAATACAGAGTGGCTGTAATTTCCCTGGGGGTGTCAGACCTGCGTCCTCAGACCTACTGTCATCAGGAAACAAACTCCCATCATCACTCAGAAGATTAAACAGCCAATCCAGATTCAATATCGCTTATTTAATCCACGTTCTCTGTGTTTATGAGGAGGTGGATGAAAGGGAAATATCTCTGTGTTTTCTTTTGGTGCTTTGACCCGTTTCATTTGTATGCACAGAAATATTAATAACACAATGGGGATGTGAAAAGGTTTTTACCAGCAAATTGATCCGTATGAAGGGAGGCAGCTGCTGTTTGTAAATCAGAAAATAACATTTCACTCTAATGAGTAATAACCACACGTATCAAAAGGTCGGAAAAACATTCAGTGTGTTTTAACAGCGAAAAATATCAACTGCTGAGGCATTCAGTGTTGGATTGATGCACTGCAAAAACATTAATTTCACCCTGACTCTCTCATTCACAAACAAGCGGACGGCTGAATACAATCAAATAACCATTGGTTTTGAAGTTACATTGACCCTTTCAGAGGAATTTGTATCAAGATACAGGCACTTAAAGACAGACTCACATTTTCCACAAAGAAGAGTAATGCACATAACTCTGATCAATATCAAGCAAATGAAACTCGAGCAATGTTATATTGAGCAGACTTGAGCCATGCTAACTGAGAACATTTGATCCAAAGTGAAATATATTCACAGCCTTTGCATGACTTCCCATAAAATTTGGTAAAACGTTCCCAGTCTCTCAGAGGATGAACCCTAATGATTTAGGTTCACTTTTCATTTAGCGCCACCAGCAGGTCAAACTTGTCCAACATTTCAATTCACACTTCACTTTTTCATACTCCAGTTGACAGAATATCTTAAAACCTAATGACTGTATGGCCTGTCAGCTTTAACTTTGAGATTAATGCTAATATACTTGGGCATTGAACACATGCTAAATATGAAACGCTACATGTCAGCAGCGCAGCCACACAGCAGGCCAGTTATTAGGCAGAATGTGGCTTTTATAATGTACACGTGTGACCTTCATGTACTTAAATATTGTCCTAAAAGATGCAAAAATTACATGTGTGTGACACTACACAGTGATGTCAATGTCAGCAATTACGCAAAGTGATGAGGATTCATAGGTGTCTGAAATCTAAGTGTTCTGCTCACTATAGAGTCAACTCAAGGTAGTTAGAATAAATCTATATATATCATATAACAAATGTCAATTTCAAGCTGCTAGCTAGTTAATTTAATGTAACTGTATAACTGTCAGCCCTGTGATTGACTGGCGACCAGTCCTGGGTGGACCCCGCCTCTCGCCCAATGTCAGCTGGGATTGGCTCCAGCCCCCCGCGACCCTCTGAGGATAAAGTGGTATAGAAAATGGATGGATGTATAACTGTCTCTTTATGAAATGTTTCCCACTTTAAAATAAGGCACCCTTTAGACAGGGTTTATAAGTTGTAACTGGCTTTATTATTAGTTAATGACTTATTTGCTAATGCTTTCATGGTCAGTCTTAAACAGCATTAATCTAGTAAGTAAGGCTATCAAAAAGTAGCCTACGAATGCCTTTGGCTGGGACTGACTTGCCTCGCCCCGCATCACTTCCCTTCACCTGTGACTCACCATGTTTGTTGACAAATGCCAGCCCCACCCATCTGTTAGCACATTTAGCTCTGATCACAAAGAGGGTGAAACTGTGATAATGAGAGCGCTTATTATTACCATGTGTAGATGCATACGCCGATGATCAGGTGTCATTATCCAGATAACATATCCAGTTACAGATTAGATGTAATTACCAGGTGGAAATGAGGTCTTAGAGCCTGACCAGCAGTGGAGTTAAAGATCTTAAGTTTGTCCTTAGAGTGGTATTTTGGAATTACTGTGTTGGAAGTAAAATTTCTGAAAATTGAACAGGACTGTGGACAGAATCCAATATGTCATATAAAATGAAAAGATTTATCCGCATTAATGTGGACGTGGCCCCAGATTCAGCTCCACTTTCAGGGGAATTAACAACAAAGACGAACATGTGACGTCACGTTCAGATCAAACTAACTCAGATGTTCGAGATATTAAACGTGTTACAGCCTCTGTCTGTTCTGGTAGAGCTGAAGCTGGAGACCCTGCAGGGGAAAGGTGTAAAGTGTTTCATCTGCAGATGCGATCAAATGATCAATGAGTGGATCTAGAAAACGTCAATATGCTTGTGTTTTTCTGCTCGAGTAATTTAAGTAAAGATTAAAAATTCAGTGCGTGGAATAGTTTCACTCGGCCCCCAGGCTGCTGCTTCCCTACACATGCCACATCTGCCTTTTTATAAATCTGAAAGATTATTAAAACCATCATCGCCTGACCTCCTGACACACTCACTCCTTCAGCTGCTTAATGCAAAACACTTACGCCTCGAGCAAGGACGTAACTTCCAGTTCATCTCAGGAGGAAATTTCTACAGGGAGCTGAAAAAAGACAAATATAATCTTCACCAAGAAGATCAGTGTGTTGTTGAGAGGATACTATACATGTGTAACATACTGCAGATACAATATGTAACCTTTTGGCACAAGTATGTCAAGAAAGGAGCATATAAGTGATCATTCTGATTTACACAGTCACAAGTTGTCACTGAAGATTGATTCAGATTGCTTTAACTGGTTTAAATGGACGGATGGATACATTATTAGAAACCAAGAAAATGAATGAGATTTTATTAACGTTACTTAAACTGTAAGAAGGTATTCAGAGCCAGTAGAGAAACATGCTAGCACTAATGCTAGCTCAACTACCCTCCTCTGTCACCTGACCCTGATCTACTTATTTTGCCTTTACTGTAACTTTTTGACGAGCAGCTTGAGATTTTCTTAACAATGTGGCCAAACTGATGTGATTTACACTTGTCTGAAATGCATTCTGCAGCTGATTTACACCTGCATCCATTATTCTTTATCCAGCGAAGATATCCAGATCCAGATCACATGTTAACACCAGGTGTAAATGGGGTCTAATGAGGTCTAAATCCTCAGTTTGCTTTCACTTTTATATTGTGACTGTAATGAACACTGCAGCCTCTGAGGGCTAACTGGACTTTAGACTGCTAATTTTGATTCTCTAATTGGTTGTTTATTTTTTAATTTCTCTGCTTCTTAAAACTTTTTTTTTTGTTTTCCTGTAGGGTTTTCTTGATTTTCCTGTTGTTTCCTCAAGTTTTTCCTGTTTGGCATCTTGAATTGCTCCATGCTAAAATGTAGAAAGGACTGACGTTTCCTGCAGCTCTTAAATGAAGCGGTCGTCACCACAAATGGCTGTGATTATGTCTCGTCAGTTATGTTAAGTTCCATGTCTGTCATGTTTCTGTTTCCTGTTCTGGCGTGTCTGTTTTATTTTGAAATCTAACCTTCCCTCTCGTTTCAGGTCCCTTTACTTCCTGCCTTTGTGTGTTTCCCGCCTTGGTGATTGTCTGCCCCGCCCTAATTGTTTCCACCTGTTCCCCATTACCTCTTGTGTATATATTGTCGGCGTTTCTCTTGTCTCGTTGCCAGATTGTCGTCAACCCTCCATGTCTTCATGTCATGCTCCTTGTTTTTGGATAAACCTGAACGTAAGAACTTTACAACTTTTATTAAAACTTCTGAAAAGCCAGCCTGATTTCTGCGTTCTGCTTTTGGGTCCTTCTGCTTTGTGGTCTGCGTTACAGCTGTGATTGTGGTTTTAAATGTGTGTGTGTGTGGCAAGCGTAGGTACATTTGAGAAACACCAACTCTCTCGTACTTAAAATCATTAAACATTTTCTTTTGGGGGGCTGAATTTAGAATATAAAAAAAAAGGTCCTAGGAAACGTCATTTTTTTCCGTGGTTGTCTTCAGTGTGTCGAAGTGCAGTAATCCTGTCTGTGTAATCAGGTTTGCTTCCCGCCAGCTCACGATTTCCCCCGCAGGAGGAAGTGACTTGTTGGGCCCACGCGCCGACCGCAGCAGTGTCCTAATAAGTGAGAATAAAGACAATAAAAGGCAGAGGAAGTGTGAAACATACCTTGTGTCTCACTTACAGTCCAGGCCCTCCTTGTTTTAACCTTAACCAGGAGTCCTCCGACAGGCGGCTGGTATGTACAGTCACAGTGTTCGAGTAACGAAGCCTCAGTGAAGGTAATCAATCAGAATCATCAGACGGCAGGAAGAGATGAAGCCTCGTTCCACTGCAAGGTTCCCTGTGTGATCGGACAGCTCCAAAAGGGCAAGAGGCTCGCTTTATCACAGCAGCTACATCTGTGTGTGTGTGTGTGTGTTCTCTGGGGTGCTCATTATAGTGTGTACACAGCGAGGGAACAAGATAACATGCTGACAGACAAAAAGGCTCAATCTGGTTCTGTTAAAACAAAGTGGAGCAACTTACACAGCTTCAAAAAACACTTTCAATGGTTTTATTGTCAATAATCAATAATCTGATCGTTGTGATCCACTCCACCACTGTGGGTTAGTGGTGAGAAGTCCGTGTTCCCACTGTTGCCATGGCAATACTAATGTTCATATGTGTTACCCGGTAAAAGTAGTTTCCGTGCTGACAAATATGTAAATAATGAATTTAATGTCGTATTAAAGTGTAATTTTCTGATGAACTCCAGTCCTGATTTATCTCTGCAGCGGCTGTGGGCACGCAGCAGGTAAGTAATCAGGTTTTCTGTGGAGTATCTTTTATTGATATTCCTCAGAAAAACACAGTGGACTTTGTAGTTCAAACAGCTCATTCACGCTACACTTTTAATTATTAATACTTCATGTTTCACAGCGTATGAATATATATTAATGTTGAAACTGGTACAAATAATGATGTGTTTCAAAAGTGCTCCGATTATGTTGTTTTCTTGAAACACATCCTTCAAATTTTTTCCTTTTATTTTACAGACTGGACTTTAGACATATACATTACATACGCACACGACACACAGAAAACACAGAGCAACATGTGCATGAAAGCAAACAAGGAAATATAAGAAAAAAGAGGGGACGGCATCAATAAATACGTAATGTAGCTGTGTTATTAATATTTTTTCTTAAAACACATCCTGATATAGTAGACCTATATACTTCCATTTTCCTGCGTTGGGGTTTGCAGCATGTAATACACTGTGTACTTACTTGTGTAGTGCATAGATTTCGACAGGGTAGTGTTGTCTCAGATCAAACACGGCCGTTGTGCACTTACCGGAAATGACGATCGCAACATTTGACCTCTTCTTCTTCTTCTTCTTCTTTTAAATGGCGAGTTGCAGCCGGGCGGAGCATTATCACCAACATTTGACCCGCTAAAATATCTGCTGGCTTGTTTGCTCACTTGACTTCAATTCAGTTTTATTAAAAATGAATAAAAATGAACATGCTTTTACTTTTAGTGCGGTGTTCACCGTGACAATTGCAACTGTGGCTGCCATTTTCATACGTTGGTGGTCCCTCCCCTTCCGCTATGTAGCCAAGATGGCGACCGTTGGGGGTGAGAAGTGAGCAGCGTTCCACACTCAACTCTTTGACCGTTATGAGTACATCATCCGGGTACTCTTAGTGCACCGCATTTGACCAAAAGTATGAACGCACTTGTGCACTTAAAATAGCAAGCGTGACTACAGACAAACGCGCATTGAGACACAGCATTAGTTTATAGCTAGTTGCAAGTTTTATAACCTCTGATTAGTTAGGTTAAAGGACTTTTTCAGAGACCAACAAGCTGCAGGGTGAACGTTGTTAACAGTAGTTTGACTTCAGAGACTTAAATAGTATTTTTGTAACAAACCTGTTCGCAGAATCTGAAGGACATTTTTATTTCACCCAGCAAACGTTTATTAGTTAGGCCTCAAAATGGTGATCTTCTTTAATTTCTGTAGCCTTCATTCACTGGCTGTGATTTAAAAGGTCAGCGGGTTTGAAGTTAGACAAATCTTTTGGCGTGCGTGGCTCTGCGCAGCACTCTATACATCAGCACAGGACGATCACAACACAACACATACTCAATAATTGAGTAGGCCTAGGTGCTGCAAAAGTATTTTATTCCCCTGATAATGTGAACACAGCTTAAGCATGGCAGCCTTCTCACCTATTTTATTTTATTAGTGTTTCGCTCCAATTTTGCTCCTAAATTTCAGTTCATGTCCCTCCCTCTGTTGTCCTAAAGACTGAAAATGTAAAGATGTCTGGTTCGTCTTTTAGGAACCTAGTTTGGTTAGTTTCCATGGTATGGCAGTCTGGAAAACATGTGGTTCATGGTTATTTTTGAATGTAAATACATTTAAACAAATGCCTATGTCTACAGCAGAGCAGCTCATGATGTAACTTGTCTTTACACTGTACAGAGTGTATCTGCTGGAGACTGCCTTTGATTGGTCTGTGTGGCAGGAGGTGGACTCCAATGTAAACATAGAGAATGTTAGAGGGTATATTTAGAGGGACATTTTATTTTGGGAAAAAGGACACAGAGTTCTGTCATGCCGTGACCTGAAAATAAACAGAAAGCAAAGAAAATGTCTCCTATTCATTTAAAAAGGTATCAATACTCTCTTTCCTAATGTTTTGACCTTTGACCTCAGTCCCTGGCTGAGGTGGGGAGGCTTCCTGTTGACCTCTGCTGTATATTTGTTTGTTTGTTGTCATCAGTTATATGCCTCATGTAATGACCTGCCTGCGTGTTGTTATGAATCGTCCAGAGTGTTGATCAAGGTCTGCAGGTCAGCGGGGAGCTGAGAGCTGCAGAATCGCCCTTTATGTTGGTTTGTCCACATGTGGTGCGTCACCACCCCCCGCCCACACACACACACACACACACACCACCATCCCCACCCGGGACCAGATCAGAGCATAAATGCATCACAAGCAGCAGCGTTGTTGTTGAGGTCACCATCAGCAAGTTTACATTCTGCTTACACCAGATTAACGGGACTAATCACTAAACTTCACCCTTTTCCTCGACTGCAGGCAGCAGCAGCAGCCTGTGGGCCATCTGTAGAGCCCGACTCTGCTCCAACTGGTTCTCTGGGTCTGTTTGTTTAATGGACAGGCACCTGCCAATACAGACATTCACACCACGGAGACAGATGATACTAACTCTGATTGGCTGAGGGGTGTACATTATTTTCGGTTAATGACAGGGTTCTGGTGAAACATCCTCATCAGCACTTTCAGCTGCTCCCAATTTATACTGTTGGTGACCTCCTGACCTTTACTCTTTGGTCACCATTAGGACTACATTTCCAGTTGTGCACAAGAAATATCAACATGTAATGGTCAGTTTATCTTGGGTCTGAGGATGACCCAGTGACCCTTCCTTCAGTGCCGTCTGCAGAACAAACATTACATTTTTACCAATAGTTAAAACATCAGCATGTTGTTTAATGTTGTTGTGTGTAATCATAGATGCATTAACAGAGTCAGCAATGCTGCCAGTTTGTCCCTGTGGTCAACCATGGTACTGCACGTTTCCCCCTAGACCACCATTATAAAAGATGTCTGTAAAACTGGACGCCCTAAATGGTAAAGAAAGTCAAATATTACTCTTTGTTTTTATAATGTGTTAACATAAACGTTCCATGCATTCCCATGCTAAAACATGGAGCCTACATTACCCACAGTTCAAAGAGAGATTGTGGTGTGTAATGCTAGCAGCGGCTAACGTAGCCTGCAGCCTGCAGCAGAGATGAGCAGCGGGCTGCAGAGGTCTGGTCAGCTCACTTCTTCCACACCAACAGACTGTTTTCATTTTCAAACTTGTAGTCTTCAGCCCCAACCAATGCTGACTCAAGTGACATCACTCGAGGACATTTATCAGACTTCACACAGCTCCCTCTGAGACACTAAAGGTGTTATACTACGTTTTTCATATATACAGTAGTACTCCTCAACACCTGGAAACAGACTTGTAGCACGTGTAAATTTAGAGCTAGAGTTTGCACCACCTGGCTTTGCACCCTTCCTTTGCAGGGTTTCAGAGAGCTGGAGCTTATCCCAGCTCACACTGGGCTGACACACATAGAAAGACAACCAATCACATTCACACGGACCCCAATTTAGAGTCACCAAGTAACCAGCAGCTGGTAGAAACCTGAGCAGGGGAGAACTTCTGCTACATATTGTCTCTGTCCTGTGGAAACTATGTATCTCCAAAACACCAACTTTTCACGAGTTAATAAAAAGTGGTGTGTGGTACAAGGCATGTTTAAAGGTTAATTTAGCTTAAGAAGTACGAGAGTTTTCTCGAGCCATAAAGTAACACTCAATCCTTCAGTTTACCTGAAAAATTCAAAATCATCAAATGTGTAAATACATGTTTTTTATTGGACAGTGAATGAATGGCAGCATGTTAGCACACTGTATCCAGTTCTCCTAACAAATCCATGGGTGCAATCAATATTGGAGCCTATAACAGCAGCAATCAGTCTTTAGTCTGTTAGTCTTCTTCTGACATTTTGTCACGTCTGACACTTTAAAAGCATCAGTTTTTATGGTTAGGGTTTTTGTTTTTTAAAATAAGTATTATTCTGTTATAATGAAGCTGAGATATGTGTTTCATATCTGTATGTTTATCTGCAGCTCCTTTTGCTGCCTATCTTGTCCAGGAGAGTTGTGAAAAGTATTATTTTTTTAATGTCAGCAAGGGCTTCCTGTTTGAAAAAGGTTAAATGAAAATAAAATGTGTGCAGATGTATATTATTACACGGAGAACTAGCCAAAAACACTAAACCATTTTCCATTTTACCGTCAGTTTAATCCCTGTTGCTCATTATGAGTAGATATTATGTGCAGTCTGCTGTGCAAACTGTCTTTTCTTTCCTCAATTTATTTACAACCAGCCACATTTCGGAGCTTTGTTATTATTATTGGAAGTTAATAACCGGTGTCAACTTATTTTATGACGCGTTGCTTCATTTTGAGTTCCAATTAGCACTCCACCTGACAGTGTTTGAGTTAATGACACACTGTTCATTAAAAGCGTGGTTAATGGTGCTTATCAGGTATTAAATATCCTGTAAACGGGACGTCTGTGCAGCAGCTGACAGCAGAGAAGAAGAAGAAGAAGAAGAAGAGAATCAGATCATCAAGGTCGACCAGAAGTCACAAGAGGACGCCACCCCACGAAATTAGCTCACGACCTTTAAAAGTATGCTAAATTAGCAAACCTGTCCAGTTCATAAAGCCTTGAGGTAAGCATGGTAAGATGTACTGTCCTGCCATTAGGGGAGTGGTGGTGGTGGGGGGGTGGAGCTTTATTTAGCAGGTGCAGTTTATTACCCGTCATCAAATCCCCCTCCGAACAGGAACAGCTGACGTTGCAGAAATACTAGGAGACCCAAATAAGCTCAATCAACACAACTGATAATATTTCATATCCCGGTGTGTGTGTGTGTTTTTCTCCTCTCTGTCCCAGACACGGGCCCATTTTTCAGCCCCTTTGCTCATCACCCACGGCGACCTCCGCAGGGTCACCCGGGTCCCCGCTGAGAGGAGATGGCGGGTGGCTCGGTGCCTTTGGAAAACCAGGGCGTCTCTTCTGTTCTTCTGTCTCTGTGTCCGAACAAACCAGCCGGCGCTGAGGCCGAGTGCACTCTCTGGGATTCCCGTCATCACCTGCTGGGGCGGAGGGAGGAAGAAGGGGAGAGTTCCCCTTTTTTTGTCCTTTCTCCTGCTGGTTTCCTTTCCTCCCTCACTAACCCTCATCTCCTACCAGAAAGTAACTAGAAGTAGGCAAGGAAAGGAAGGAAGGAATGTGAAGGAGATAAAAAGTGAGTGAAACTTAACGAGAGACCAGAGAAATATGTTGAGGAAGAAAAAAGCATTAATGAAGGAAAAGTGATTGTAGGAAAGGAGGCAGGGAAGGAAAGGAGTAGGTGGCCAAGGATGAAAGGAACTAGGGAATGAAACAAGTGGGGTAAAGGGGGCAGATAGGGAAAGGAGGAGGTACAGAAGCAAATGAGGCATTACTGAAGGAAAGTGAAGGTTTAGGGAAGGAAACAACGAGGCAGGAAAGACAAAGTTGCAAATAAAAAGGAGGATGGAGTGAAGGAAAGGTGGCAGTAGAGAAGGAAAGGACAAAGGAAAGGAGGGAGTAAGTAGGAAGGCAAAGAGCAGGAGGGGGCGGATGAGCAGAAGGAGGACAGAGGAAGCATGGAAGGAAGGAAAGGAATGGAAGGAATGGAGGAAACGAGGGGGAAGGAAGGAAGGAAGAGGAATGGAGGAATGGAAGGAAAGGAAGAAGGAAATGGAAATGGAGGAAGGAAGGAAATGAAGGAAGGACAGGGAAGGAAAGGAAGATGGAAAACGACGAACACATGAAATGGACGAAATGAATGGAATGGATGGAAGAATGGACCAGGAAATGGCCGGAATGGAAGGAGGACGGAAGACGATAAGGAATGAATGGAATGGAATGAAGGAATGGAATGGACGGAACGGAACGGAAAACACGATCCGTCCTCCTTCCTTTGATGGCCGACCAGCGCCTTCAGTGACGAAGTCTTCGCCACAATCCCACTGCCGAAACAGCCATTTCCATTTATTGGTAGTTTAATAAAGCACAGTGTTTCTCCATCACCTTCTTTCTCTTCCTTGTCACCTCTCCTTCGCAGATCTGTTTCCTCTGTCACTTTTCCCCGTCCACAGCACAGCGCTGTGGCAAGCGGCTTCCCCCGCGGCTTTCCTGCGACGCCGCAGACCTGTTGTTGTCAGTATGCAGAATAAGGGGGCAGGGAGATTCATCCACATCCATACACTTCAGCGTGGTGCAGGTTAAACCCTGAGTGTGTGAGGTGGGAGCGCAGAATGGTCCGTTACATTTTCATTTTACAGTCTGAGGGGTTTAACCGACACTCTCGCACTCTACAAGAAGCTTAAATTTAGGATTGGCAACCGTACAGGCAACCAGCCGTAAAACCAACACAGGAGCTGCCTGGAGAACAGCAGGGAATGATATTAATATAATACCCATACATTTAAGGAGAATTCCAGTTTATTACAATTTGGATTTTATTTGAGTTGTTTGTGCCATCTTTTCTGTCAGTAATAATAACATTGTATTCACCAAAGTGGTGGCAAAAAACTCCAGATTAGCTGACTACTGAGGACTACTGTGATGGGTGTTTGTCATGTACAGTTTCACAGTTCGCCTTTGTTTTCTCTTCCAAATCACAGGATCGCCCGTTGCACAGGCCGCGTTTTGGTCGAGCCGCTGCACTCATCAGCAACGGCTCATTAAAAAGTTCAGATCGGGCCGTTGACTCTCTAATAGGCCTCCTGCAGTTCCTTAAACGCAGCTTTTGCAAACAACAGACAGTCCTGTTGTCAGTTTTTTTTATTTTTATTCATCTTCCTCTGAACCAAAATCCTTCCTTTTGCTCTCACCTTGGAGAATTCCCAAAACATCGCCTGCTTTTATTCATCAGATCACTGAGCTTGCTTTTTCTATTTGCTTCCCTTTCTTTTTTTTTTTCAAAAATTTTCTGTGATTGAATTGTGTTTTGCAAAGTACTAGAGGCAAAGGAATTTTCATTCATACCCGTACATGAGAGCACACAAAAGCAGCCATTGTTGGTAGTCTAATGGGAATGTTAAGTACAAGCAGGCAGAGCCGTCTTTTATCTTGGGTATTTTCAACTCTGTCACAACCAGCAGGAATTTGGAAGCTGAGGGGGAAAAGCATCTTTTTCTTTTTCTTGTTTTTTTTTTTGATCCCTGCCCGGATGCACCGGCTTTCATCTCTCTCACTGCTCTTAAGTGAACGGCCCGCTGTTTGCGGAGGGAGAAATGGAATCAAAGCCAATGATTAGAATGAAGTATTTGCAGAGGTTTAGGGGGGAAGAAGAAAAAGAAACAACATTAAAAGAAGAAAAAAATTGGAGGAGAAAGTTAAATTTACCATCTCCAAAAAGTTGTTGGCTCTGTGTTCACTGCAGGAGCTGTGGCCTCCAGCAGCTCCTTCTCATCATCATGCGGAATAATCCTCTCTTTGTTCAGAGAAACAGAATTGTTGCTTTAAAAAAAACACACCATCGTCTTACATTATTTTGCTCTTTCAGCATCTATAAGAAGCCTTGAGCGGTGGTGTTATTCTCTGTGCTTCTTCACAGCCAGGACTGCTCTCTGGGTTCTGTCTGATATCAATCCGTGCATTGCCTGCAGCACGAATTAGGCTTTCGTTTTCCCAATTTCTTCGACCTACATACATCAGGGCCTGACACCTATTTACCTCTAGCTTTTGGAGGGTTTTTTTTTTTGCAGTAAGATACAGTAGCTTACCAGGGTAGGTCAAGTCCAGTTCAGCATGGGCCGTGTGCGTGTCGCCCAGTTCCTCCAGATAACGTGGAATTACACGGCTAAGTTACCCAGCCGCAGCGTGAAGGGGGAAGAACTTGAGGGGAGTTTTAACTGAATGTCAATGGGGATCGCAGAGCTTTAATGGAGGCCACTGTGGGTCGACGGGAAGGAAACCAAGTGGAAGGTCAAAGATTTTCCAAGTCAAGTCGAGCCGTTTCTGCGAGGTTAACTTACAGAAGAAAAAGGCTAGAAAGAAGAAGAAGAAGAAGAAGAAGAAGAAGAAGAGGGGAAGTATGGCTCCCCCGCCGACGAGCACCGCTCTGCCCCCCTTGATGCTAATCCTCTGAAAGCTGTTTTCTAGCGAGGATTAGTGCCAGCGAGAACAAGGCTTAGAGCTCTCCGCCGAGTCGAGATGAGAAATCGAATACAGGTGCTTGTCGGGGGCTGAGCCCGATGACTTTTCTGTGTGCAATATCATACAGGGGGGATAGCTCTCACTGCACCAGCTGGTATTACATCCTTCAGGGTGATATTGTTGGAATTCAGGCCAATGCTGACTCGTGCAGAACAGAGAAAAGAATCCTCTGAAGCTCAGTGGATGCTCTAACCCAGAAATCACAACTTCCCCTCCTCGCACAAAGTCAGGTTATTCTGTTTTTTAGGGCTGTGGCCAGGGATCATTATAATTACTGATTGAAAGTTTTTCAGTTAATCTCTGAATCATTTGCACTGTTGAATTACAAAAATAAAAGGTCCACCAAAGTGTCCAGAACTGTTGTTAAGTCTCACAGTCCAAACAGTCCTCAGACTTTCTCTCCTTTTCTCATCACCTGACTGCCCCACCCATCCATACACCTGTTCCCATTTCTCATCAGCCCTGCAATCACCTGCAGCTTCCCCCCTGCTCATCTCCACACCTGCACCTCTTTCCCTAATCAGCCTTCACTACATGTACCAGTTCACTTCCTCTGTTTTTAGTCAGATCGAACTGTCACGGCTGGTGTTGGCAGGGTAGGATCCAAATGTAGACGCCTGAGGCACTTCATGGGATAAAATGATCAATTGATGCCCATTTTGGTTCTCAATGTCCTACGTCTGATGGGTCAGGCTATTATTGGGCTGATATCGTGTAGTCTGAACCCGGCATTACTGAAATAAAAACACTCAAACTGACGTATTTCTGCGAACGACATGACAAATGTAAACTCCTCCCAGCAACTGCTATCACAGCTTCTGTGTCGACTGAAAACAGGCTTGTTCGACATGAACTGCACCTCGTCTGTAAAGTGGACTTGGTCAGACGGGAGCAGCAGGGGGCGCTGTGACAAAAAGCTGCAGTCAAGTCACACAGTTTCCAGCAGCCTTCAAAGAATATACAGGAAGTCACAGAAATATTTACATCCTGTTAGATCCACCTGTAGGCTACCTGTAGTTTGCAGACCACATTCGGAGACTTATGGCTGAAATAAACTTTATTATTCATATCAACCACACAAGATGTTTGTTAACAGATGAAACGTCACTGCACAACATACAGCAACAATCTAGCGTTAAATATTACAATTACACAGAATATTAGTTTTGACCACAAACACCACGTTTTGTGGAAAATCCTAAGAGCCAATCAGCTCTTTGATCAGGCGACAGCCAGGCGTTTCCCATCATGCCCTGGGTCTTGCAGTCGGTGGAGAGCACCTGCAGCACCTGGCTCTAAAAACTGCAGCCGCCTCGATCTTGTGAGGTTATCGTTGCCCACGTGTGCATGACGTCAGAGCAAGTCGGGATCAAGTCGGCATGCATTATGCGGCGATTCTGCGCAGGCCTGGCTTATCTCGAATGAGCCTAATGACAGGATGGATACGTCGCTAACTACTGATTGGTTAGGACAAAATAACCACCTTACCCAAACAGAGAACAGCTAACATCAACACGATGTCAAACCGAATTATGAAGCGAAGAATTCTCTTGGATTTTATTCATTAGATTCTTCTGTGGATGTTACTATGTGCTTTTTATGCAAGTTAAACCTAAGATGGTGATTTTCAAAATTACCAAAACTCCCATAAGACATAGTTGTAAAATATAGTTAAGCATCAAAGTAGAAGTTCTCTTACTGGATCTGGATCCCTCTCAGTTATTGATGTGGGGCTGATTCTCACCGCTGCATCATTTAAAATAAAGCAGTGTCGTTTCAGTAGGTTATCTTGAATGTAAATGCAAATCTCCAAAGTATCCACTAACTCCAGCTGTCAGATAAATACAATTAAGTAAAAAGTACAATATGTCCCTCTGAAATGTGGTGGAGGAAAAGTAGAAAGTCTTCAGAATGGAAATACTCGTAAAGTAAAGTAGCAGATCCTCTGGACTCTAATTACAGAGACTATAGTATTCGGATAAATGTACTCAGTTATTTGCACGTTTAGCTCTCAGTGAAGCAGCAGCAGCTAATGAGCCTGCGCTGCCTTCCCTGTGATGTTAAACCTGATGCAGCAGAACAAACACAGCATGTTGTACATTATATAAAAATAAACGTGCTCTCAGCTCGTCCTTGTTCGGGGGATTATTTTCTGTCAGGTGCTTGTGTTTATTTTTTTCAGGCAGCCAGCTGGTGTGTGTGTGTGTGTGTGTGTGTGTTGCGTCCCCTGGGGTCGGCGGCTCGGCACTTGTAATGCATGGCTGTGCTCACCTGTTCGACACGAGAGACGCATCGCCTCCATCGCCGCGGCCGCAAGACGGATGAGGAGGAGAAACAGCAGCATCGGCGCTCCTGGAGGTGACCCAGCTCTGCTCAGCGCCGCAGCCTGACGCGCAGCATTGTCTGGGCAGGAAGGACGGCAACGGTAAGGTCGACGGTTCAAGGTGCCTTTGAGCAAGGCACTGAACCCACAAGCTGCTGCCAGCGGACAGCAGGAGACTGTGACCCACTTCCATACCTTTTACACTACAGCTGTAGAGTATGCATTATATAATGAGAGTGACAGTGCACTGTTTAGCCAGCTTGTATGAGGGAAATTAATTAGCTTGAGTCATACATGATTTACACACTGAGACTTCTGAGCACTACTGAGAACTTTATTTCTTACTCAGTGTTTTTGTTTTCTGTGGAGCCACCTCAGTCCATTTGGAGCCAAATGGAGCCACTTCTCCATTTCTGTTGAGGGTTGCATTATGGGACAACAATGTCCATCAATACCGCAATCAAAAATCCAGTTGTTTCATCCTCAAGCGTGAACATCCTGTACAGTCAGAACACAGTAAGAATTATGTGCAACTGGGCCACAGGACATGATTCATTTTTACCTCTTCAAGATGTGGTTTTCTTAAAACAGGCAAAATCTGCCCGTGTAGTAAGATAATATGAAGTTTTATATATGTTATTAAAAAAAGTGACTTTTAGGAAATGGCTGAGGGACCTGGTCTGAAAATGCCAGGTCAGTCTTGGTGATGAGGATGACGATCAGGGGAGGTCAGCGTGAGGATCTCTGTTACATAGTAGGTATGTTGATCCCTTAAGCTAGGATCAGACTACACGACATCAGCCCAAAAACAATCTGATCCGACAGACCTAGGGCATCGGGAACACCCCGTTATATTGTCTAGTGTGTCATAGAAGAGGACCGCATATTTGGCGTCTAGGACGCTTCCCAAGGCCCCAAAAAAAGACCAAGGCAGCGGTCGAATAGTCTTTTGCAGCCATGATAAGAGCTGGTCGAGGTGTTTAAATGCTAAAGAAAGGTGCTTCACTGATTTCTTTCATATCTCCTTTAGCAGAGGGTACACTGGACAATCCTTTACCAAGGGGAAGGAGATAAAGCCTCCCACAATTCCTTGTGGCATCAACATTTAAAGCAACCACGGCGGACCCACGTCAATAACATCTGCTGTCCATTATTACGTAGCCTAGTGTAAGTGCTGTCGGATTCTGTCTTTTCCTGAGTCCTTAAGAATTCTCCTTCACATCTTTCTTTGACCTCATTACGTTTTCCATCGAGGTCGAGGAAAAGTGTTCAGGAAAAGAAACGGAGTCATTTTTTGACACTTCAACCACAGACCAAGAGTGAATTTTTTTTTTTTTCCCCTTCTCTTAGTGTGACATGTCTGTGATGTGCTCTGTGATGCTTCGGACACCATAGTTGTTGACCTTCCCACAAGTTACTGTATGATTGGTCAGGGTTCAATGTGCCTCTTAGCCAAGTCACATTGTCTCAGTGTCTTGATTCTGCTGTTCTTTCAAATTTATTTATCAATAGAAGATGTTTCCACTTGTTCAACTCTTCAAATCAGTTCATTTATATTGCAACACAACTGTAAAACAGCCAAACCCCAATGATGCAAATATGCCTTTTACTTGTTTTAAGCAAATAATACTTATGAAGACTTCAACTACATCAGATAGATGCTAAACTGTTTCTGAAGAACCGGAGCCAGGATTTTAGAAATTTTGAGGCCATAAGTCCCTCAGTGCAACTCCACCACTCCATTTATGTATGTATGTATGTATGTATGTATGTATAGAAATGTTTGACGAGCCAGGAAAAAAAATCCTGTGAAACTTTATGACCTCTTTCTACATTTGACTCATGTATATATTCTGTAAATTTTATCTCCCCATGTGAAACTGTTTAAAAGTCTTCTCCCGCTGCCAGGAATATACAACTCTGGTGAAGAACTAGTAAATCCAAACACGATATAGTTTTAATGCCAAATTTAAAGATATTGGGACTTTAAAAAAACAGTAAGGGTAGTTTAGATGTCATGTTTGTAGCAGCATGTTGACTTCATCACCGCCCACTGTCCATGATATGGACATGGTCTTTGATGACGTTTCGTGTTAACACTTGAGTATTAATAAAAATAACATCAATAACAATAAATCCAGGCTCCAGGCTACTCTGTGGAGTTTTCCTGCTGTGCTGTGGTTGCTGACGTTTCCTCCCCCTCTTCAGTTTTCCATCGGCGCTGCAGAGCACAGCGAAGCCAAAGGCCACAACCCATCAGCTCCCTCATCAATACCTGATAACCTTTTCTATGAGAAACGCACCACGCCTCCATCTGTACAAATAAACAACACGCCCGGTCGATAGCACCCTGTTCGATAAAAGTAAAAGTGCAACAACACATTACAGGCTCCCGCTGTTTCTTAACTTTGCAATTAGCAGAGGCCTGGTGGCCACGCCCCCTGCTGTGGCCTGCCAATCACAACACCCCCACCCACCCCCGCAGACAGCCAGCAGCGTCGGCCTCGTCGTGTCAAGCCTTCACCTGCTTGATGACGAGCTCACCACTCATTACCGAGCAGTGGGCGGCGCTCCTCATTAGTGTCCTTATTAACGAGCAGCAGTGCTTCTAATTAAACAGCTCAGTGGCTGTTAAGTGGCTTGTCTTTATTTTCCCGGGCAGCACCTGAACGGGGTGATTTTTGTTTTGTTGCACACCCACCAACAAACACTCCCAACTCCATCCACCCTGCTTAGTTCCTAAAATCTGCTGCTCTGTGTTGGCGAGACAACGGGTTTCATAACCTGCTGTTTGCTTCTGTGTGCTCAACATGATGACATGGCTGACAGCTGAAAGAATCTCTGCTGCTAATAAATCACCATCCAAGTGTCTGAGCAAATGATCTCAATCTAAAGTTACCCTGTAAAGTTACTCGTTTGTCTTATTGTCATGATCCCACATGGACACTGTGTGTGTTTGGTCTTGTGTCCGGTTTTATTTTGTATTCCCAGGTCTTGTCTCTTGCGTGTTATTTATTTCCTGTTTTTATTTTGAAATTCTTCCTGTCTTGTTTCTTCAGTTCCTGCCCTCGTGTCTCTGAAGTTTCTGCTTGTAAGTTTTTTTCTTAATTAAATCATTCATCTGCACCAGTCTGCCTGTCCCGTCTGCATTTGGGTCCTTCCCCTGCTGCCTAGATGGCTTACCCTAACACTTATAGCAAGGAAAGAAGAAGATGAACACTGAACTGAATTCAGGAATTAGATAATGGCCAAGTTTCCATGAAATCTGATGTGTGCATGTAGCCTGATAATCAGACTCAGTTGCCATTTAATTCACTTTAATATTCAGTCCGTCTCTGTTTGCTGTTTTCTGTTTGGGAGGGGCTTGTCACAGTTTTTGTGGCAATTTTTCTGTCGCTGTTTATCTGGCTATGGCACGTGAAGATGATGTCCCCATTATCAATACCACCTACAAAGCTCTGATTGACTTAATTGTTTTTGCATTAAGGGAAACAGCCGTTAATGAACACCAGACCTATTTGAGTCACAAAAACAGTCAAACCCATGGGTGGTGATTCAGAGGTCTTACACCAGGCTGGTGGACTTTTATGCACCCCAGAGGTTTATAAAGTTTTTTTTCAATGACCCCCTGATCTTTCAGGACAAAACAGTCTAAGTGGTCCATGACAAGTTATGTCATGGAGTTTCATTAAATTCATCACAGAAACCAGTATTGGAGCTAAAAATGTAAATGTTTGTGTTAAAGTTCATTCTTGGTTGTATATGGGTTTCTAAAATCTATTATCCTTTTTTAATATTTCTTCAAATTTTTTTGCAAATTAATTTTCTATTTGTATTCTTGACTTGCTTTTTGACAGTACTTGCTTTTTATTTGCTTTTATTTTATCTACTATGCTTATTTATGCACCAATACACCAAAGGAAATTACTTGTATGTACAAACCTACTTGGCAAAAAATCTGATTCTGATTAGGAGAATGTTTTATGTGAATGTCCTTGATTTTTCGGACTCTGGGTTGGCGAGTATGACCACTTTCCATTCGATGCTGTGAGCGGTTTTGGTCTGGTGTGAGATCCCTTGAAAAGCACCAGGAAAAAGCTAGCAAATGGACCTAAAATTGAAATTAGTTTGTCAAATTAAAATGTGGATTATCCTCAGGGGTACAGAATCAAAAGGGTTAATCCTTTTGGAAGCAGGAATGTGTTCAAGAAATTGGATGTAAACCTGCCATTTGATTGAGATATCTTATGTACAAGTGAAAATATTGGCCAGCGGGTGACACTACAAGCAAAGGTCAGGACGTCACCAAAAACATTAGGATTCATCCTCTGAGGAACATCAATATCCATGGCAAATTTAAATCCAGACGGAGGTTTTTGAAATAAATACCTGAAGGTAAATGTAGACTTGATGACGGTGCTAAAGGAAAGGAAAGGTCAGGGGGTCACCATAATCATTCACTTTCGAGTGTTCCCACTAGTGAGGTAAAAAAATCAGAAATGAATTTGAAAGGATTTTTTCTGGTAGGACAGCGCTGCTATATTCGCTGACAACATGTAAAACGTTCTTGAAAGTGTTTTCCTGAATTATTTTTCTATTCTATGTAAAAAACATCCGACAAAGATCCATGTCGGCAACATTTAGGGAATAAAAGAATGTGGACGTGCTGCTCAGCCACAGCACTGCCGCAGGGATGAATGTACATCTTTTCTTCCCCGCTACATTTCAAGTACCTGGAATCTGGAGGCGAGCAGAAGAGGAGAAGAAGAGGAAGAAAAGAAGAGAAGAATGTCTGAGTGTCAGGCAGCGTTGGTCGTTTATCCAGCACACCGGCGGTCATGGAGCCGTGAATAAGAGAAGCAGGGGAAAAAAAAAGAAAGCGATCCCATTTCATCTCTGCGGGAACATGACAGAGGAATAAAAGCAATACTAAAGTTCAATGGGCCCTGCAGATTTCCTTCCACATGCAATTTGTCACAAGCAAGAGAGTCCATCCTGCTGGAAGGAGCTGGTCCTGGAGCTCTACTACTGCTGCTGTCACTGTATTTGTTACAATGCTGTGTGTGTGTGTGTGTGTCCTTTGTCATATTTGGGGACCAAAGTCATACTTTAAAAAGGCAACTGCCCACTAAATCTTGTTATGAAGGAAAAGCAGTGTTGCACTGACCTCTGAGGGTTAAAAGCTTTAACTCTGTTGTACTTGTGACCACACCCAGCTGTGATGTAGTGTCACGCTGTAGGGCATTATTACCTGCTGTACTGCACAAGGTGTGGACAGAAAAAACAGCACTAGATGGCAGGGGAAGCAGGGTTTTTAGCCTGGGTGTAGTTACTTTTTGAAGTATAATGCTGGTTAAGTTTTTTTTTTTTTTAATTAATAAATCCCATGAAAAGATCAAAACCAAGTGTTGTCTGTTTATCTTATTTCACTGTAGCCTCTCATAGAGCTCCACTGTTGTTCAGAAACATGAAACAGGTGAACCTGTGACTTTTGGGTGGGTCCATTTATCAGACTGAACTGGTGCTCTGTGAGGTCAATGTGACATTTCCTCATAGTTTGGAAGCGTACGAGGGAACTTCTGTTGTAATGGACATTACAGACTGGGGCCAGGATCAGCTGATAATAAAGTGACAGTAGGCTACAAATAAATTCAGCGTTAACTTAAAGAAGAGTTAAAGAAGTTAATGTCCACAAGTTCTGATTTAATGTTGTCGAACTGTGACTTTAAGACATTAATTGAAGACTTGACAACCTGCCATCACAACAAGTCTTAGTGTCACTTGTTCTCAAGTTACGGTTTAATCAACATTTTGTTGTGACCTAATGTCATTGAGTCCTGACAAACCCAAATTATTCTTTCCAAATCTGCGTGGCCGTGACAGTCCGCAGTTCTTCATATGTCCATGTATGTTTTGGAATATATCCAGCCCATTAATGTCCTCAAATTGTTATATAATATTTTTGAATCAAGATTAGTTTTTTATCAATCTTGGAGATCTAGAAATGAGCTTTTTATTAGTTTTTTAAAAATGCATCTGCATTCAAATCGTTAGATAGCCGATGGTTTCTGAGATTGCTAATTGGACTGTAAACAATGACCAGCACACGGAAGAGGAAGTCTTGGCCCGGATATCCAGATATCTGAATATCCGCTGGCTACACTGGAAGCCCCGAAACATTGGCTGTTGCCCCCAGAGGCTAAATTGTCGTCAGACGATAGCCAATGGGTTCTGAGATTGATCGAGTTGTAACTTGATGTCGACTTGACTTGCTGTTGATTCATGACTTAGTGTAGTGGTTAATGCCGTCAAGTTGTGACATTATCTCATTAAGTCATGAATGTAGTGAAGGCCCACAGACTTTACTCAGATGACGTCACACACAAAATGAATAGCTAACTTTATGGCTTAAAAATTGTCAACACAAAGGGTAGTAATTGATGTTGTCTTTGGAGAAAGCTTTCTGGGCTGCAGAGTTTGTGTTTTTGCTGCAGTACCACAGCTGACCAACTGATGATTGGCAACTTATTCAACACGCACAGAGGAATGCTGGGAGACGGAGTACTGTGTCTGAGAGAAGTGATGGGCAATAATAAAGGAACTGAAGAGTAAGGAGTATGTGTCTCTCTCTCTCTCTCTCACACACACACACACACACACACACACACTTAGCCCAACATTTTATAAGTGTGCCTCATTTCTCTTTTTATCTTTAATGGTTTGGGTTTTGTCCTTTTATTGCTCTATAAAACACTTTGTGACATACTTATTTAATTGAAAGTGCTAAAGTCTAAATCATTTTGACTTTTGATGAATCAGGTGGACTAAAAGCAGAGATGGCAGCAACTGAAGGTCTGAAAATTAGGGGACCAACAGACACATAAAGAAAGATTACATTACTTTACATCGGCGCACAGTAATAAATCAGCCAGCAGTGAAGGTGTGTGCAGTGTGCAGGTGAGGGCGAAATCCAATAAATACACAAAGAAGAAGATGAGCTGCTGACTCCTCGTGGGACTTGCAACATTAGCCTTCTGTTCAGTTATTGTCTGTTATTGATAACTGCTCATCAGTGTCAAGCCTCCATTGTGTGTGTCTGTAGTAACTTTTTTCTCTCTTACCTCCTCTGCAGGGAACTTGAACAACCTCAATTACCTGCTAAACATTGCATTGCCATTGTGAGCATGTTAGCATGATGACGCACAGCCTCACAGAGCCGCTAGTGCAGCTGTAGACTCAGTCTTGTTGAGAGAATTACTTCTCTCATTCTCTTACTGACTTCAGTCGCTTCTACTTTGCAGTTTTTTCAGTCGCTGTGAAGCTGCTGTCAGTGAAACAGATGTTTCACGTTAGAAGAGCATAATCCATCCATTTCCTGCTAGACTTATAACATCTGCAGGAAGTGTTGTTTTTCATTGACAGCAGCTTAACACACGATCAAAAAAACAGCAAGAACAAGTAGAAGTACATGGAATTATTTAGTGTATGAAACCTGTATTTCTGATAGTATGACATGACTCAAGGAATTGAATTCAAGATGTAGAAATGGAAAATATACTTAATTTGCCATGTGAGCTATTATAGTACATGTAATGTCACCCCCTCAGTGTATTCTACCACCATTTATTTGTTTGTGCCGGCCACAAATACTGTGTTTTATTTCAGGATTTATGGTATACTCTATAAATGTACAGCAGCTCCATTGTATGGTCAAACATTGCTGGTGGATCCACATGTCAACAGTAAAGGCATTACAGTAACCAGCAGAGAACAGCCCTCCCTCTTCTTTCTCCTCTCTACATCCTCTCCGTCTCTCTCTTCCTATCTATAGCCCAAGTGCTGATTAACTCCACATGAGGCTGAAGGCTTGAACACCACTGAGGCCTCCAAATTAAAGACCCCTTTTCCTCCTTCCTGTGCAATCAGCAGCTCCTTCCTGTTCCTCACAAGAGATGTCAAGCTTCCTCTCGGCACTTCGAGGAAATACGCGACTTTTTTTCACCACTCTTCCTCGAAGTTTCGTCTAAATGTGGCGAGCGAGCGAGCGGTCAAAGTGTCGGAGCTGCGAGGAAAGAGGGCGCCCCCCTCCCCCCACCCGCAGAGGACACAGGAACCTAAATTCACAGCGAGGTTGTGCAGCCTCCTGAGTATATTCGTGCTGTGGGGATGTGGTGGCCTTCAGTTCGCTGCAGTACAGAGCCGCTCTCCGCCACAGAAAGGTCGTCACGAAGTTCCGTACCAGCAGTTTGTTTCTGTAAACACTTTTTGTCGTCCTGCAAGTTTTATATAGGAGGAGTCTCGTAGCACTGGCTGACTGCTTTGATGCTGTTTCAGTCCCCCGTCATGCAAACACAGAACAAAATGCTCTTCCTACTGTGTGCCACTCTGTGATTGGAACAATATGCTTATCATTAGTATTTCTATTAGTAATTGTACTACTTTTATTACAGAAACTGGTAGGAAAGGTAATCCTGTAATCTTGAGGAGGAAACATTTGGAATCAGTTAAAAATAATTAACTTTCTTAGTTGTATTAGGTGTATTTGAAATATTTTCCACCAGTAAAAGCAAAGCTCCCCCCTTCAAATAATGAGTGAAAGACAATACATTACCCTGTTTAGTCTCCTTCTTGTACAATGTTAAGAAATCTGTACAAAACCATAGTAAGATATAAAATTGCTTAAAAAGAACAATGCTAAAGTTAACACAGGGCTTCAACTGTTACGTTTAGAGTAGGCTGCACTTTGGCACAGTCATACAGAGTGAAATGCTAATATCAGCATGCTAATGCTAATGTTTACCATGTTCCCCATCTTAGTTTAGCATGTTGGCATACATTAGAGTTAGAGTACAACTGGTAGTAACAGGAATGTCATTAGTTAGCCAAAGCTAAAAATTCATCCTGAGACGGACACGAATGTCTGTATCAATTTTTTTGTTAATCCAATATTTGTCAAGATATTTCAGAATATTTAATCCAAGGTAAAATTAAATAGAAAAAAAGATAATTGTAATAAATAAAAGAACACAGATAATACAGTAATGTTAAGTTAAAAACAAGGCAGCAACACATCCCAAGTTTAAAAAATAAACCTACAGACATACAACCAACATCTCCACAAGGTTCCTCAATCGAAAACAACGGCAACAGTCCTTCCTTTGCAAAGGTCTGAAAGGACAAACTAGCCCCAATACTAATCATCATCATCATCATCATCATCATCATCATCATCAAATGAAGCAAAGACAGAACTGAATCATTAGATTGTTACATGTGGATTAGAAACTATTTCAATAAAAGCACATACCAACACATGCAGTTAAATAAAGTCTTCACAATTTTCCACATATTTAAGAAAAGGTACCTAAAAATCTTCAGGCACAAACGAAGACAAAGATTTCCAAAAACAAACTGTTAATCTTTTCAGATTTTCTGCAAACTAACAGACAGACTATCCTGCAAAAATACCAAAGCTCATCTAAATAAAAGAAGGACGTTTTTACTTTGTTCATTTTAGAGATACACTGATTTCATCAGACATCAGTGATTGGTATTTTAAAAAGTGTGACTCCCTGACGGCCCATGGGGGTCAAAAATGGACAAAAAATCCACAACAGCGATGTGGAAATGTCCCTTTTATTGCCGCTGCCCCCCCTCAACTGATTGACAAAACTCTGTCGGCAATACAATGCAGCGCTGGGAGCTGACGTGCTCTCCGACCTCAGTAGATTGTACGGCTCAGTCTGAGCTTTCATCCTGAATCCAGGGTCACGAGAGTGTCTATTGTCAGCTACGACCTTTGACCTCTGACCTCATTATTGCTGCTGTTGGTGATATTGACCTCACAGAGAGAGTGCCGGAGGAGGAACAAAGCTGCAAAATACATTTATTTTTCCAAGTTCATTCACCTGCCAACCCCACACACACACACACACACACACAGAGAAGCTTGTGCGTGCAAGGCCTGCGGTGTTTAATTACAACCTCTGCCAGTACTGTTTGTTCCATTAAATTATGCATTAGCATTAATTAACATTAAATATGATTGTCATTTAAATAAAATCTGAACTGTACACAGTCAGGTCGAATTTATAAATGAATGTTTTGTTTTCCTTCTGCACCGAGTCTCAGACTTATTCCCAGTGGACCCTCCTTACTACAGCACACACTTAATGTGTTTTCAAGAATAACGTGACCGACTATTAAAGAGTATTTTAACACTCAATCCACTTTTTTGTGTTAGTAAATTTAAATTACACATACAGTCACTTTATGGTGTTCACTGCAACAGAAGTTATTTTCCTTTTTTCCAGAGAAAATCCAGAAATTCTGTCCACTTGACCCCCAAAACTCAAATACTGAATTATCACACTGATCTTATACTCGTCCATTTTCTGGACTGATCAGAATTGCAGATCTTTGTGACTGAGTTTATAAGCAACAGGTCAAAGTGTTCAATCATTACTGAATTTGATTTGCTGAACACATCGCAATGATGCAGCACAGAGGAAAAGCCTTGTCTATGCCTTGACTTACAGTAAATAAATGTCTGCACATGTAGACAGTAGTGCATTTTGTATTAGTCCATATTTATCCATCCACTAGAGACCCTCCACACGCTCCACACAGATGGGTGGGGGTGGGTGGGTGGTATTTTTCCCCTTGAAGAGCACCAGTGGGTTTAGAGGACTACTGCAGAAATGCTCCTGTTACTATTCATTTTCATCAGGTCTGAGTGTTATGTACAATATTTACACTATATCATCTTCACTAGCTTAAAGCAGTTCATTTCAGTCTTGTGCTGCGTGTTGTGTTTGGTCTTTTCCCATCATGAGCACCAGACCATTTGGCCACAACACTGAAATAATTTACAAATGCACGAGTGTTGAATCTTTTTTATCTTGTGGTGAAGAAATGATTGAATATGCATGCTTTTGGAGCTTTGCAATACAACAAAGTTGCAGTTCTTATGCTCTAAATCACCCCTGTTACATCTGTATTTGCATGTTTTTAATTATTATTTTAAACCAAATGTTTTACATCATGTATTTCCATATCTGCTAGGATGTTTGCTCATGTTTTTCCTCTCTTTGTCCACTTGCTGGGAGCAGGTTCGGACACATCTGCAGCACTGCTGAATCCGGATGAAAACAGAACAAAATTTCACAGTGTAAGTTTCAGTTCTCCCAAAGTACCGAAAACCATATTTTCCTGCTCACTCTTTTAGTATTTAGCCGTGCAGGTAGTTTCTGCGTGGCTTACGAGCTGCGTGGACGCTGAAGGAACAGGGACACAACTCTTCAACAGCACAAATGACATTCTTTTCACCTTCATTGTATTACCAAAATGTCAAAACCAAAAGTATTTGCATGGCCAAACACCATTAAGTTGAAATGTATTTTGTAATATGGGTTAACCCTTTACTCCTAAGAAGAAGAAAACATCCATCGCTTTGAGAGTTCTACATGAGTCAGGGCTGATTTCCCACTTGTTAGTTGCTTGATAAATACCATCCAGTGATGTGAGCTGACAGCAGGGGGCGCTGACACTGCTGACGCCTGTTTGTTTCTCCTACCCTCAGCTTTTGACACCGCAGCAACATTTCCATGTCAGTCATGTCTCGAGACGTCGCAGTTGGGTGGAAACATTCTTTAACCTCGCTGCCCGCCTGTTTAGCCGCCCACTCCCCAAAACTCCTCGTCCTCAGATGGATTAGCGGGCTAGTGAGCGGGCGCCATCGAGTTTACCTGACCTTTGACCCCTGCTTGAGCACTCCCCAAGCTGTGTGTGGGTTTAGCTCGGCTGCAGTATCCCGTTCCTTACTGTCTTTTTTTCCCGGCATCCTTCTTGACTCACACTTTGGCTCCCCGCGAAGGTTTGTAGTGCGTTAGCGAGCGGCGAGAAAGAGGGAGACCCTGAGGTTGTGCCAGTCTGAAGGTGGAATGGCTTTGATTATACGATCTAATCCTTGCTACAAAATGCCTGCAGGCCAGGCAGGCGTGGGCGGTGGGTAATGGTGGTGGTGGTGTTTGGAGACGGGTGGGGGCTGTTGTTGTTGTTGCATGTTGCTCTCACACATCCCTCTGACACAGGTAGGCGATTCATCCCCGGCTGGACGAGCTCCAGGCCAAAGTGGCAAGCGTGATTCACATCAATCCAAATTCACCTTCTTTATTTCCCCCACAAACCTTTTTCTTTTCAAGCACCACTTCTTCTTCTTCTCTGGAACGCAGCTCTGTTTGGCAGCGAACACCGTGGCTCGCTGAGTGAGTGTGTGTGTGTGTGTGTGTGTGAGAGAGCGTGGTTTAATCCCCTGCTACCCAAAGACCTTTTTTTTTTGTAAAAGTGGATTTCAGTCGAGGAGGAGAGCCGAGCCTCTTCTGTTTGTTGTTTTTTTCCCGGAGCTTGTGATGTTGGCCGCCCACGACCGCGGAGGATTTGGTCCAATCTTTGTTTACAATGCAGACACTGCTGACTTTTTGCTCTGTTCCAATTTTTCAATTATGTGTCCTCTGGCGGATAGCAATTACAATTCACTTGACGGAATATGAGCATCTCCCCCCCATGTGTGTGCCGTGCTGCTGTGACGTGGATAAAAAGACTTGTTATCTTTAATATGACTACAATGTTCATTCCTCCCAATGGGGCTAACTAAACAGAGGCTTATCTGTAACTCTGACACCACAATCCATCTCTGACACGGACAGACGCACTGCATTAAGCTGATGCAGAACACGCGGCTCTCTCAGGCCTCCCCTACACGCTCAAATAAGCGTCTGTTTCAATTATTTTACATTGGAAGTCCGATTTGTCTTACTGTCACATTGAATTGCAGCGGAGGGTAAAGTGATTGGAGTATATTGGATGGTGGGACGAGTGACAGGGCGGCCGCCGGTTAAAGATGGAGCGATGTGCTGCCTCTTCCACACTGCTACATCTCATACTGGATATATTCTGTATCTACCCTGTGAAACAACTCTTTATTTTAACCATTTAGTCTGTTTTTAAGTCTTCACATCTGACGTTTAAAGAACAGGCTGGTTGGTAAGTTGGTTTTGTTAGCCCAAATCCCAAAATCTGTTGTAGCGTCCCAAGAATTTAGTGTTAGAATTACAAAATTTGTCAGAGCACCAGTGAGAAACATTTGGGATTGTGCTATTGGGTTCTACAACAAAATCAGGCAGTGTATCTTTAAAGCTGCACTGCACTGCACTGCATTTTTATATTACAAATGGATCAAATTACTTTGTGTAACTTACAACAAATTTACTGTTCAGTGTCAATGGCGTCAACTCAACTCGTTTCCAGCATCAGTAAACCCACAGTGCATCACCTGCTCAGCAGCAAACAGCAGACAGACACAGTTAGACACCAGCTGGTGAACATAGTGGAACATTTAGCAGCTAAAGAGCCAGATATTTTGCTTAGAGGTTGGTGGAGACCAAACCAGAGCGAAAAGGAGAGTGAATGTTGGACTTCATTTGTCTTCAGTACAAATGTTATGGTTCCAAGAATTTAGTAAGATCAGGAACAACTTGTCTCAAGTCTGTTTATAAGCAAAATTTAAGTTTTTTTTGTTTTGCTGAGGTGGAAAATGTGTGCGGATGAAGAGAAGATGTGATGAAGGCAGACAGAAATTTCTTTGCCTGTTTTTGTTCATTATGCCAACCAATTGAACAGACAATAAACATATTGTATGTCTTAACTGACTTTCAGCAAGCTAGCTAGATCAGAGACTTTTTTTTGCTCTTCAATATCTCTTTATTGAATGAAATGATGTACAATCCTAAGAATGAAATGCCAGGAAAAGTAAACTACACAATACTGATAAAATTGAAAAAAGCTCTCATTTTGACTGACTAGCACTAGCATGTTCTTGGTCTTGCTATTGTTTTAGCCATTAGCTTCCCAGTTCACCAACTAGCCTTGAGAGTGTGTCACTAAGCCTCTAAGCGCTGCATTTTTCAGGACATATTTATCTTTAAAAATGAAAATATTTCAGCCAATAGCATGTGACAATTAAACCCCTTGCAAGTAGAGATCTTCCCAGGTCCTCTGTCAGGCCCAGTACTTGAGTCAGGCCACACCCATTTTATATTCAGTCTAATCGAGTCCTGATATGGTGAGTTGATCCAAGAGGACTCAGAACAAGATTGGTTGTTGCACTAGATCCAAGAAAATAACACCTGATTGTAAAAAAGGGTTTTGGAAGCATGTTGACTGTAATATTGATCCTATCCACCTGTAAATAAGACTTTACCTATTAGAAACATGTGGACTCGTCTCATCCTATTGGCTGATTTTTTCACTTGTTTTCAAAAAGCATGTTTTTCTGATTAAATATCATCTCGTTAAGATGGATATTTTTTTTTTTTTACAGTGCTCACTGACAGGGTGAACAGATTTAACTCTGAACCTGCAGGCTGAATTGATTTTATTCAAACTACAACAACAACAAAAACCTGTTAGTCTCCTGGTCAAACAGCAGCGCGAGAAGTCACATCAAGGTGTTTCTAATGTGAGCGTGGGGTTGCCATGCAAATGAGAAACCTGAGCGCTGATTTAATGGAGGAGGCGGCGGCGGCAGTCACCTGGCTGTAGAGCTTCAGTGGCGACTGTCAGCGGCTGACAGAGAGCAGAAAGACACTTAAGATAATTGGCTCCAATCCCTCCCACCATCACCTGCGGTAAGGAATTAAAATAAGAAATGGGAGGAAATGACTCTAAGCTCTCACAGCTCGGCGCTGAATCATAAATCAGCCGTCAGTCATCGCTGACGGAGAGCAGCTCTGATGAATCATCTCCTGGCACCTTCCCTTTTCTCTTTTTTAAAGCCCAGCTATCTCAGTCATTCACTCTCCTGGCCTTATGAGAGGTGTGTGTGTGTGCGTGTGCGTGTGTGTGTGTGAGCGAGAACACATTGCCAGGATGATCCTTAACTGTAATAGATGTCAAACGACGACTCAGTGAGCCAGACTCTGTGAGTGCCGCCAACCTGGGCCGAGCAGCGAACAGCCGGGGGACAAACGACATCGACAGTGATGTGTCAAGTGGGGGTGGTGGGGGGAGGGTGTGCTGGGGTCTTTGCTGATGGTTAATATGCTCCTGGTGTATCTGAGGAGGTGGTGGGAGGGCAGTTCGCTGCTGCATTGTCTTTGACAGAGGTTGGTCTTATGATTGGAGCTGTAGTGAAAGAGGAGGAGGTGACATGTACAGTATGTTTGGAGCCTGATCTCAAGGAGAAATCCTCCAGACTGTTACCCCTAGACTGTGTCTGTCATATAAAAATCATTACATTCAAGTCACGGCACGAAGCCTCTAAAACATAAATCCGCGACAATCTTTGAAAAACCCAGAAAACAAAACAAAAAACTTCTCCTGCACACTGTCTTGCCTTCCTGCTGCTTGATTTCACACACCACAGCACCGTGTATGAAATTACTATTAAATAAACCAAAAGGAAATTTACACTTGTAGTGAAGTTGTGCTGTCCACCGATAGACCTGTTACACATAGTGTAGTGTGATAACCCAGTGGAATCCGAATGAAGTCTGGCACTGAGACACTAAGCCCAAGTCTTGTTTTTGTCAAAACGTCATGTCAACAAAGATGAACTGAATTGGATTGAGAGACACAGAGAGAGAAAGAGGACGGGGACGGAGGAGGACGAGGAGGCAGGGTGGTGTGTGTGTGTGTGTGTGTGTGAAGCCTCCCGCTCAGCCTCTTCTGACCTCCCGCCTTTATTTAAGTGCTGAAAGAGGCAATTTGCCTGCAGTCCGCCTGCGTTCTCTGCTCGCCGCTCTGTCTGAGGTAATCTGCCATTTCAGACCCATTTTTACCTGATTGCTTCGTTAGAGACAACGTGACACCGAGGTCGCGTGCTCGGATTGGAATGTAGATGCAACACAAACACTGTACACCCGCAGATTGAAAATGAGGAGTGGACTGAAGACAGAGGAATAAGAAAGAAAACATTTCTGACATCTCAACTTGTAGCAGAGCTGATAAAATGTCGGGTGGAGCACGGCAGGTAGACGCCCTTCAACATCACTGTGTCCTGAAGCTGCAGGTAGAGCAGGAAAGTGACAACTCATCTGTGAACAGTGTGTTTATATTCAAGACCAGGGCTGCAACTAAAGTGTTTAAATGATTATTTTTGTAAATGTATCTTTAAAGCAGCCATACTCAATATTTTCATATAGCAATGCACCACAGGTGGCCAAAAAGCAGTTTATCGCAGGTTTAATTGTTAAACAATAGTCGATCAGATTCCTTTCTTCCAACCAGAAGTCTGAAATGCAAAGAAATTTAATTTCCAATTATATAAAACAGACAAAAGGAGCAACTTCTCACATTTGAGAAGTTGGAACCAGAGACTCAAGAAATCAGTTAATGCAGCTTTAAAGGAACATACAGCGGTTTTTGTGTGTTGTGGCTAATTCTTTTTTAAACAAATTATGTGAAATGTACATTCCTGTTGTCTGTTTTAAGAGTATAAGAGTGTTTTAGATTATTCAGTTTGATTTCTTGTCTTTCCAGGCAGCAGTTAGCTTAATTTAATTTCAGTAAAATCAGCTTGCAGGGTTGAAATCGGCTTGGGTTTAATAAATCATCATTTTAAACATCATGTCTACATATATTGTTAGATCACCGCTGTGTACAGATTGATTAAAGCTGCTTTCTTTGATCTTTTGATTGGTTGACTAATCAATCATCAGACGCTTAGTTGACTAAGAGACATGGAGTCATTTTTTACCGTCTTTTTTATGAGAAAACGAGTGATTAAGCATGTCTGGCATCGCAAAAATACACACAAGTATGCTTTTGTTTTTAATAAGCTCTAGATTTGAAACGATCCTCCTGGCAGAACAACTTGATAGATTTTAATCAGTCTTTGGGTTTCTGTGACTAATTTAAAATTAATTAGTTACAGAAATCCAAAAATATTAGTCAACCAAGGATTCTGAGGACAGACAACAACCAGACACAATGAACGACAATAAAAGCAGAAACGATACTGAGTGATTAACCATTTAGCTGTAATTTGTTCATGACCTGAAAGATGTGAAAACACAAGTATGATCCAGGGATTTATTTTATAACAACATATAACACACCAAAAGCCAAATGACAGTGGTGAAAATTAATTTGTGACAAATACACCTACATACTCAGATACTGATTCATATCCTGTTTAGTTTACACATAAGTGCAGGATAATTTGTTTACATGCATCTTCATATCCTGAACACTAATAGTTTTTTGTGTATGAATGGACAAAATAAGTTGATTATTACCATGGAAACAGTCCAGGAAACAGGAGGCAGTGCTGCAGAGCAGAGTGTGTTCACATTAACATCAGCATGTGAGAGTGAGACCAATAACAGGCTGCTGCAGACAGGAGACTGTGTTTAGAGATCCATACATATATAGATAAATGAGAATGTGTACCACTATACATCCATACCATACACATACATCAAATCACAAAATACACAACATGGACAAAAGTATGTGGACATCCAAAAAGTACACACATACAGTATGTGATAGTTGAACATGTGATTGCAGCACCATGGGCAGCAATCTGCTGTTAATGGTAAATGGACTTCACTCATATAGCGCTTTTCAATCTTAACAGTTCCCAAAGCGCTTTACAGATTCACCTATTCACACACCGATGGCGATGGAGCTGCCACGCAAGGTGATGACCTCCTTCAGTGTCTTGCCCAAAGGCACTTCGGCATGTGGACAGCTGGGGGATCTGGGATTGAACCGCCAACCCTGGGACTCTGGGATTAGTGGACGACCTGCCCGCTCTACCTCCTGAGCCACGGGCCCTGTTAATACAGACTGTCCACCAGATGCAGGGATTTGTTCCCATTCAGACACAAGAGCATTAGTGAGGTCCAACACTGATGTTGGGTGATCAGGTCTGGTTCATCCCAAAGGTCTTTTATGGGGTTGAGGTCAGGACTGCAGGCCAGTCAAGTTCTTCCAAACCATTTCTTTATGGAGCTGGCTTTGTGCACGGGGGTATTGTCATGTTGAAACAGGAAAGGCACAAACAGAAAGTGTTGACACAAAGATGGAACTAATTCATTGGAACTAATCCATGAAAAACAGCTCAAAAGACCAAAATCACATACTTTTCACTACATAGTGAATTTGAAATAAGACCAACAACACACAATATTTGCATTTTGTTGAAATGCAATCAGTGTAAGTGTTGGTGAATGGCTGTATGAATGTAACAGAAGTGTTCACAGTTCAAGGTCCACACAGTCCTACATCAAGGAAGGAAAAAATTCAAATTAAAGTCTGTTTTTTCTTTTTTTTTTTGTAAATTTCAGTTAAATTCTTGAAATAGCAATACAGCTTAAAAATAATACAATGCCCAACAGTTGCCTCAATCAAACAAAGCAACTAAAGTCCAATCACTTCCTTGTTTTGGTTCTATTTCAGCTTAACAAATTCTACACCAGAACAAGGAACAAGTTTTTCTTTTAAAAGTTTAAGTTACTGTGGGACAGATGGCCTCGACTACTAATACTACCATGATACTTTGTTAAAGAACTGATGGAAAGCAGAACAGTGGTAACTTCCCAACAGACCAGGGAACTCTGCCATTTTACCTGTCATCCCAGTAGATGAGGAGTTAAAGGGAACACGTGTTGTAAAGTAAAGCAGTATGTGAATGTGTTATAGATATTATTATTTTTATTATATAATATTATGAATGATAGATGACTGAGGTTTTTTTCAGGTTTCACAGTTTGTTTGGGGTACACGTGTCAGACTTCACACCAGCTGACTGAGGACCTTTTGTCTTACAAGGACATCTTGTCTAATAAGGGTTTGGTGTTGGTGTCACTGCTTCTGGAAGCTGATAGAACTTTTTAAGACCCGTTATCACATGACTTCATTATCCAGTTATCTTGTGACACTAAACCGTTGTGGTAACAGTTATCAAGTTATTTCAATGTATCAACTATTTCTTTCTGATCAAGCTGAATTATTATGTTCTGAAGATATTAAGCATGATCTCAAGATCTTATCAACATATTAAATCTCATTACCACAAGTTAATTAGCTCATCATCCTAGGATATCAAACCATTTATCTTGTGATTGTTATTTAAGTATCTCATAATCTCAAGATATCAAATGGTATTTTGTGATGATGATGCTGATTTTGAATATCACACTTATCTTTTAATCATGGCAGAATAATCTCATCTTGAATTATCAATCCATTTTCTCATGATTGTACTTACATTTACTTGTTTTTTTTTTTTTAGATAAGCGATACAAGAATAAAACCCTATTTTCTATCTATGGGTGTAACAAAAGTGAATTTTATGCTACCCAACTGCTGTAATTGAATTTACAGTACATGGTCGGAATATTTGCTAATTGTGCTTTGTTGACTGTCAAACACTCGTGTGATCTTAAAAATTTCTTCGACGTCTTAAACTGCTGGCAAAACTGTTACAGGCAGGTTTTGTTACATTTGTTTAATTCAGCTTTAATGAGAGTGCAGTTGTTAAAGGACTATAGGTAAATATTCACTCTGTATACTCTGTAGTTGCAGTCAGCAGAAACTAAACTGGTTTCTGTTTTCTTTGAGGTTAGGTAAAGATTAGGGAAAGCTCCAAGGAATGAATGTAAGTCATGTAAGACTTCCTGGTCTTGTGTGTGTGTTAAAACATGTCAGTTATCAGCTCAACAATTCAAGTCTGAAGATGAAAGATTTCGTCTCTGAGGAAACTTTGCTACAAACAAACTCTGAGCACAGTAAACTGAAATCTGAGGCGCAGCCGCTGGCGAGCGTCTACCTGCTGTTACCTTCTGAACTCCGAACAAGTGTCAGAGCTTGCCAATGTGTCACCCTCCCTCACCCTGATTTCCCCCGGCGAGGCAGCCAGCCTATTTGGAGTCTCAGGTCACTGCTCTGGCCTTTTTACGCCGAACCCTCAGCGGGTAAGAAGCCGGTCCCCGTGGCTGTCTGCCTGCCCTCAAAGGAGCCACCGGTGACCAAAGAGCGGCCCGCTCGGACTAATGAGGTCCCTGGGTACGCACAGCCAGCAGGACGGCGCAGGCTGCAGCTCGCTGACTCAGTCCTGTCCTGCTTGTAATGTGCTGTAAGCCGCTCTTCAACATGATGCAACATTTCTGCTCTGCAGGCACACGACACTAAAGTAGATTTTAGTCACTGAGGCATCTTGAAAAAACAACCTAGAATAATCAGGGATTCCGTTTTTCTTCAGTTCCCTGTTACTCGTTTTATATCCTATAAATCAGTAGTAGTACTGGAGCCCTGGTGATGACCTGGAATGCCTAAATGACCACCTATCTGAGAGAAACTACAGGCATCTAAAGCTGCACATTTCTGACAAGACCTGCAAATGAACACTTCATTGAAGTAATTCAGTGTTTGGTGGTATGTATTGCACTGATTAAATAGCTGACATATAATGGGTTAATTAGTTAGCTTTAGAGGATTTAGAGGTGCTGGAAGGTGGATTTAGTTGCCTTTGGACAGAGCCAGGCTAGCTTTTTGCCCATTTTCAGTATTTATGCGAAGCTAAAGCTTCATATTTACTGTACAGACATGAGTGGTATCAATCCCTTCATCTAACTCTCGGCAAGAAATCAGGGAAGTGTATTTCTAAAAATGTCAAACTATTCCTTTAACATACATATTTGAAGCCCAATAAAGAAACAAAATACCACAAAAGCTGGCTACTGAGATACAGTGGCAGTTGCTTTTTGCAGTTGTCTCACCACCTCTTACAGCTCTTCTTCCTCTTACAGGACCATGCCCTAAGACCTTCAAGTCTATCTTCTTCTGATGTACATGCATAACTACCTGATCATGTTTTGGGATGTGAACTCATGAAAACACGTCTGCCCACAGCAGTACAGCGGCTGAATTCATCCAGTGTGACACTGAGGCCCCATTTCCACCTGGTATTGACCTGTGATCAATACCTGGATACGTTATCTGTGTAACGGCCTTTGCATTTACACCTGATATTAATGCTTCTGCTCACGTTGTCATTTGTCAACAAACATGTTGCGTCCCAGGTCAAGGGAAGCAATGCTACTGATTCACTCTTAAATTAGTTCTTGCGAGGGAAGACTTGCTAGCTAGTGCTTCTACGTGTAGCTTTTGCTGGGCAGCTTAAGCTAGCAGTTAGAGGTGGACTTGGATGACCTTTCAACTTGCTGTGCATATTTTTTTCCAGATGTGGTCCAATCACATTGTGAGCAAAAGAGCAAAACCTTTTATTAACATGTTTTTCCTGATCCAGATAGGATATCCAGATAGAGATGACATGTTAATGCTTTCACTTTGCCTCCAGTGAAGACAAAGTCTAGGCTCAGCACCATTCAGTCTGCGTGAGTCTTGAGAAATCAATGCATCGAGTGAATTTGTAATCTAACATTGATATTTTTATTAAGGGAATAAATTATGCTAGTTTTAAATGAGAACAAAAATCTATATATATGCATATTTGTTTAACAAATCTTCATGAACCCCCTGCAATACCAGCATGAACCATTAGGGATGTGTGGACCCCTAGGCTCTCAAACTGCATGTGGCCCTTTTGCCTGCGTATATGTGGCTCCTCTACTCACATCCTGTTGTCTTTATTTAATTTTGAAACAAAAGTATTTTTACCTCAAACATATAAATTACTGCCCCAAGAGAGCCAATCTCTCGAGAACATTGTGTGTGTTTTGTTCAGAAATAACAATATTAAAAGCAAGTGGAACATCACAATGTTGAAAGGTGCTGCTGCTGGATGGAGGTATGGCCCTTGGGAACAAACAGCAGCAGATCTTTTCTGTTCAACACATCTCTTAATGTTGACCTTTTCCAAAAAGTCCGTTCCCATGGGGATTTCTGACGACACAACGAATGGCAGCCTGTGACGCGAAATGACGACTTTTCTTGCTTACACTCTGCATTTTAATACCCGAGGCTGTTGTTCTGTCTACTGCGCTGTAACATTTCACATTTTCAAAATAGAGACGGACAGCGGAGGGGTGGGGGATCAACACAAAGGTCAGCATCTCACCTTTCCCCCCCGGCGAGGAGTGTCAAGGAAATGATGTGGCCACCACTGTCATTAATTCCCATGAAAATCTGCCATCCCCGCCTCCCCCGCCCCCTCACCCACAGACAATTACAGGTCATCAGGGCTCGTCGCCATGCTGCTGTTGTCTGTGGAAATTGCAAGCTGTTGCTTAAGAACCCAGGAGAGTGACTTTAATTAAAGGTTGCAGTGACCGACTGCTGCTGGCAATCAGCAGACGCCTGCTCTACCTGCTGCTCCTGTCTGTCTGCTGCTCCCCTCTCTCTCCTCTCTCCGAGGCATCTCTCCACTTCTGATCCCTTCTTCTTCTTCTTCTTCTCTGTCCTCAGCCTCAGCTGCGTCTGCTCCTCTTACTGAGGTTATTTTAGGCTCTTGCTAACAGTTAGCAGCTGCTAAATCTGGCAATTTTGGACAGTCAGTCAGTTAGTTTGTTTCAAACTTAAGTCAAGAGGAAGATATTTCAGCAACTACTGAGTGTCAGAAAATTTACTGTGAACTTTCATGGCCTCCAGATAATAACCCCCACCCCAAAAAAAATAAAATAAAAAATTTAAAAAATCCACTTTTACACAGGACATTTAATGGGCACATTGACATTTACTGAGAACATCGATGCTCCCCAGAGGATTAACCCTTTTGATTTTGGACAAAGCATCACAATTTCTCACTGACCAACATTTTGGTTCTTGACAAAATATCTAAGAAACTACTGCCTGGATATCCATGAAATTTAAAGTGGACATTCATAATCCCCAGAGGATGCAAATTTATTTTGGTGAAAGTTGGAGGCATCCTTGCTTAGGTTTACATTTTTGGGTAAATTCCAGATCATTCATCCAGTGCCAACAGCAAGCCAAAATTTGTACTGTATCTAACTGCAGATTGCACTGCAGCCTCTCTTCCACCTTTGAGGTAGGAACATTCATTACATCCCAAATTATGGATCTAAATTAAGGATTTTTCTATTCTTAAATCCTTTAAGTAGTGGAGCTAAAACTGTAAATTAGAGAAAGCTAGAGAAAAGATCATGGGGTCCTTAAATTTAAAACAGTTCATCGTCTGGGGAGCAAGAATATGCTCAATTGAAAACTTTTTTTTACATTACATTTTTTTTGGCCTTTTTGGCTATTACAGTTGTATATTTTTTGTGTACAAGTGGGACTTTTTCTGCTGATGGAAAGTCTGGAGGTCACCAAAAACTTTTGGCACAATGAATATACACATTAAATTAAATGGCAACATAGACAGTAGTAGACCAAACAGTTGGGCAATGCAAAACTTGTACATTTTGTAAATATTAGTGCTGCTCTAACAGCCTCCACTCTTCTGGTTTCAGACTTTCTATCCAATGTTGAACCTGACTGCAGGGATTTGCTTACTCAGCTACAAAAAGCATCACAGAGGTCCAACAATGATATTGCGTGATAAGCCCTACTGCGGTCAGCGTTCCAGTTCATCCCATAGGTGTTGGATGGGGTTCAGGTCAGGGTTTTGTGCAGGCCGGTCCAGTTCTTCCACACCAAACTGGGAAAGCCATTTCTTTATGGAGCTGGCTTTGTGCATGGAGGTATTGTCATGTTGACACAGGAAAGGGCCACACACAAACTGTTGACACAAAGTGGGAAGACCTCTGTTGTCTAAAACATCAAGGGGCTGAAAACCAGTAAAATCCAGCCCTCACCAAAAGTAGCCAAAAGTATGTGGACAGGAGTGTCTGCACATGTTTGACAATATCATTGGTTTTGTTTTTATTTTAGTGATTAAATTAGATACATTCATTTTGTTTTCAGTTAACAGTAATCACTTTAGTCAGTACTTCTGATTTGTGTCTCCTGACTTTCCACACTGGCTTCCTTACTTTTTTACTTGCTGCCTCTGTCATATTGTCTTCCTAATACTCCACATGCATTCTGTCTCCGTCTTCTTTCTGGCCATCTCTCTCATTTTCTTCCCCTCACTCTCCATCTGTGTGTGTGTGTGTGTGTGTGTGTGTGTTGGATTGATTGTACCTCGGGTTACATATTCTGTCCACATTTCTGTGCTCTGCCGCTCGCCTCTCCTTCACATTCGTCTCTAGAGTGCCGGCCGACCGTGGGCTATTACTGTCTCATTAAAGGGAGGCTGGGGAGACGCAGGCCTGATAAATCAATCAAACTTCCTCTCGCTGTGCCAGAGGGGAGATGGATCGAGATGGATTTTGTCCCAGCGAGAGAGTATCCCAGGGTGCACCTCTTCCAAATGGTGTCAGAGAATGTATATGCTGAGGCAGCACGCTGACTCCAACAATAGCTGAGCTTCTATTTTCATACATTTAGTGGGATTACATTGGCAGCGGAGGGACAGCCTGTGCTTTCATTATGTCGTATCGCACACACTCAACATGCATCATGGTCAAAGAAGCCCGGTAATTAGACAGAAATAACCGCTGTCATCTGAAGGGAGCTGACTCTGATTCCTCTTCCAGACATTTAAACTTATTTTACTTCTCTGCTGTTGGCTGTCACACTGGTTTATGTGACAGATAAAATTAATCATGCAAGGGATGGTTTCTGGGCAAAGGGATGATGTAAGGGAGAATTTATGGCCATATGGGAATAATATAAGCTATCGTTCATGAGTGCGGACAATGTAAGGGATTGTGTTATTTTTATCGATTTACAAAACACACTGAATCCAAGGGATAACATGTTAAAATGAAAACACTAATTTCCAACATTGTCCCAACATGTTAGTGAGGGTCTACAACCATGCTAGCAGCTGTTTGCGGTTGTACTTATAGGAACAGCGCTGCTTTGAGCTAAATGCTAACATTCTGATGTTGATCACCTTCGTTTAGCATGTTAGCATGCTAACATTTGCTAATTAGCACTAAACACAAAAGTACACCTGTAGCTGAAGGGAAACTTTTGCAGGTATTTTGTCATAAAACATAAAACTTTGACCTGCTCTTGGTAGCTCAGTTATTAAGATACATCCCCTTGTTTTTTTAAGAAATGTTCTACATTTTGGGAAATACTAACTCGCTTTTTTTGTGTGCCAAAAGTGGGATGAGTAGATCAATACAATAAACCTGTGCATTAACTATGGAAGCTAGAGCTAGGGGTCGATTAGCATAGCTTAGCATAAAGACTGAAGGCAAGTCTAAATACGCTGCTGTCTTGCTTTTGTCACAGGTCACCTCCTCTTGTAATATTTGCGATATTTCCAGCTCACAGTAAACACATCACTACACCTGACTGATGTTTTTGAGTTGCCTGCTGTCTGTTTGTTCTTTTCCTGCTTCTTTAATTTCATTATTATTGCTCCTACCTTTGGATTGAAGACAAATTACAAAACAGCATTGTTCTTAATAAGGCCAAATGTGTCTCTGACCTCTGGTGGGAGTTTGTCTGATTTGATTAGAATCCATCGTCAGTGTGTCTTGGGTGTGTTTACGCCGTTGCGTTATGCAATTACAATTCTATTACCAAGATGTATTGATTGACACAACCATGCAAGCTTTTTTTTTGTTTGGTTGAACAACAAGTGTCCCCTCAGTGTTATTTTGCAGCAGCCTGTAAGATGCTTTTGCTCCTGTTTGAGTCACTAAAACTCCAACAGACCTGTGATGCATAGAAACATAACCGTTTCGTTTTCCAAACAGTCCCAAACACACAATGGAGCCACCTCTGAACTCTTTGAACTCTTGTCTGTTTTCTTGGTTTTCACTTCTTTTTATTTACAGACTTATGGCATTGTCACCTCATGTCTTAGCTTATACATGTCACATATTGTTATTTTCAGAAGAAATCAGGCTACTCACACAGTACTTGACATCGATATACTATACATGATGTACACTGATGTACTATACATGTTATGGAGCAGTTTGTATAAAATAAAACATTTTATGCCATTTGAAGTTGAGTTTATTGCCTTTATGCCCACAGGTATTTAACACACAGTAAACATGAATGGATGGATGATAGTGTCAGTGTTTCAGGGATGTAAGGAGCATATTGGTGGGACATTCGGGGCCTTAGAGCTGTCAAAACCGTCAAAAATAAGTGATTTTTAGTGGCAATGGTAATTTATTTTTTTGTTCTGTCATTTGGCACGAATACATTTTCTCTACATATTTTGTAATATGGGACAAATGTTCTTATCTAATGTCCCTAGGGGGCCTTATTGGGTGACGTGAACCTACTTTTTTTATAATACTGGAAAATTTACTATGTAAGTTTACAGTTAAATTGATAATAGCCTATATATGTATGGTTTTGTTTATCTATATGAACTTTGCCTGATGAAGGTCTGTGAACCAAAACGTCACCAATAAAGTGAGTACAAGTGATGGGCAGTGTGCAGGATTCTTTGTTTTTTATCCAAGTCAGGATTGTTTGAACCTACACAGCTGTCACTAAGACTTGTTAGTGTTCAAGGACCAGTATATTGTGGGTGATGTGTAAAGAAAGTATAATGAGTTGTGGACTGCATCTGAACAATGTGGTTTTAGCCATGTTTTTTTTTGGCCTATATTTGGTAACATTATTGGATATCTGCATCATGAAAAGTCCTGTTTGCGCTGTAGCGGTATGTGCTGTATGTACACACAGCAATCATTTGTTTGACAAGAACACAACTAAGAAAACTCTATCCCTCCCTTGACAAAACAGCACCAAACTACTGTTTCCAAGGTCAATGATGAACTTGTTCAAAAATAATCTGGATCATTTTTGATACTAAAGAAAATGTCTACATTTGATGATTATGAAGTGCAGCAAAGGGCCCCACACATGATCAGCTGTAAAACCTCTCTGTGCCGGCTGTGCCGTTGTTTTCCTGTGGGGAGAGCGGTGGTGCCCAACTAGGCAGCAGCGCTACCCTTGGCGTGTCACACTGTTTGAAACTCATTGTTCAAACCCGTGATACAGTTTTCTCAGATTTATTGGGAACTGCATTCATACACTGCTAAGGTGGGAACTATTACCAACAACTCAACCAGAAAAACTTTTTATTGTTCCAGCATCACAGAGCGAGATCCTTCTATTCTCCACTGTGTGTTCAGTCGTAGCTGAAGTGTGTCTGGATTTCTTATTTTAAGAGAAAATGTTTCCTCCACGTTCATCAGCTGCCGTTCAGCCTCCTAACATCTCCTAAACGGATGTGACAGGCTGCTGCCGAGACGAGCGGCGCCTGTCGAACTGCAAACGAGGAAAAGTAAACAGGTGAAATATGACAACAAAGCAACACCAAACATGACGTTCTCCCTGTCGGAGCCAATCAGGGGCGAGCGTGTCTCCTCGATCTGAGCTGTAAATGGAGTTTCCTCTTTGAGTCAGACACATTTTAAATGCTGGGGCTCGGATGTGAGAAGCAGCCTGTCCACTGGTTTTTATAAAAATTCAAAAAGAGGAAGAACAAGAACAGACTTTAGTGCCCCCTTTAGGCCAGTTATTCATACTTTTCAGACTAATGCTGTGTCCCAAATTGCGTACTTACGTACTCAAACTTAGTATTTTGAGTGCATAAGTGCGTTCACACTGACAAGTATGGCAAAATGCAGTGTACTATGAGTACCCGGATGATGTACACAAAACGGCCAGAAAGTTGAGTGTGGAACGCTGCACACTTCTCACCCTCAACGGTTGCCATCTTGGCCACATAGCGGAAGGGGAGGACCACCAACGTATGAAAATGGCGGCCGCAGTTGCGATTGTTACGGCTAAAAGTAAAAGCATGTTCATTTTTCATTCATTTTTAATATAATTGAATTAAATCAATGAGCAAATGTGCTGGCAGATATTTCGGCGTGCAGCAATCACGGTAAAATGTTGGCGATAAAGCTCCGCCTGGCTGCAATCTGTCATTGAAAAGAAGAAGAAGAAGACCCGGTCAAAGGTTGCGATCGTCATTTCCGGTAAGCGCACAACAGCAGTATTCGATTTGGGACGACACTACCCTGTCAAAATTAACGCACTACGCAAGTCAGTACACAGTGTACACAGTGTACTAACGAGAGTACAAGATTTGAGACACAGCTTAAGTCTCTTCCATTTTAATTGTGGGAAAAACACACGGCATAATGCTGAGGTGAAGAAAAGTGTAGTGTCTCATTTCCGGGCTCTGATTTGCTAATCAGATTAAAAGACCATGCACACACTTCAGGCAGCCAAACGGAGTGTTTTAAATACAGCCTGAAGATATTATTGCTCTTGGACTTTTAATTTGCAGCTACATCTTTTGACCTGCTGGGCTTCTTTCTTTATTTTTTATTTGACTGGGCAGCAGAGGGAACGGTATGTGCAGAATTTTAAGAGAGAGGATTAAAAAAACATCAAGTGGAAGCAGCAGCTCTAGTCGGCTCACTCAGCAAATGAATTGTGCTCAGGTGTGTTTCAGGTGGTTGGGAAGCTGCAGTAAAGTCCGATTTTAGTGATGGTTGAATCTTTTCTGCAGTTGAATCTTTTCCATTTGGCAGCAGACACAAAAATCAGTTTAAATGGATGGCATGAATTAATGAAATATGTAATGAGAAGTGTGGCCATTTAGAACTAGAAAGCACCCAGACAGACCAAGGCTGCACAGCCTTTTACATTTGTTATATTAATAATAGACAATATTTACAACATTTTAGTCTGCATCTGAATCTTCATTAAAATAGAATAAATTGTATCTTCAACATATTTTTTTACCATTCATGCATCTTCAAGCAAAATGAAACAACTGTAAACCCATTTGTTTTCTTTTAAATAATAGCCAGAAACTGTAAAAATAGAAATATTTGTCAGATTTTCAAATTTCAGACAGTCCTTGAACAGATCATGTATGACGACCGCTTCTGTCAGGAAAAATAACCAAATCCAAGCTTAAAATACTAATATTTCATCAAAGTCACTGCATTCTACATTTAAACTTTTGCAAAAAATAATCCATTTGCACCAACCAGCTCTCACAATGTTCAGTCTTTTCAAAAATGAGGGTTTCTGATTAGAAAATATTTACTTATTCATAGGCCAATGGCTTTACTTTCCATCAAATCTAACAGAACATGTTTTTTCCAAAGTAACTTATCAAAACCAACACACCACAAAAACCAAACAAATATTTTTTTAAATTTTGCCAACTGGCTAATCTTCAAGCAGAGGAACTGCACAACTCACGCTCCTCATGACATAACTTCACGTTCAACTCCATTCAATTTCAGTATTTATATTTTGTGTTCCTATTTTAGACTCAACAAGCATGAAAATATGCCCAAAAACCGTCCAGTTTCAAAGGGCTCGGTTTGGGTTGCAGATCCTCTATATTGAATATATACTGCACTCTAAAAAACTACAGACAGCAATGTGTTAAAAAAGTCAGATGTTCATCCGTTGAGCTGACGTGTTTTACACTGAAACACACAACCAGCTGTGACCTGTTGAACATAAAAGTTTATTATTATGACATCCAAAATGTGAAAGTATTGGATGAATATACTGACTTACTGAAAGTAAGTGAGGAAGTTGGACCACCCGGTAAGTTCTGAAAATTTTACTATGAACCAAGTCACTAGCACTGATCGATCCAAACTCCATTCGGAAAACAAGCATTTTAAAAGTTGTTTTCTTGTCGTCTTGCGGACAGATCTGACAAAGCATGAATCCAGACTTTTTACAAATCTGCATCATGATGTGGTTATTTCGGCATACTTAATCCCTTTATTGCAGTTAAATCACAGCAAAATCTGTTTATTTTGCGTTTATACCGCTGTCGTAGTAAATCCTGGCACTGATCAAACTGGGCACTAGTCAGCCTCAAGTAGAGCTGGAAGTGTCAGTCATCCAGACGCAGTTCCTGCAGAAGGTAGCTGTGTGTGCCTCCGGATGATGTTATGAACCCGGAAGGGCGAATATGTGTGAAAATGTGTTTATTTGTTCACAAATGACAAAAATAAACTTTGCATTTGGTGTGAACACAGCATTAGAGCTTTACTCCAGAGTGGAGAGACAACTGAAAAGCTTGTCCTGAAAGTGGCACTAGAGGAAAGATCACATTAAAATCATTACACTGACTGAATGCGAAGGAGTCAATACAAAGGCACAAGAGGACACAAAAAGATGCAGATTCTTTCTAAGTTGAGGGAATTGAAGCAAGGAACTAAATTTAAAGGTATCTCTTCGTGGACCAAAGTGATGTTTTTGTAGACATTTTGACCCAATCAGCAGGAAGGTCAGTAGCTGTGTGGATATATCTTGGAGAGCTGGACATACATCAACATCCTGAAGCATCACCCCGAGTGAGGCACACACATCCTGAGGGATTCGTCAGTCCTACAGGGCTCTCGCATGATCACGCTGCAAGTGTGGCGTTTGTTCTGATTAGTGAAACTTTAAATGAACAGGAAACGAGACGAGGAACTACTTTTTCATACAAATATGCTGGGAGATCAGGCTCGACTCCTACACAAGATGTAGGACAATACTTGACACGTTTTCACTTCAGAGGACAAAGTGTTAACACTCAAATCAGCCAGGGTGTGTGTGTGTGTGTGTGTGTGTGTCGTGCTCTGTGGCTGACCAGGGCCAGAAGTGGCTCAGCTAGCCTGAGAGGCCTTAATTAGCCAGCATGTCTCCTACAGCTCACCATCACATTGCCATCGATCCACATGTGCGCGCGCACACACACACACACACACACACACACACACACACACACACACACACACACACACACACACACACACACACACACACACACACACACACACACACACACACCCCTCCTCTGTTAATGACCTCTGACAGCAGGGAAGGGGCTGCTGGCAGGAACTAACTGCTTTTGGATCACTACAGCTGTGACATTAATACAGTGTATATGAGAGTGTATATTTACAGCGAGTGGTTAAGACAAAAGGAACATCAGCTCAAAGGCTTCGTTTCATTTTCCATCCAATTATTCTGTGAGGAAGCGGAGAGCAGCTGCTGCTTTGTGGGAAACGTTCCCGCTGCAGAAACAGAGCTGTTAAGCTCAGAGCTTTGCCTCGCTCGCTGCTAATTCAAGAGAAATTCTGTTGTCTCTGGTCCTTCCCAAACCCCAATTTGTCTTCTTTTTGTTCTTTACTGTATGACTGTTAAAATATGCTGATGAAAGGAGGCCGAGCGTTTGCAGGGAAACAACAGTAAACCAGTGTTTTTATACCCAGAGGAAACCAGGCTTCTTGTTAGTGTGCATTTCTGCCTGACTTGACACTTTTGCCGGATCAAACGTCTCATCACAAAATGCAACCTACAAACAAAAATGCTTACCCATAATCCATCAGTGCAAGGTGTGTGATGCGGCGGGCTCTGGAATGAACAGCAGAGCTTGTCGTTAATCCTTCAGACAAGCTTCCCTCTAATTAACAAGCTCGACTTTAGCAGCACAACGGAAAATGAATTGTGTTTTCGCAACAAAATATAATTCTGCTCTTCTCCTGCAGCCTCTGTGTGTTTTTGGCAGAGTTGAGGAGAAAAGCTGCATCCATCAAAGAAAAAGGGGCTTTAAACAGAAATACTGTACATGCTGTTTTTGCATGTTGCACCTGTTTACTATAAATGATGCACTACCTGTCTTTGTGCACGAGGGGATTGTCATGTTGAAACAGGAAAGGGACAAACACCAACTGTTGACGCCAAGTTGGAAGAACATATTGTCTAAAATATGTGCTTTAAGATTTCCCTTCACTGGAGCTAGGAGTCTACAGCCCAAAGCAGGAAAAACTGAAAAACAAACCCTGGTGTGTTTGCCCGGTTAGTGCGGTTCGTTTGGGCAGGTGTGAATACAGTAATTGCATTCGGTGCAGACCAAGACAACTGTACCGAGACCCTTTAGAGGGGGTGGTCTCGGTCCGATTCCAAACAGACTCTGGAGAGGTTCGTTTGTGGTGGGAACGCAAACTTTTTCTAGTAGCAGCAGACAGCCAGAGAACGAAGCAGCAATGTTTCTCTCACAGAAATATGCACTAGTCCAGAACACAGGACTTTCTTCCTGTATTTACTTTCTTGCTCCCACCCCCAGAGAGAATGTTCTCGCCTGGTTTGTAGTGATGCATTTAGGTTCCCTTGGATTTTTCTCTGTGTGAAAAGAAACCGAATCAAGTTTACAAACCAGAGCAAACCAACTACAGGTGTGAAAACGTCCTATATCACTGTCCACATCTCTGATTTGATTAGGGATTCATATAAGTCTGGTATGGTGCTGTTTCCTGCCAATTGGAGAAACAATCAACCAATCAGAGTTCTGTGGGCTGGATTTAAAGTGGGGACGTCATCTTTCTACATAGGTAGCTAGCTACCTAGTGTTACGTATCATTCTCTGTCCTGTTACTGCTTTTGCGTGCGTGCGTGCGTGTGTGTGTGTGTGTGTGTGTACTGTAGGTGCAGCTCACTGACGACTAATGGAGGACACCTGTGTGAGGTTGTGGGCTGGGTCTATATAAGTGGCTCCTCACTCTGCCCACGCTTTCTCTCACTCCCTGGCACCAGACCCAGCTTCTTTGTTTGTTTTCATAGTTTTCCCTTTGTTGTCTCGTTGTAAATAAATGTTATATTCTGTTTCTTTGCGTCTGACCCGGTGTCGTGTCCTTCCTTATGTTGTGGCTGTTCGAGCCAATGGTAACAGCTTTATCCATGAAAAATAACAACACAGATTTGGCCACAAAAACTGTGACAAACCTAATTTTTTTCTTCAGTTGCTGCTCTGGCGATCATGACTTTCCTGCTGACTGAAAATCACAATGACCGGATAGTCACCCTCGATACGAGATAACCGCCATACCAAACACAAATCGGCTAAAATGGCATTTGAGTTTGATTATCAGGCTACTGATATCCAGTGACATGATGCAGGCCTCCAGGTGGTTGCTGCTTTATTACCTGATCTTGAGACCCTGCCTTGAAATAGAGTCCTATATTAAAATCTAGTTGTAGAACCTCCATTATTATAGCTGATATTGTGCATATTTCTAAGTTACATTGTGTTTAATCATATTACTACATAGAAAACCTGCGGTCGTGTAATATTCCAGCACAGGAATACCATAATAATGCACAGAGAGGGGTAGGAACCGGGGTTAATGGGCAGCAGCTCATTTTTGCCCCAGGGGCCCCTAACTGGTTAATCCGTCCATGTCAGTATTAATGCAAAGTGCATGTGATTTGTAGTAAATGAGCTAAAATGTGCAAAAATAACTGGAACAGGAATTTTAAAATGTTCCTAGGTTGAGTTTTTGTTCATTTTGTCAAAACGTGTCACCCAGTTTACATGTCGCTGCCACATACTGTACGTTTAAAATGAGCTAAATCAGCACAGCCAGTCTTTCCTGACTTGTTATTATCTTATACATTTTGAAAAACTGTCCGGCATCTCCTGTAGATTTTGTTGTGCTGACGTGGAGAAACCAGCGTGATGCAAGGAGCCACGACAAAACAAGATGCTGAAGTTTCTAAATCCATCAGCGGAGAGTGGGAGCGCTAATAACTGTACAGCAACAAAGAGGGGACATCAAACACAGAGCAAACGCTCACCTGAGCCCACGTTACACTGCAGAGAAAAGAGAGGGCAGGAGGAGGCGACGACAAGCCGCTCGCGCCTGTTAACACTCAGTGAAACAGCCAGAGCCGCTTCTAATGGCCTCGCCAAAACTTTACATTTTATAATTGGCAGGCAGCCGCGGCGAGATTGACAAATGAGTGTCAGCCATCAGCGATTCCCGGAGCCAGGGATGCCAGAGATGGAGAGCGGGAATCAAAATAATTAAAATAAATAAGGTGCCAAGTGATGGCAGCGCTCCCTCCAACATGGCAGATGAGAGCTGCCAGCCGAAAAAAAGAGAAGGAGGGATGGTTCGAGTGTCAGTCTTCACCTCCACTCCAGGACCTCTCACCACTAAACTGTTATTGGTGACAAAAATCTGCCAGAGTCAGTCGCCTGCGTGTATGTGTGTGTGTGTGTGTGTGTGTAAGCAGAGGCCTGATTATCTGATTGAAACAATGCACCAGTAATCAGTAGGAGTTTACACCTCAGGATGAGCTAATTTTCACTTCCCCTGGCTCCCGTCTGCCCTTTTTGTTTGCGTGTTGTTACATAGAAGAAGAAGTGAGATGTGATCAGCGTAATGAAGCTGCTGGAAAATGCAAACGAGAAGCAGCTGCCTGTGTGAACGCAGGGGAGGAGGCAGCAGCCATGTCAACATCTTGTATCTGGTAGTGTTTAGATCGGCTGCATCTGGATTATATTTACACACAAATCTGTTTCCTCTTCGCCTCATCAGATTGTTACAAACACTCGTGAATTGTACAGGCTCATCGAATCCCATGAAAAGACAAAAACCATTAATGAGTTGATTCTACTAACAAGTGTTGTCTGTTTTCCCAAACTCCTGTCTGAGTAAACCTTTGATAAAAAAAACTGCAGTGGCTTTTTTTAGGAAATTACATCATAGTTTGGATTCTGGGGATATCATCCTGTTCCAGAGCCACAAAAATAGCGACATCCATTAAAAATAAGGACAGAAATAGTGTCAAGCTTGGGTGTGATTCATGCAGCTGCACAGGTTGTTAAGTCAAGACTCTTAGAATAAGATATTTCTTTGATTTTCTTGAAAAACATTAGCTGCTTCCAGTAAATGTTAGTACAGCTTTGTTGGCACAATATGATTGGTTAGGGCACAACCACTCCATCCCATACAAAACCAAAAACAGCTAAACAAGATGTCAGATTGAATAAAAAGGTGAAATAGGATGGCATTTCTGACTATCAAGCTAACACAGATGTCCCTTTCCCTGTTTACAACTTGCAAGCGTTCACATTAAGATGGATGTATATTTGCAGGTTTGGTTGTGGAGAAGTTAAAAAAGAATTTAATTATGTTAAATGCGTCCATGTTCATTTGCTTTTTTCTGCACTTTGTTCCAAATTGGACGTATCGGAGCAAAAATCTGTTATTTTTAAATCTGAGAAAACATTTGATTCGACTAACTGATGAACACGATATCAAAGAACTCAACTGCAGATCAACAAATATCTCCAGCGCTAACTGTTGCTAAAAACACTGTCTCTTCTTTACAAATCTATTTCTACACCTGCTCAATAAACAAGATACAACATGTAGCCTAAATCAAAGCTTTTGATGAAGCTAGGCTGGCTGTTTCCCGCTGCTTCCAGTCTGTGTGCTAATCTAGGCTAAACACATCGTATCTCTGTACTGGACACAGATGAAACTGATATCTGTCTTCTGAGACTCTGTGGACAAGTACAATTATTTTTAGCGGATGTGTTGAAATTTGTTAGCTTGCTGGCTAAAGTTCCCTGTTGTTGATAATAGCATGTTGATCAGGCATTACAGTCCTAGCAACTTTCACAAGGACCAGGTGTTTGGATTATCTGAAATGAATTTGCAGCAGATTTTGTCCTTTTTTCCCCCCACTTTGATGGAGCTAGGCTAGGCTAGCTGTGTCCCTCTGCTTTCAGTGTTTGAGCTAAACACGTCCTAGATGCACAGAGATGAAAGTATAAACCCAGTCATACACTATGCAAGACCTGACACTGAACCCATGGGGAGCAAGCCTTGATGGGTTCAGTGTCTTGCCAAATGATGTGGACAGGAGAAGCTGGGGATTGAACCGCCAACCCTGTGATCAGTGGATGACCCACTCTACCTCTTGAGCCACAGTATAATATCCATCTTCTCATCTGACTCGTATTTACATGAATGTAAAATGTAAATATTCTTAAAATCATGTTTCATAGAAGAGAAGCTCTCACTGCGTTGGTTGTGTGGAAGTACATCTCTCCATCTCATTTAAAAATCTTTAAAACTCATGTGACTGTATGAGTATCTGGACAGACAGCTGACTCACGCACATACACACACACAGCTATTGTCTCTTTTGTATTCTCGTCTCATTTCTCACCCCCCCTCCCCTCCCTTTCTATTTTGTTTTGCTCTCATTTTCCATCCTTCACTGTGCTGTTATCTAATGGAGCTCTGCCGTGATGTGCGATGCTACGTGAGATGGCAGCAGAGCAGACAGGTGAAAGCCACTTTGTCATCACTAAAAACCACCTGCGAGCTTCCAACATGCTCATTAGCACCTTTTTGCTTCTCTTCTGATCGCTCGCCCTGCTGTTTTTCTGTCACTACCCCCCCCCCACCCCTGCCAGTGCCAAGCTTTGTTCTGAAATGTCAAATTGCCATCCGGTCATTGACAAACGCTGACGCTGATTACAGAGCGAGGGCCTGGACAAACAGCTCAGAAGGGCAGAGCGGGAAAGTGATGCGAGAAGGAAAAAGAGAAGTCCCTTCAACTTCCCAGCCTGTCACTCTGAGCCGTTATTATCGATCCACAGGTTGCCAGATCTGAGCTGAACCCCCACTCGTTAGGTCTTAATCTGATCCGAGATCCTCTGACTCGTAGGTTTTCAAAGATGCGGGCCTCCTCAGGGGGCTCCAAGCAGATTCAGTGAATGGAAGTGAAAGAATATTACATTAGTTATCAAAAGGAGATCACATAGAATAGCCTGAATGTGTGTGATTTGGTGATGAATACTTTTCTGGAAAAGGGACAAAACTCTGCTTTCAGTGCTTGAGACTGAGGTTGCCCCACCAGTTGTACACTGGATGTACAAAGATAGATTTGGATTTATCTTAAGTTTGGAAATTTTGTTGGGTTTAATACATTGGAAACAAACAGTAATATTAGGCTATCTTGGCTCTATGGGATCAAAATACATAATGATCCCATAGGCATCCAGGAACAGAGCAAAACTAAGGGCCCCTTTTTCCAAGCTTTGTCCGAGGGGAGGCCCACAGTCTCAGACTTTGAAATGTATTTTCACCTGCATTAACGGGCTCACACTGAACCTCCACAGCCAACTGACTGTGGGCCATTTAACCAGCAGGTGGACATTTTAATAACGTTACAGTTGCCGCCTGGCGCTTGAATATTGAGTCATTATGAGGTAAGAAACAACCACCACTGCTTAGTGTGAAAAGCTGCAACACCTGTCAATCAAGCAAACAACTTCAAACAACAACTTAACTTAGATATCTTATGACCTTAATGATTAAAATGTGATATTTATTTGGTCAAAACTGTCATTACAAAAAAGAACAAATTTGAATGCAGTGGCAGTGCTCCCTCTATGGTGAGCATAATCTCTATGGTGATTATCGAGTAATTGATTAGTTGATCGACAGAAAAATAACTGGCAAGTACTTTGTTATAATTTTAGTATTTTTTCAAGCAGAAATAGTGAGAAAAAAATAGTTCTGCTGTTTTTCTGTGTTCATTGTAAACTGAATATCTTCGGGTCATCTTGGACTGGAAAAGTTGTGATGGGTATTTTTTTTCCGCATTTTATAGACTAAATAATTGTAAAAGTAATTGAGATTAATCAGTAATGAAAATGATTAGTTAGTTGGAGCCCTGCTGCTAACATGAGCAGCACAATGGGGCCTTCCAAACACTTTTAGTTGACAGTTTGACATGGCTCTTTCTTTTTGTAGAAGAGTTGGTAGAGTTTCCAGTTACTCCGGTTGTTCCACCGTCCGCCATTTCTGCTACCTGGGGATAGCTACCGATAGCTAACAAAAGAGCTATAAGAACTTTACTGAAACAACAAGAAGTTTACAACTCCTTGTGTAAAAGCGCTATCCCACTTCCTTTGTGCCAAGCCTTCATTTTCCTGGGCGATCGTACCCGGTGGCACACAGAACTGCACGGTGAAAGCGAGGCTTTTAGGGAACCAATCTAACCGCCGATGGTGTCATTATTCTACATTCTGCATTCAACATTTACTTCATAATGATGAAGTTAAAGCAGAAACATGTCTATTGCCACTTTAAATAACCATCACCGGCCTTTTTTTCTTTTTCTTTCTCCAGCTTCTGTGCCAATAAGACCCAACACAACAAATGAACAACCAAAACGAATACACGTTGGCCCTGACCGGCTGCTTGTGGTTTTACAATGTGAAGCTGCAGGGACACAAATCAGTTTCTCATTGAAACTCTGAAAAGGTTCTGTATTTTTTTTTTTGGTCATAAAGCTAACCCCAGGAAATAAAGCCGGGTGAGTTTTGAGTTTTCAGTCCTTCAACTTTTCTTTCATTTATTCTTCCAGGAACAGAAAGCGGAGGACATGCAGGAGTAGACGCGTCGTGTCTCTGCAAAAAGAGCATTTAGCAGAGAGAGCGCAGAGTTGCCTTCTATTTTATTTCCTTAGATATGAGCCTGAATAAGGTCAGAGAATAACCTTTGAAGTAGTGCACTATAAACCACACAAGGGCTGACGGAGAGACAGAAAGTGTGTGTGTGTGTGTGTGTGTGTGTGTGTGCGTGTGCGCGCTGTGACATTTCCTCCATCCTCTAATTTGAAGGCGATCCACTTTAAAGATATTGGAAGTGGAAGGACTCTGTGTGTTCCAGTATTTTAGAAGAGTTTATCATCTGTTGACCTTCTCAGCCACAAAAGCCACAAACTAAAAGGAAAGAAAGGAAGAGAAAAAGAGAAAAGAGCCACTGTTTTCTCGTGCTCAGTAAAGATGTTGGTCTGTGTCATGCAGCAGCTTGTGATCAAAGCCAGCAGAGCAAACCAGCCTGGATCCTTTTACAAATAGTATGTCAGCTTTCATGTAATGACTGTCTTTTCACTGATTGGTTGTTGCTTTCTTACCGTCAGGGGAGTGGCTATAAAGTAGTGAAGTGGGAGGTGGAGTCCTGCTCAATTTATGTGGAAACCATGTGTAGCACGCTTACTTGCTTGCGGGTTCCGCTGACAGAGGCGCAAAGACAACTTTACAGTTTACGGCCGTGGCTCCACTGAGCTCACTGAAAACGCAAGCATACAGCCACGACTGCCGTCGTTTCTCTTCTCTCTCTGGGCGCCTGACCGCTCTCCTGTCTGTCCTCCGCTCTCCAGCTCCACCGGCCTCTCCCCAGGCTGCCGCTACTGATAAAACACACACAGCTTGGTTATCATTTGCGGCACCGGTGTGCTGCCCTGACTTCCGGAGCCACTCCCCCACCTCTCTCCTCTGCAGCTGAGCGCTAAACCACGCCCCGCCACCACACCATGTTAGTTGGATCATTTCAAGTTTTGGATGGATGTGAATCGCCAATACAAAAGATCTGCAGCTGCTTTAGAAACCGTCTCGTTCTTTGGTAGAAAGTCACAGGTACAAGCATGTGTACTTTCAAACTTAAGGAGAGAAGTTAACTTCGACTCTCAGGGTGAATTTTGATGCAAAACATCCAATCACAGAGCTTCAATTTGTGCTGCGTGCACCACTAATGTCGCGCTAAAGCTAAAGTTTACGCTGTGTAGAAACCTGATGAAACACTGAGCAGTTTAAACTTTCAGATTCTGGGTCCAACAACAAGGAGTTCTTAGCAGCTAAGCCTGATGGGTAACACAGAATTTAGAGCCATACACAAACTGATGGGAAAAAAAAAGATTAATCAGAAACGGAAGTAAAAGTATTAAAACTGATGGTCATAACATACAGTTTTGTTTAATAAAGCTGGAGAGTTCTGTGTACATAGAGTGACAAACTAATGTTAGCTAATACTCATTGTTCAAATTGTATTGCAGTTGTGAGGAGTTGTTTTAAATTTAAAGGCAAATATCAGCTAACAACTGTTAGCTAGAGAGCTAATATCATTAGCGTGTTAGCCTCGGAGCCACATGACGAAACATATCTGCTTCATCTCTGTACAGATAGGGATCCAGAATTTGTTTAGCCTAGCTTAGCACAAGCAGGGGAAACTGCTAGCCTAGTTTATTTTTAAAATCTGTCTGTTTGCATGTTGCATCTTGTTTAACGGGTGCAGGAAGAGAAATGTAAAACTTTTAGCAGCAGTTAGCATTCAAGCTTTTATTGGTTTTGCTTTGTTTACAAATGCTTTTGAAAGGGTGGTCAGGTTTGAGTTCTGTCCCAACTCTACGATCAGCCAAACCCAGGTCACACCTGGATTGGAGGCTAGCTTGGTAGATGACTCTTTGAGGGTATATTTTATCACTTTTGATGGAGCTAGGCTCGCAGTTTCTCCCTTCTTCCAGTCTTTGTGCTAAGCTAAGTTAAACATCCCCGGACCTCTGTCTGTACTGGAGGATGAAACAAATCCATCTTTACATCTAACTCGGGGCTAGATGTAACACATTTTCTAAAAAAGTGCGAGTGCTCCTTTAAGGCAATTTAACGAGACGTGAAGTTGGTAGCTTCCTCCTGTCATGGTAATAAATGCTCCCAGTCTCCAATTTCCTAATCATGGCTGTGCTATCATGGAGCCATGGGCCCCGTCATTGCTGAGACGTATGATGTGGCAACTTGACACTCACCTAAAGGCATTTTTTAACCATTTGTTTCTTTTTTGTAGAAAGGACATTTTCTTTGTTTGTGATCCTGACCTCAGCGCAGCCTCTTAAAGTTATCGGCTCCGTCCAGGTTCCCTGCCTCCTGCTTTGTCCCTCCTCGCCATTATTAGCTCTTCCTGCGACAGTGCGGCGCCGCTCCAATCTTTCGAGCCGGCCAACTCGCTGTTTCCAAACATATCTGCTGCTTCTGATTCGTGACTCATCATCGTTCTGAGGGTTTTGTTCATTGCGTCTTCATATTCGGAATAGAAATGCATTTGTTTGCATCTGTTCTCTCCAGAGGGGGACAGGGGGGACAACAGATGTCACCATGTTGACTCTGGTTGTTTCTGATCAGCCACAGGCAACGCCACAACTCCCATCCATCAGAGCAGGTCGGCCGCTGTCATATCACCAACACACACACACACACACACACACACACACATGCGCGCAGTATGCATGTATACAGAAAAAAACCCCCACAAAAGTATGTATACAGTATGTGTGTATGAACAAAAACACACAGCACTGGAGTACACACACACACACACACGGACACACACACACACCATAGGGAGTAAATGGGCTGCAGTTGCCATAGAAACAGTTGAGTCCCACAACATCCATTCCAGAGAGCCTTCAGAGAAAAAAGAAGTGTTTGTCTCATTTTTCAGATGTGTGTGTGTGTCTCAACATAAAGAGCCACACTCACTCACTCTCTCACTCTCTCTCACACACACACACACACACACACACACACACACACACACACACACACTGGGAGCTAATGTGTGTGTATGAATGTGTGTGTGAGATCCCCCTCTGTGATCACAAAGAGCAGCTCTCATCCCTGAGAATCCCATTTCACGGCCAGGCTTAGCGATGCTAGTGTGTTATTATGTGTGTGTGTGTGTGTGTGTGTGTGTGTGTTGGTGTAGTGGTGGTGGGGTGGGGTGGTGGTGTTACTGGATTACTGGGCCGCTGCTCATACAGGTTGGGATTATTTCAAATAAGATGTGAAATTCACCAACAATCGGAAGATAGTGTAAAGCCTCTTATGTACAGTATCCAGACTCCAGATTTCTTTTTTTTGATAATATTTGAGGCCAGATTTACATTAAACTAAGTCGTCCAAACTAAACAACAAAAAAGGGTTGTTTGCCATTGCCTTCCAAAAATGACTCATTGCACTAGACTCATAAGCATTTTCTGATCGGCCACCTCTGAGGTTAGTTTGACTTAAGTTTAGGCAACTAAAACTGCTTTTACATCTAACCTGTTTGGTTCAGTTCAAATGAACTCTGGTGCGTTTTCCCGGTTAGTGCGGTTTGTGATCATGGTGTGAAAGCTGTCAATCAAACTCTGGTGCTGACTAAACTACTGGACTGAGAACGCCTGTAAAGGAGGCGTCTCGGTCTGCTGCCAAGCGGAGTCTGTGCTGTTCTTCAGTGGTGTGAAAGCAGACCAACCACAGGACTGAGAGACAGATGTGTGATTTTAGCATAAATTCAAAAGATAAACTACTATTAAATCAATCTGCTGATCGTGAACTGTTAAGCTAGCGATTTCCTGTACAGCTGATATTTATACAAGATAATTTCCTAACCATTGAAACGTGTGTTCTCGCCCAATGGCAGCTGGGATTGGCTCCAGCCCCCCGCGACCCTCTTAGAGGATAAGTGGTATAGACGATGGATGGATGAAACGTGTGTGTCACTGCGAGGAAAGAGAGTTAAAACACATTAGCTGTGTCTCAATTCAGGGGCCGCCTCCTTTGAGGGCTGCATTTGATGGCCGAATGCATCATAGTGGCACAACAAGGCGGCCTTCTTTTCCCGAATTTGGAGGATCCTTCACGGCCCAACCTATCCCAACATTCATTGCACGCAAGAGAATATGGCGTCCCTAAATGTATCGTCAACAGCGGCCGAACAGGATTACACTTTTTAATTGTAAGTTTTGGGTTTCAACTCACTAACGATACAAATGTTAAAAAACCAAGGGGCCTTAAAATCCTCAAACCTCAGCTGTCAAGGTTGCTAGGTGACAGGAGCGGCACTTTGTGGTGGTGACGCAAATAGGAAATCCTCCGTAGACCAGACTGTCTCATTTAACAACGCTCAGTTGCCCCTGAATTGAGACGCAGCTACAGTGTTGAGCTTGTATGTATTTCAGCATTTCCCGAATAAAGAAGTGAGTGAAACAGCGACCACACAGTAAATACACTCCAGCAATCTTATGGCGCCTTATAGGTACGCGCTCCAACAGGTGAGCCACCGGGGTGCCCCAGAAATTCAGACATTTCGTACGTCCAACCATGCATTAAATCACCCGCACCCATTGTTTTCTATATAAGCCCCACACAATGGTGTGTGTCAACCCACAATAAGAGTATCTGCCATGATCTGAAGTTAAAAAACACACCAAATATGTAATTTACATAAAATGATGCATACATATACCTTCAATATAGAAATGAAACTTTCAGACAATGTGGGAAAAGGTTTTTTTTCCCTAATTCTGAAGATACTTAAAGGGAATCCTGCAGGGAAAAAACAAGGATCAAAAGATTAAAATGAGAAAACTCTCCCAGTGCTGTCAGATAATTCCACTTTTATCTGATGCAGTTTTGGGAATTTGCAAGAATTAAATGTCAAAATATTAAAGCTAGAAACAATATAAAATAACAGCAAAAAATTAGATAATGACACATTCTCCTTTGAAATACTTGAAAAGAGTTGATTTGCATTGGAAATAAGTGAAATGATCTCACCCAACTGGCAGTTTTATTTTCCTACTTTTGTTTAAGAAAACATTTTCAGATCAGTTATCAGACTGATCAAACGGCTGGTTTAGATGGGGATTTTTCTTTTTGCACTGATGATAGGTTTGGTGTGAAGACTGGATTGCTTTCAAAAGCTTTTTCTCAGGCTGAAATTCAAATGTGAGGCGCTCTTTCAGCTCCATCTAACTCGTCATCTTCACTTCTGTTTCTCAGTGGAACAAAAGGAGATTTGGTTTGAGGGAACCTGATAGTTGCTGCGATCCTCCATCTGGTCTGACAGAAGTTATTACAGCACACAGTGTGAAAGGATGCAGTTTCTGGGTCAATAGTAGAGAGGTCAGAGGTCAGAGCATGCAGACAACAGAGGAATGAGTCCTAAAACCCAGAAATGAGTTAGCAGGTTTGTACGAAGTCGGTGGGTTTCTTGAATGGGTTTTTGGTTCGATGCCTGAAATAAGGTCTGTGGTTAACACATGCTCGAGATTTTTTACGTTTTGTTCTATGATATAAAATACAAATTTTGAAGCTTTTCCGTGTCTTAAAAAAGACGGTTGCCAACAAGAGTCTAAATGAGACTCCAGAGGCTGTCGGGGACATTAAACGTCATCACGCCGAACACAGAAACTCATCTACTCACTCGTCCGCCTTTACAGCCTCGTTGGGTTTATACTGCAAACTGTTCTAACTCAAACTTTCCCAAAGGCTTTTGTAGAAGAGGTAAACTAACCGTGATGTAGTTGGTTTATAGGCTAACGTTAGCTTTTTACTTCTGGAGATTGCATTTACGCTTCAAAAATCATAAAAGTGGTGTTCATTTGAGAAGATTATCTTGCTGAACAAAACGTGTAAGTATCAAACCTTTGTTTTCTGCAATAATCCAAAATGGAAAATTCCCATTGTCTTTTTGGAACCAGGGCGATGCCAACTTCCTGGTTGGACTACAAAAATACATCATCCCTACAGCTCTGTATAGAAGGAGCCTGGAGTGATGATGATGATGATGATGGAGGATGATGGAATAAAGAGGAAACAGAGGAGGGAAAGCTGTGAATTAGAGTGGAGCAGTCTGAGGTTTTAAACAGACAAATCCTCCACGTGGAGGAGATAAAGGAAACAAAGTGAGGGAAGGAAGCATGTTTCTCTCAAACTGAATCCATACAGAGTGGCCTCCGCCGCTGCAGAATACAAATCTGAAGTTTTCCACGATCCGTGCAGAGATTCATTCATCGTCTCCAGCTTGAAGATGGACGACCGAGAGGAGCCGAGTTTATCTGACGGATCAGAAGCTGCTACAATACAGAACAACACTGAGCTGCACTTACTGTACTGCTGCTCTCATCTGTAACCTGTCATCATGAAAATAACTGGACTCTGAAATTCACATATTAAAACTTGAGCTTTATCTCTTAAAAATAACACACAGGAAATTTTATTTCAGGTTGGACTTTCACCATAAAAGAACACATAATCACAAAGATCCATCATGCTCTTGCCTTTTATTTAAGTGCTTATTCAGTTATCTTTTTAATCTGAAGTCTGTGACACCTGGATTAAACTTGATTTAAACCAGGTTTAACTGTTAATATTTTTCTGAGGAAGCAGTAAAAATCAGAGGTAACCCTCTCTATTTTCAGAGTATTTATTAACTTGTATGAAGAAAATATAAAATGGTTACATTGATATTAAATGTATATTTGGTGTCCAGAGGATGAATCTTAATAATATTGGTGACCCCCTGACCTTTTTTCTAGGGCCACCATCACGACAAAATGTACTTTGAACACAAGCTTTCTTATAAAATATGAATTCAATCATTTCTTTCCTGCTCTCTGAATTAGTTTCCTTCAGGTGACGGCCTGCTGGCGGCCATTTTGGCATTTAATTCTGAAAGTAGTCTAACTCCAGTTTGTTCTTCTAAAAGATATAATTAGCAGCTGGTGTGTGAGTGTCATCTCTTCAGCGTGTTAGTAACTAGGGAATAACAACATGTCAGGACATACACAGCTGCAGTGTGTTCTTAATATGCTGACCAAGAAACACTTATATAATATTCAAATGAACTCCAGCAGGGAGTGTGTGTGTGTGTGTGTGTGTGTGTATTTGAAGTGAACGCTGATCAGATGGAGCAGATGGGTGGTGATTGCAGATCTGTGATCCGCAGCCAATTAAACAGACGTTTCCGGTGTCATTTCACTTCTTGCTCATTTTTGTACATTTAATGTTAATTTTCTTTCTGTATTTACCTGCACGCTGCACGAGAAAGACGTCTTATAAATCTCTCAGGCTGATTCAGTCCCATTCAGTCCAAAACACTTGACATTTAGAAGAAAACCTTTTGCATTTTTGGAAGAACTTCTGTTCACCATTTTTGGGGTTTTTGTGCAGTCACTTGAAGCTTAACCTCACACAATCACAAGCACAAACCAATCAAAGCAAGACTCTTCAAGCTGTCATACTGAAAGAGAAATGTAAACTGAATGGGACCAGGACTAAAACTCATTCTAGAGCCCCCTAGAGGCTGAAGGATTCATTACAGTCCAACATGATGGAGGTTTGGACTAAATTAACATCTTGATAGCCTTACCAGTAGTAGAGCTAAAAATGTAAAGTGTGTCCGAGGGTGGCAGTAGAGGAAAGGTTTTTAAAGGTCATTAGAATCAAAAGGGTGCTTTTATTCTCTGGGGACCGTGAATAACAAAAGCAAATTCCATGACAATCCATCCATTTGTTATCTTCTGTGCTTAGTTGACATTTTAGACTGAGGTTGGCTCTAGAGGGAAAGGTCATGGGGTCATTAAAATTTAAAGGATTCATCCTCTGGGGAGCAGAAATGAGCTCAGTGAATATCATTATAATCTGTCATGTGTTTAAGTGAAAGCTTTGTCGTTATGGTGGTGCAGGAAGTCACCAAAATGATTATTTATATCCTCTTGGGAACATTTCGTGTCAATCTGGCTGCTAATTTCCATTAAATGTTGCATCAGTTTCAAAAAGAATTTACGTAACAGGATTACGTAATTACATTATACATTGATGCTATTTAATTGTTGCTTTCCAATTTAATGCCAGATTTTATGAATCTGAGCCGTGTTTCCAGCGAATTTTAAGCAAACTTTTTTAAATGGTCGCAAAACAGAAATGCGAATTAGACACGTTTCCATCAACCGGTTTGAAACGAATGAACTCTGCTTGTTGCAAAGCGTAGTGTTGTCAGAAGGTGGCGATATAGGCTACGCTTTACGCATGGCTGAAATCTGCCAGTAAACAGAGTAGAAGAAGAAGAGGCTGCAAACCGGAAACTAAACAAGTCGCCTCGGCTATCTAACACATCTACTGGAGAAACCTGGAATCAAAAGGAATTTTTTATATTGTGCAAGTCTGAAAAGTTCTTTCATGTCAGCTAGTGTCGGCCATGTTTCATGCTTTCCGAAGACGAAGAAACAGCTGATCAGTCACGTGACCAGTGAGTAAAATGTTCGCTACGTCAGAACTTATTCGGCACAGTCATCAACTCTTTTTCAACAAAGGCAAAAAACACCTCGAGAGCGGAAAAACATTTTTATCAAATTTTGACGTCTCCATACAGCTGTTCTAATGCAATACTTTAAAACGCGCATTAAAAATAAGTTTATGGAAGTACAGCTTATGTTAAACTAATCTGACACCGTGATTATCTCAAAAGACCAAAATATCATGTAGTCTGATCTCTGACATAACATGGCGATAGAGAGGCAGCAACGGCCCCTGTCTGGAATAAAAGACAAGCCCCTCTTTTTATCGTTCAATTTGAGGTCTTTGTGGTGAAGAGGAACCCTGTAATGGTGACTGACAGCAGGACATGAATGCTTTGTCTATAGTAGAAGATCATCAGGTGTATTTTCATCAGCCTCAGTCACACTCTTTTTTGATGTGCCAACTTTTTCACCTCAGCCAAGTGTGGCTTGCTTTTCAAATCCACTCAGAGGTTTCATGCACAAATTCAAAATGCACCTAAAAACAGGTGAAGGGAGAAGGACCCACTGGCATCATCAGCTTCAGGCCCCACTGCCAGCAGGGCAAAGATGCATCAGCTGCACATGCTCACATGGTCTCAGTTCAGAGCTGGAGTTAAGTTTGGAAGAGCTGCCTGCTTCTGGATTCTGCCCAAACCTTCTCCTGCTCCTTTTCCAGGAAACTGTTATCTGCTCAGCCTCCTCCACCGGCTGACAGGGGATATTATTAAACCCTGGAGGTAGAGGAGTGTGTGTTTGTGTCTGGATGTGTGTGTGTGTGTGTGTGTGTGAGAGAGAGAGAGTGCTGGCTCATGCTGAGACACCACTGTAAGGGTCCTGACCAGGGACTAAAAAGGAACTCCAGTGGAGATCAGTCCATTAGGGCGAGTTTCCTCCGATCAGTTCTGAGTCATTTATCAATCGACCAACCAACCGTAGCAGAGCCGAGCGCCTGCTGGACGACTAGCCTCCGTGTTTTCTTTTTTTCTGAGGTTGTGTTTCCAAAATGCCTGTGATTGGCTGCGGCTGTGATCGAAGTTGCTCAGATGGTCACCACCTCGGGTCTCTGGATCGATTCCTCTACCTGCTGGTCCGACGCCTCAGTCATTTACAGGGGTGCCAGGTTGGTGTGTTTGGTTTAAATGACATGTAGTGCCATGTGGGCGGGGTTTAGTCCAAGCAGTTACAGGTCAAATGTCTCAGAGACTTGAGATAATCCTTTCCAGTGAAGTTCTGCCTTTAGACACTAGACTTTATTTGACAATTAAGTGATCTGATTTTTATTTTATCTGTTCTTTATTTAATCTCTTTAATCTCCACAACTGTAATCTGATGTGACTCAGTTTGATTGATTTACATATTAAATGTTGAACCAATCAGTACAACACCTCCTGGTTTTAGAAGAGATTTTTAGTTTAGCAGATGGTCTAAATCTAGTGAAAAGACGTTTTTACCCAGAGGAAAATAAGGCTTTGTCTTAAAGATCTGATTTAAGAAACAAATGTGATTTGCTTGCAGTCTGAACAGACTGTCCACACTGGACACACAAATCCGATCTGATCACTTGCAAATAATAGACTTCACCAACCTGTCTGCGTGGGTTGCTGTGGTAACGACGTAGGCGTCAGTAACTACGTACGCTGGTGCTTTCCAACTTGGAAGCGTGAGAATCCATCACCCTCCAAACAATCATGCTGTCAAGTCGTGGTGCAGAACTCCTCCGTCGCTGGTATACAGCCGCTCTGATGCACCTCCGTCGCTCTGGTTTTTGCGAGTGACGCAAAAGACACTGAAATCTGATTTGAGCGGCCAGAGCATCCGGACTGAGACACATCTCTAGAAATCCGATTGGAATTGCATTTCAAACCACCTCCAAATGTGCCTCAGATCTGATTTGCAAAATTCTAATTCAGTTCAATTCAGTTTTATTTATATTGCGCCATATCATAACAAGTAAGTAACAATAAGTTATCTCGGGCACTTTTTCATATAGAGCAGGTCTAGACCGACTCTTTATATTTACAGAGACCCAACAGTTCCCACCATGAGCAGCACTAGGAGACAGTGGCAAGGAAAAACTCCCTTTTAACAGGTAGAAACCTCGAGCAGAACCAGGCTCTGGGTGGGCGGTCATCTGCCTCGACCGGTTGGGTTGTAGGGGGGGGGAGAGAGAACAAGAGGAAAGAGAACATACAGCAGCACAGTACAGTTCCACATAGGGATGTAAAGTAATAGTTGTGGTAATGGTATTGATGTTAATATTAACAGAAATAATAAATAATAGCAATATTATAATATTGATATTATTATTAATAATAATAATAGCAATATTATAATATTGATATTATTATTATTATTAATAATAATAATAATAATAATAATAATAATAATAATAATAATAATAATAAGAGCAATAACAGTAATAGCAGCAGCGGGTGCAGAGCAGGAGAACGGGGGCAGCAGGTGGCTGCAACCACAGATCCAGACTCTACAACTCCGGAGGCAGAAACACCTGCAGAAAGAGAGAGAGAGAGAGAGCGAGAGAGAGAGAGAGAGAGAGAGAGACTCAGTGCATCATAGCAAGTCCCCCGGCAGTCTAGGCCTATTGCAGCATAACTAAGGGGGGACTCAGGGGTCACCTGAATCAAAGAGGAAAGTCTTAAGCTTACTCTTAAATGTGAGGAGGGGGTCTGCCTCCCGTACACAAACTGGGAGCTGGTTCTACAGGAGAGGAGCTTGATGGGTGAAGGCTCTGGCGCATGTGTTTTTTTTTGCTGTCCAGACTCTCAAATCAATCTGGATCCAATCTGGATATGCAAAAAAACGGGTTTGGGCTGGTAGTCTGAACATGGCCTAAAACATTTAATATTTGCAATTATTTTATTTTTATATTTCAGACATGAAAATAGTCCAATTAAAGGATACTGAAACTTTTGGCACAACACATTATATGTACAGTTTTGTGCCTGTAGAAAAACCATCAGGACCTTGTCCTTGGGCAAGACACTGAAGCCATTTAACACATGCACACAGACAATTATCTGGCTACATAATGTACCAGGTGACACATAGTTTGGTCCAGATTGATTAGCTACAGATAAGTATGCTTTGTGGAACTCTTGTGGAAATATAACTTTAGATTGTTGATTAGTGTGTGTGATACAAAACTCTGTCAAATCAGGCTATAATTGAACTTAACACCCAACATGAATTAGTCTGGGATGTTCTGAGAAGTCTGATCTGTGCAGAAAGTTGCGAACTTTCCAGGCGGTCTTTACATAACTGGCTTCATTATTGGAGTAACAGACGTTAAACCAGCGGCTGTGCTGACGCTCCAGAGGAAGGTTTTGTCTGAACTGGATGGAGGCTTTGTGTGTCAAAAGCGATTCTCCCCCCTCTCCTCCCCACCACCTCCTCCTGCTCCTTTAGTCCTCTGGGCCAATTTTTGCAGGCAGTGGGGGGGAAGAGGAATGAGTCTCCTCACAGCGAGGTGTGGCGCTGAATGGGGAGAGGATGATGAAGGCTGGAGAGAGAAAAGAGACAACACTTCACTGTTTGGCAAACTGAGTGCAGAGGAGCTTCAGAAACCTTCTGCCTTTCTTTGTGAGACTCGAGAGCGCAGGCTTCATATTTGTTAACTGACAAACGTTTGCTTCTTCTCCTGCCTCCCAAGGACTCTGAGGTCAGTTTTCTGGAACAGAACCTCTTCGTTTCACACCTTTAACACACCTTAAACGTTTTAGATTCAGATTATCGTGGAATGGTCATGAAATCAATAACATACATTTAATCATGGAATGAACAAAGTGAAGTTTTGATAAATTAATTAAAGGCTTAATTAAGTGGCCTTTCCCTTAATCTTACAAATTAAAGGGAAATTCTGGGATGCGTGGGAGCATCATGTATATAATAAAAGGTGTGTGTCTGTGTGTGTGTGTGTGTGTATATATATATATATAAATAAATAATATATGGGACGCTTAAGGCATTTTGAAGCTGTTTTAAGGGATGTATGTGATAGTGATCCTTTTAGAAGATCCTTATTGTTTAACCAGAAACAGAGTCTCACTCAAGGAAAAGTTTCGCTCTGAAATCTCACGAGAGGTTGAGTTGTTGCAGGAAGAGGCGTTGTGTCGACCCAGCACACAGAGACCAAACAAAGAGACTTGGATTAAACAGTTTGGCACAGTTTATTAAATGAACAGGTAATTTGAAGCCAGTGCCGGGGAGAAGGGACCAAACCAAAGCTGGGTAACCTCCAGGACGGAATGGGGGACAACCAGCGCAGAAACTGAGTCAGGGTGGTCACTGGCCTGCATGTAGAGGATGGCGAGGAGGGAGCAGAGGAGAGGTCCGGGCCAGGCAGAGATTTCCAGGAGCAGGTCCACGTAAATCAACAGTACAATCTAGCGATGATGATGAGGGAGACCAGGACTTAAGTACTGGCAGAGGTGATTGTGAATTGGACGCAGCTGTCACAATAGAGCTGCAGCAGCCACCAGCTCCGGGCCACGCCCCTTGACCTAGATCACTCCACACAGGTAGACAGGGAAGACAGACAGAGACAGAAAACACAACCCACAAACAAAACCTAAGGAGAGCCCAGCCATCCCATAACAGAAAGGATCTTACTCTTTAACAAACAGTCTGTCTCTGTAGGGATCCTTTCCATAATGTTGTCAGACACTTCGAATAACAGTCTGAACCAGAGTCAGTGGCAAAAACAAGCACTTTTAGTGGACACACTTTGACGGGCCAGTTGCCCGCAAGGATTACATTGCAGCCATTGCAGCCCGTTCGCGGATACCGGCGGAGGCGATCTACTGGACCAATTCCAAAACTTTAGGTAACTATTAGTCATTTAGACCCCAAAATTTGTATTAAAAAAAAATAGAGCCCAGGTTTAAAAATGCAGGAGTTTCACTTTAATACAAGGTGTAAATACAAACACCCATGATCATTATTTACATCACAGATCCAGATCAGTAATAGTAGTAAATGCAGTCAAAAAGTTTCACTTTTGAGTGTCTGTCAACTGATCGGCATTGAAATATTGGCCTGTTTGCAAACTTAATGATAGATTAAGTTAAGTTTTAAATAGTTATTGTCTGTTTTTAAAAAAGTATTGTGTTGAGTTTTTAATTTAGTGGTTTTCCTGGTGGGCGGTGCTCCACTTTGCTTCACAGGGCTGCAGAATAACACCAGAAATAATACATAAACTGTGTTTTATGAAACTGTTTCCAGAGACAAACCTCATTTTGTGTCTTTGTGTACAGTTTGGTTTGTTTGGTGTTCAGAGACAAAAAGCTTTTCTACTGCACTCCTATTCAGAGAGGAGAAATCACACACACACACACACACACACACACACACACACACAGCAGGTTGTATCTCCGCTTGTTTTCAACATCGATCGCAGAGATCGACCTGCTGAGCTTCACAACATCCAGTCAGTAACCAGTCAGCAACTGACCAGCCGCTCCATCGATCCTCTGCTTCGCTGACTGACTGATTAAAAGCCTGACACGACTGTTTCCTGCCTGTTTGTCAACTGACTGGCTTATTTCCTGTTGGAGCGGCTCCGTCACTGCACTCGACCTGCAACTGTGTCCTGTTCAATCCTGCGTTCGCTCGATTCTTCTCATTCTTTCTCTTTCTGTGTTTCATTTCCAGTTGTTTTTTTCTTTGAGGATCGATGAAGGTTCCTCTAATGTTCATTAATGTTGAGACCCAGACAGGGAGATCGTCCTGTACGCAGGTTTGATCCCCGCCACTGGTCGTCTTCACAAAGAGCGCAGATGTTAAAAGGGTTGAAGAATCGATGGCTCGCTGTGTGACCGCGCTCGATCGACAGGCTGATAAAAGCTCCTGATTGGCCGAGAAATGTTTCCATGGATTTATACGGAGAGGGATGTTTGAATTTTATTGGCAAAGCTTAAAGGTTTAATAGATGTTTCCTGCCGGGTTTTGTAAGACGATGACAACTCAAAAGATGCAACGTGACGGGCGACTTCTTCTCAAAGAGAAGTTACAGCATGTTTATTTACACCAAACTCAATATTCATAACATTCTTCGACCTTTTAGTGGGTAGAAATTCTCCTCAATTTTCTCATCAAGTGGTTGGGTTGAAAGCAGCCTCAGGCTACAAAAACACATCAGATGGAGAATTTCACACATTTGTTTTTTCACAGGGAACCTCAGCTTCTGCCATAATGGTGAAATACCAGCATGCTTTAACATGACTGATATTTTTGTGGACTACTAATGATAAACTCTCCGCCTGGTGAGAATAAATGAACAGGAAGAGGGGTGGCGGAGTGCTGCTTCTTATTTATTTCTTTTGGTTTTTATCAGCACGGGGCTTCAGAGCTGCATGTTTTCATGGTGAAGTGGTAATTTCTTCGGGTGGAAGCGGATTGTTTCCCACCTTTTGCTCGCTCGTCCTCCCACTCGGAGCTCGTCTGGAGCTCAGCGCTGGTGTTTTTTTAAAGCTGTTTTCTTGTGGCTTTAGTTGGCGAAGGCAAACACACAAAGACCCTGCGAAATCACATAAAACACTCCCCTTTGAAATTCTTCAACCAGTGCATGCTTTTTAACACGCGTGTCAGAAATGCAGGAAGAGACAGTCATTTGAGGAAGGATCACATTAAATCCAGGAAACAGAGCGATCCGGCCTGAGTGATTAGATGTACTTTTATGGTATTTTTATTGTATAACAGTATTTATACACCAGGTAAACATTCTATGTTTGTGTATCCGTCTAGGTTAGAAATAAACCAATAAAAACACTTAAAGGGAAGAGTCTGTACTGTACTGGATTTCTTTAAGACCTTTGGATTTATTGAACCTCTTTAGCTGTTTGAACACTATGCTCTTTATGTTGTACCCTACTGATGGTTTTGTTTTGGCCCTCATCAAATCACATATGCTTCTACGTACCATCATAGAGCGCTGCAGGGATGATGTATTTTTGTAGGCCAACCTGGAAGTTGGCATCGCCCTGGTTCCCTCCACAAAAAGCCAATGGGATTTTTCTATTTGGATTATTGCAGAAAATAAGCTCTGTGGCAAACAAAAGTTTGATACTTACACGTTTTGTTCAGCAACATAATCTTCACACATGAACACCACTTTTATGATTTTTGAAGCGTAAATGCAATCTCCAGAAGTAAAAAGCTAACGTTAGGCTATTAACCAACTACACCATGGTCACATGACTTCAGCGTCTCCACCACTGAGCTTCCAACTTGTAATTTGATTTTGCGCGCTGACATCTTCTACAAAAGCCTTTGGGAAAGTTTGAGTTAGAACAGTTTGCAGTATAAACCCAATGAGGCTGTAAAGGAGGACGAGTGAGTAGATGAGTTTCTGTGTTCGGCGTGATGACGTTTAATGTCCCCGACAGCCTCTGGAGTCTCATTTAGACTCTTGTTAGCAACCGACTTTTTTAAGACACGGAAAAGCTTCAAAACTCACCAGTGGAGTATTTACTGACGGATTTTATGTCGTAGAACAAAACGTGAAAATCTCTTCAGCTTGTGTTAAACACAGACCTTATTTCAGGCATCGAACCAAAAACCCATTCAAGAAACCCACTGACTTCCAGACGAGGGAACAGGAAGAGCTAACATGCTAACTCATTTCCAGGTTTTAGGACTCGTTCCTGCGGATTGTCATGACATTTTGCTCAGACATTCATGGTTCCCAAACGATGAATCCTACTGACTTCAGTGGTCTGATTTTTCCCTTTAGCGCCACCATGAGGTTAACATTTTTATGTTTTCAGTTAAATGTCTTGGCAACTTTTGGATGGATTGCCATGAAATTTTGTGCCGATGTTCATGCTCCTCAGAGGATGAATCCTAATGACTTATCTGGACATCTACTGGATGGATTGGCACAAAAAGGTCATCTTTGTGACGTTCCGGTGGAAAGAAAACGATGTAAAGAAACAAAAAATAAGTTTGACTTTACATTCTTTCTGTAATTCATTTTAGAAAGCCCTGAGTGACTGACATGTCCAGGTTGTGTGAGATGGCCGTAAGGTAAGAGAGAGGGTATTAAGGTCCTGGATTGGAGCTAGAAATGTACTGAGCAAATTCCTGAGGGAGTGAGGTTACTTTTGGTTTGAAAAGGGGTCAGTGCAGAATTGCACCCCATCATGATTGGGTGGAAACTCCCAAGCAAAATGGTGACCTGCAGGGTCATGTGGTCTGGGCTCCAGCTCTGGAACCAAGTTCAGCGTTTAGCTAATGATCACAGTACAGATTGTCCTCTCTTTTTCTCTCTTTTCTTTAATTAGTGTTAACATGTGATCAGGGACTCGAACAGCCGGCACGGCCTCTCGAGGACGCTCCGTCGCCACCTGCACAGTCTTTATCCACAATGCTCTTTTAAGCTTGGGCGGAAGAGGAGGAGGAGAGATGGAGAGGGGTGTATATGATATGAAGCTGGAGGGATACAAAGTGGGATTCTCTTCTTTTTAATTGGTGCCTACTTTTTCTATTTTAGAAAGTACTTCTCTTACCTTTTAACCAAAGACAGTCTTTGTTAAATCTGAGACTTTAGTAGTCTGAGTTGCCTAAATTTAAGTAGACCCTAAGCTGCATTCATGTCATGCTGGTAGAATTGGAAAAACAGGAAAGCCTCCCATTATTCGGACTTGGGAGTGTCCATGCATTATCCCAACATGGTTTCCCGCTTTGTTAACCTTGTAGTTGCACCAGAAACATGTTGAACCATGTTAACAAATTGCATTTATACATAACTGCCAACGATGGAGGCTTTGCTGCCGTTTTTTGACACCCCGTAGTTCCTCTCGTAGTTCTTCCGGCCAACTTGGAGATATCGTAGCTGTCACAAATAACCCCTCGCTGCTACTCGTAATTACAACTAGGAGGCTGACGTGACTTTTTTTTTCTCACTCAGCTAATAGTAATTATGGTCTTATGCGATGTGATGTGAATGCAACATCATCCATAATGGTGGCAGGTCAGAAAATGCTTACAAAGGTAATTTCGATAGACTTTGTCATCTTGGTTTGAGAACTTGTTGCACTTTTTAGACACAAATTGGTAACAGTGGTTAGCACTGTTGCCTCACAGCAAGAGGGTTCTGGGTTCGAACCTGCTGGCCGGCTGGGGCCCTTCTGTGTGGAGTTTGCATGTTCTCCCCGTGTCTGCGTGGGTTGTCTCCGGGTACTCCGGCTTCCTCCCACCATCCAAAGACATGCAGGTTAGGTTAATTGATGATTCTAAAATTGTCCGTAGGTGTGAGTGTGAATGTTTGTTTGTCTCTATGTGTCAGCCCTGTGATTGACTGATGACCAGTCCTGGGTCTACCCTGCCTCTCGCCCAATGTCAGCTGGGATTGGCTCCAGCCCCCCGCGACCCTCTGAGGATAAAGCGGTATAGAAAATGGATGGATGAGACATACAGGTAGGCATTAAAGACATTCAATAAGAAATGCAATTTTACCCCAAATTCACACCAGATGTGAAGTGTGCAACCTACTGAGGGCTCCACGTGTTGAGGTGTGCCTGAGCACTGATCATTGTGTGTGAATAGGTGAATGAGAGGCATATTGTAAAGTGTTTTGTCCATTAAAGTAAGAAAAGCCACACACAATCATTTCCTAACCTTAACCTGGTTTTAACCATGATCTTTCCCAAACCTTCACCATGTCCTTTTTGTGCCTAAAGCCAACTGAAGCGTTACCACAGCTCTGTGATCATAAAACAGCTTTATTTTTGCAACAGGGCAATTATAAAATGTGTGTTTTGTCATTTAATTTGGAGGACTTGTTGGTCCTGCCAGCAGCAGAGCTCCTAAAGAGCTGAATGGACAGTTGCTGGACAAACTGTCCTCACCAGAACACAGGAGGAAAATGACATTGTTTTCATTTATTTTATTCGCCTCATCCACCTTTGCTCTACAAGCCCAAACTGAAACTAGAAAGCTTATAGTGAAACTATGATCCATGAGTATAGATTTACTCCACATGTTCACAACATACTGTAGAATTGCTATTTGAACGGCTGCCCGTGGAAGTTCAGCTTCACTAAGCAAGCAAAAGGTAAAAGACTTGCAAGTCTCTCGGAGTCGGCAAGGGCTGATAACATATGTAGAAACAGAATAATATGTTAACAACATGCCTGCGGTGTAGATTTCCCTCAAGACACAAAAAACACAAACTTAAAAGAATAAATAAATTACCACTGTCTGCATTAAGTCTGATCTGAACACAGCCTCATTAATGTTTGACAACTGGCACGCTGTACAGCCGACATATTCTTCACATAGGGAGTGAGTCAACGATTTCACATGGTGTGTCAGTAGAATATATTGCTGCTGTGTGGCTGCAGGATTTGACTTTGTCTTTTGAAAAATACAGTTAAAAACAAGAGAACACATAGCCTGCAAATGAGTGTGTGTGTGTGTGTGTGTGTGTGTTTTTGCTTCATCAGACGAAAGACATTTTCTGTGGATCCATAAATATCTTCCATTTTGTTTTCCTGCCTTCACTCTCTTTCATCCGCAGGACGCTGACATCAGGTTTTAATGAGCGCTCTGTTGTTATCATCATTAGCACTAATGCTTATTATTTGTTGTTGTGCATGATGGCTCTGTGTTACAGCATTAAACCAGAGCGGCAGCAGACGGGAGTGGTCATTTTGAACAGGTTGAAGGATCTGAGCTGCAGATTGATGCGTGAGAAGAGAGCCTCAGTAATCACATATATGTAATGAACCTAAACAACCTTCTTTTGCTATTTAGAAATTGCCTTTGCTTGTACAACAGTGAAACAAACAGAAACATGCTCTTGTTGTTTTGTTTTGGTGTTTTCTGGGTTTATTTTCAACAGATTTCTGTGAGTTTCTGAATGACTTTTGTTTCTGTTTCTGTGTTTCCAGCCTCAGAGCAGCCATGTGAGAATCTGTAACTGATTTCCAGAAGATTCACCTGTAGTTGAGTTTGTACTGAACAAGAGGAAATCAGCTTTGAGATGGTAAACAAACATTTGGGGGGGAAAAAACGTGGATATTTTCTGCCGAAAATCTGTAAAAACTGAAACCTTAAAGACTAAAGCTCAAAGATCTTTGCTATGCATGTGTTTTTGTGTGTTTTCAGTACATCATCAGGTGGATCGGTGACTTCATCCAGTGTTAAAATGATTCCCAACAAAATGCTGCACTGCTGCAGTGTTGTTCAGCGAGGCCAGAAGTTACAAGAACTTTCAGGTGAACAGTAATCTCTGCTCTCTGATTGGCTCTGAAGTTGACAGTTCAGTATGTTGATCATCACACTAGACGCTGACGCCGTTGTGTTACACGTCACACCTCTTTTGCATCCGGAACGCTGTTATTGTTTGGTTCAGTGTGAATAACCAAAGCCGGAGGGTCTTCTTTACGGCAGTATTGCGGGATCTCTGTTTGAAAAGGGCTATGGTAATAGAGGTGATAGGTATTTACACCACCAAATACAATATTTCCAGCTGTTTCTCCAGCTTATTGGAACACTGCCCATTGAATGGATCTGTGTGTAGGCCAAAAACTAAACTTTAGAGCTGGTAGGAAACAATGACAGAAATGCAACGAATGTCCCCCAGCGGGATCTGGAGGTGTTAGAACAACATGATCAGCGTCTTCAGCCCCTCGAAACACCAGGACGCCTGCTATTCATAATATTTAAATGTTTTCACACCTGCTGTGTTTGGTGCGGTTCAAGCTGATTCTGGTGTGTTTGCTCCTTTGGTTCCTTTTTGGCTGGTCTGAGAGCTGTCAGTGTGGATCAAACAACTGGACGGAGACAACTTGAAAAGATGGGTCTCGGCCCGGCACGCCAACTGTGTTCGGGCTGTACGATAGCAGATATGTAACATTAGCATGGACAAAAAAATGTAAAGTACTATTAAATATACGCCATCTGTCTGCTGATTGTGTCGATTCTCAAGGAAGCAGTCTCCCATATAGATTATTTAGGAACCATGGTAACACATGCACATCAGACCACACATAATACTACTACCCTCCATCAGTATGTATGACAGATTAGGTCAAGTTACAGTCTCAGTAACTGTCATGATAAATAACGTCTTCATGAGCTCTTTGTGACACCACAGAAGATAAATAAACACATGATGTTAAAGTGCAGCGTGACCCGCTGTCAGTCGCCAGAATCTGATTTCCCTGTGTGATGCGGTTCAGGATGACATCAACGAAGCCGTCCAGTGAATGAGCTGTCAGTCCATATGGCTTTATGTTTACTCCTTCTCCTTTTGTTTGGAATAAGTCAGCGTGAACAAATAATGACCAGAACTAAAAGGCAACAGTGTTTTATTCTTTGGTCTGAACCAAGTGAACCAAACTTAATGTATAAAAGCGCTGATTCTGAATGGATGTTTCATTAATCTTGAAAGGAAAGGTGAGTCGTTTATGGCAGGCTTACATTACAGGAAGTTTTGGTCAATTTAACGCTGATTTAACACTGAATTGATTTCAAGCCCCCGGTCTCGGTTGGTGTTGATGTCCTGCACAAACACATCAGGATTTAAAGACGACTCCTACACTCTGTGCTCAGATTTCATGATTGTAGTATTTGACTATGCCTGTTGGATGTTGCTGTTAAAATGATTATGCAGGGTGGTTATAGCAACATTCACAAAATCAATCAAGTCGATTCAGGAAAAGTAGCTAATTTGCTTTAAAAGGTCAGTTCCCTAAAAAAGACAAAAACACGCATTTTCTCACTAAATTCTATAAGTGGTATAGAAACAGTAAAGGTAGAAAATACCAGTACAGGAGAGCTCCATAGTTTTGAGTCTTAAACCCTCTGCATGTAAAACTGAACCCGTCTGCATGGCTTCATACTGTGGGTGGCACCATGTTGTTTTTTTGTGATTTGGGTGAACTGACCCTTTAACACAGAGCCTGTACTGAGCTGTGTTTGAACATGTTGAAGGTAGAGAAGCCCGTGTAGCTGCTCTGCTACCTGCCTCTCCCCTCTCCTCCCTCTGTGAGAGTGAAAAGCTCTTTTTGTTTAGCACCTAAAAACTACAATACCAGGAGACATGTTTAATATTCCTCTCTGTACATCAGATATTTTCTTTTGCATGAAATCAGATATTTGCCCCGTTAATATTCTCCAGCTTCCATTATGCACAAAAAAACATTTTATACTTTGACCAAGAAAATGATGCCTGGGAGGCGTTTCACTACAGGGGCTGCAGCCGCACCGAGGGGGCCGGGGCTGACAAAGAGCCACAGTGACCCCTACAGGACGGAGGGGGACGGACTGCAGGGAGGGGAGACTGAGGGGAGTTGGAGAGAGGGAACAGAGGGGAGAGGGAGAGAAATATCAAAGAAGACAGAGAGTAAAAGAGAGAAAGAAAGAGGAGAAGAACAAAAGGAAAAGAGACAAATGGAGGTAGAGAATTTAGAGAGGAACAAGGCCGGGAGAAATTGTGATCATTTACTCCCCCACTCAACTGAATTAGGAGGATTCAATTTCATTTATTTTGCTCCTGAACATTGAAACATTAGGATTTACAGAAGTGGTTCTCAAAATTTTTTTGGCATGCCAACCTTTGCAGAAAAAGCAGAAACAAGTTATGCCCCCCACCCACCTGTAAACCATTTTTTAAAGTAAATTAGTAACAAAAAGAGCCAAGTTGAACATTTGAGCATTGTTAAACTGCAGAGTTCCTTTCAACGTCACATAATTCCTGTTGTGTAAATGAAAAGTTAGGTTAAACTTTGCCCAAACTGTCAGTTTTTAGACATAAAAGACTTTCCTGCTGCTCTGACAGTGAACCTGAGAGCAAGATATGCATCATATTTTCTCGACGACCTGTTCATTTCATCCCTGTCAAAAAAATCTGTCCATCTGCTTAATATGTTGTTTTGCTGTCTGAAGAAATCAGGATCTTTTACAGCCTTGCTAGTGTGACAGGTTAAGCCCCTTCATATGCATCACTGAGTTTTCAAGAGCTGTCATGATCAGTGACAGGCGGAAAACAATTTGATTCCATAGATAAAGAGATAGAGATATGTAGATATAGATACTATAGAATGATAGAACCACCAAGCGAACTACCAAAGGATGACCGATAAAATTGCCACCACCACCTCCACCTCATAAAGAGGACCAAAGAGAAACAATATAATACACAAAAAACATTTAAAATAAATAATTAAATGAATAATCATTACACACATTTTCTTAAAGATAACACTAAAAGTGAGAGCAACTTGATTTCAAATATAAAAGAAGACTACTTTTAAATAATCCAAAAGAGATTATGGATTTAACATCAGAGGCAGAGCTGATCAGAGTGTCTTGGTGAGTACACCGAGGTTTGTAGCTGTAAAACACTGTTTCATAAAGTGGGCAAGTAAAGGGAATGTTAATAAAAATAAACACAAACCAATGACAGGCAACATGTCAAATACAACCATCAGTGCACAACAAAATGATCGAATCAAATTTAATCAAAGAATCAAATTCAGCCAAGAAAAATGAAGATCAATAACTGCCGTACAGGAACAGAGGAAGTTTTAAAGAGGTTGAACTTGATCTTCATCCCCAGCTCACTCATCATCACTACAGATCCTCTCACTGAATGGGAGCTTTGCTCTTCACTGTAAATGACTCAACAGTACCGTTTTCATGTAATTAGTAGTTTTCAAACCTAAAATCACACACTGACTAAACTCAGATCTCCTGGTGTCACCTTTGTATAGAAACCTTGAAACCTCTCTTCTGCAGCTGAAAGACAGATGGATCTGATGATCCATAAATGTCTCACCACCATCAGTTTTGCTTCATCTCTCTTCTTTGTTGTCATCACTGTGTTGTTTCTTTATCTGTATTTCTGTAAATAATTACTTACATAATGTTTCTTTTGCTTCAGCAGGTCTGAGAGAAGCTGCGTCTAAGACGGCCTGATTATGCAGGTCAGTTTTATAAAAAGACCATTATACAATGGCAATTATGTAATCAGTGGATCAAACGCAGAACAAAAGATAACGGGACAAAGGGTGAAGCACGTAGGCAGGGAGGAAGAACTGCGTGTGCAGCTGTGTGCATGTGTGTCGAAGTTTATTTAGTTTTACCAAATGCTTCTCTTCACTTCTTTAACAATTATCACCCAAAGTTTGCTCAGGATTTATTGGTGAAATTCTCATATATTACATAATACAACATATCAGACTTTGTGAGGCGTACGAAGATGAATTCCCTGACTTACCAGTCACACCAGCCTTTATCAAGATGGAGACAGGCATTAAGTGTCAGACCAAAGAAATCCAAGAAACTAGTTACTGAAGAATTGGAAAAATTTTTCATAATTGGTACATCTTGTGCTTTCATTTGATATAAAAGTCCCCAAAGTGACCCACTGTGGGCGCCCAAAATTCAAGACCTTTCACAAAATTTGTGGTAGATTCCACAACAAAACAGAAATATATTTTTTGGGAGACGAATAGAGAAAAGAATTATGAGAAGAGAGCAAATTCCTGAAGTTGTACAGGTGCACATAACATTAATTCTTGCTGTGATTCGACCAAGAGACAAAAGCAGACTACATGTTGGACCCTGACCAATCATAGCTTGCCGTCTTTCACGAGCACTACATACACGCAAGATCGCAAACGTTAGCAGCGTCATTTTCATAAATGTTTGTCGTTTGCGGATACATTTGTGAGCCCTAGTCACCTGATTAGTTCATTGACTTAAATATCACAATACAAATATATAAAATCACATGATTAAATAAAAACAAAATCCCAAACAGTGAGAATAGTCACACGGCAGCTATTCGGCTATTTACATTTGGCGTGAGCACCGGGGTTATTGACAGCGGCGGTTGTTGAGCGTCGGCCGTGGTTGTCTATTTCCTAAATCTAAGGCTTTCTAACACGTGGTTAATGAACGATCGCAGTTTGTTTAGTTTTAGGCACCTATCAGGGCTAACTTCTCCCACGGGCAGCGTCAACAGAGAGTGGTTATAGATGGCTGCGGGTGTTGAGCGTCGGCCGTGTTTGTCTGTTTTCGGCAGCAGAGGTTTAGTGCAGATTGTCTATTGTCGGCTGTGGGTAGTTTTTGACGACAGGGCTATTCCACCCCAGGTGCAAATAGCATTATTCACTACGGACACATGGGTGCTAACAGCATCTGCCTTGATAAAATTACCCAACAACATGGTCACCTTCTGACATTTTCAGGTAAGTATGCACATAACAAGAGCCCTCTTTTCTTGTCTACAGGGCTCATGCATGCTCACACATGGGTCGCAAGCATGGTGTTTTGATTGTGGAAATGAACTTGCAGCTTCCATGTTGCAAGTTTGTTTGTTACTCTTTCACTCCTTCATGTTGTGTGTGAAAGAAAGAGCGCTCTGTTCTCCTATTGGTCAACATGGTCACACAACACATCATAAAAGCTGTCAAACTCTGTGAGAGAAGATAGAAAAGTCTTTTTGTCGGGTCTTCATGAGGTGTCCCAGATGCTGCGTCTTCCACTATGAATGCAATTGTTTCACCCAACATTCATTTTTCTTCCAGATGCTCCACATGTGTCAGGTCAGGTATTGAAGTCTGTGTACAGCATTAGACAATAGTGTGCTTTAAACTTTGCAACAGTTGGCCCTTATCTGGAAGAACTTGACTGGCCTGCGCAGAGCCCTGACCTGAACCACATCCAACACTTTTGGGATGAACTGGAAGCCAGACCTGATTACCCAACATGGGAATGGGAGCAAATCCCTGCATCAAGGAAAGCCTTCCCAAAAGAGTGGAGGCTGTTACAGCAGCAGAATCACATGAATCACATGAATCCCAAACCTAACATATGAGTGTCATGCTCGGGTGTCTACATACTTTTGGCCACATAGTGTCCAGCGTTGAGTAAAATTCTTCACTTTTTACTTTCCAAAGCTAACACTATTTTCCTCTCCAGAGTTGACTGCATTTGCGAACGAGTCCGTCAATCTGCCCCCCCGACGCGCCACCTGACAGTTTCCACCTCCACCTCCAACACAAGCGTCCTCCTACTTTAACGAGTTTCCGCCTGACCGTTTCCTCCCTCCTGGCGTTTGTTGAGAGGTCGAGGGGTTGCCAACCCAGATGACCGGCGGGGCCCGCCTGAGCAGGTGTTTGGCCATATTGGCGTGGCTGTTAATTACCCACAGTTCCCCCGCAACAACACAGGCACCGGGCGGGCACCATATTGCCGCCATATCGTCATGACAACACATCAAACAGACACGGAGAGGGGCCAGGAGTGTGGACTCAAGCTTGTGGCGGTGAATTTGTCATGATGATGATTATGAATGGTGGGGGAAATAATTACAACACTGCATTCGCCAAAACCTACTCCATCTGTGTGTGTGTGTGTGTGTGTCGAGGCAGGGTACCCGGAGCTTTGTGGTGAGCGCCACGTGATTCCATTCCAGATAAAATGGGATAGCAACACAATTATCTCAAGTCCAATTCTTTGAGGCCTATTGTGTCTGTAAACTGAGCCTGAGCGAAGGATTAATGTGTCTGTGGGGTTTAGAGAGGAGGGTGTGTGTGTGTGTGTGTGTGTGTGTGTGGGGGGGGGGGGGTAGGAAAGCTGTTGCTCCATCTCTCTGGTGAATAGACTCTATGCTCTAACCATCAGTGAGGTGGAGAGAGAGGCGAGAGAGATGAGGGAGCAGGGAGGATAGAAAGGAAGGAGAGGGACTGGCCGTCACCAACAACAGAAAGAGAAGAAGAAGAAGAAGAGGGGAGAAAAAAAAAACAGAGACAAGAGAACAAAAAAACAGCCCATTTAGACTGTCAAACGTAATGAATGTAACAAACATAACGAGCATTAACCACACCGCCCACCCAGAGAGCAGGGGGGAGGAGGGAGAGACAGGGAATCGTAACTATCACAGCCGTCACCACGGCAACAGATTGGCAAAACGCTGGCCGGTTCTCTCCCAGAATGCTCGGCTCCCCTCATCTGGTATAATTTAGCATCCAATGATGAAATGACGAGAAAGAGCCACCGAATCTCCAGATGAGAGAGTTTAGATTTCACTGAGACGACGCGTCTGCTGCTGCAGGAGGATTACTAACAATCACAGCAGCATGAGCAGTACTGGTAGCAGCAGTAGTAGTACTGGGTATATACGTTGTAGCAGGAAGAATAAGCAGAGAATCATCTTTCAGACAGTGACCAACGACCTGCACCTGTACACCTAAAGGCTGCTGCCATCCTCTTAGTCTAATCTCAACATTATGTAGCTAAATAGAGCGTGTTGTAGAGAGAGAAATGATTACCAACATGACACGATTAATATAGCAAGTTTAGCAACTTCTTAAACGTTGTTCAAGAATATTTAAATGTCAGTTTTCGACTGTGGTCATACACTTTATATGCATGCCTCAGTTTCTGTTCTGAAACAGCTGAACCCCATTCATCACACTGCTCTGCGATCGGTCCCGGACTCATCATTGCACCCTGTACCTGTACAGTTGGGTGGTTCTCTCTTGATTTATGCAGCATCATATATTATTTATTCACAAAGCTTTAACTGCTACACTCCCTCTGTATCTAACCAGCCTTCTTTCAATTAACTCACAGCTGAGATATCTCCTCTTGTGTCTTATAAGAGGTTTAAAGAGCTAGTGGTTGAAATATTGGAGAAAAAAACACATTTGTAACCATCTGTAACTGTAATTGTTTTAATGTTAACTTTGTACTGCTGTAGGGTGCTCCTGGAAAACAGATTTCAGTCTCAGTGGGACCCCCCCCCAAAAAAAGACCGGATGATACATTTTGAACCCTAATGTTGCTCCAAAACCCTTTCTGTTGCTTATTTACTGCTGGTCAGGAGGTGTTTAATTAAGGGAACTCACATACCAGCATCATTTTCCTTGGTGTGTTTTCTGTGGTTGCCATGGCTGCGGTGGGCAACTAGGAAAATGTCCAGCCATCACCGACTGGAGTTCACATTCATGATAGTGGCAGCTGCCCACCTTCTCCTGGCTGCAGCAGCCAAGGTTGGCATAGTAGTGGAGGTAGTTGTACTAGCAGCAGTAGTAGTACAAGTTATACTAGTGAGTAGTTTAGCTCATTTTCATCTCTATTTTAGTTTGTTTTATTCTTTTTATATCCTGTCTGTGTTTCTGTTCATATTGTCTTTTTATGTTCTGTCTTAATGCCTTTCTGTCTCATGTGCAGCACTTTGAATTGCTGAATTGTTGTTAAAAGGTGCTGTACAAATAAACCTTGCCCAGTAGAAGAAGTAGCAGTAGTGGTGGCAGTAGTAGCAGTAATAATGACAGCAATAGTAATAGCAGTAGTTGTGGTAAAGTGGTTGTAGGTGAAGTAGTAGTAATAGTAACAGTAGTATTGGTATTAGTGGTAAAACCAGCAGCAGTAGTAGCAGTATTACCAGAAAAACTCTCTCTTTGTCTCTTATTGTTTTCTAAATGTAGCACTTCAGTTCAGCGTATTTGATGAAGTACTTGATGATGGTTGAATGCACTTATTGTAAGTGGCTTTGGATAAAAGTATCAGCTAATTAAATGTAATGTATTGCATATTTGAGTGGTAGTTGTAGCAATAGTGGTAGTAGAAGAAGTAGTAGCGGTAGCGTCAGTAGTAGCAGTAATAGTGGCAGCAATAGCAGTAGCTGTGGTAAAGTGGTAGTAGTAATGGTAGTATTAAATATTTCAGTGGTAGAAGTAATAGTAATAGTAGTAGTGACAGTAGCGGTATTAGTAACAGTAATAGTATTAGTTGCAGTACAGTGGTAGTTGCAGCAATAGTAGTAGCAGTAGTAGTATTTGTAGTTTTTGTTGTAGCAGTAATGGTAGCAGTAGTAGTATTAGATATTAGAATGCTAGTAGTAGTGACAGTAGCAGTATTAGTAACAGTAATAGTAGTAGCAGTGATAGTACTAGTAGTACGAGCAGAGTGGTAGTAGTAGTACTGTTTGTGTTTTTTGTTGTTGTAGCAGTAATGGCAACAGTAGTAGTAGTATTAGATATTAGAGTGGTAGTAGTAGTGACAATTGCTGTATTAGCAACAGTAGTAGCAGTAGTAGTAGCAGTAGTAGTGAAGTGTGAAACATGCTGGCAGTATCACTGGTCCGGCCTCTTCCATTGACAGCCCATATGAACACCATTTGCTGGCTCCAGCTCGGTGCTCTTGACCTGAAGACTGAAGCTGCTCTTCCTCCATAAATGAGACCGTCTGAGCTCACTAATGCTGCATTCCTTTGGTCCTCATCAGCTTGTAAAAGTCAAACACGTTGAGGTTCATCACAATTCAAAGTTTCCTTCGAATGTTCAATAAATTGTTAAAACCCAGCGGTAAACTAGTGTGGGACATTTGACTTAATGTTAATGTTAAATGTCTCCATATAACTTCCATGTGTGTAAATGACAAACAGTAAACAGTCAGTTCTGTTATTTACATCCTTCATGGGTCCACTTCATGTGATGGATTTGCCTGGGAACACAAACACCTGGGGAATACCAGCTGCAGTCACATGATCATTTCCCAATTGCTGAGTTGACGAGGATCGCCTGAACGCAGCCTTGCATGAACAGGAGGTGACTAGAACTTTTCTGTTGGTTTTGCTAGTTGTGAATTCAAAAGTAAACAAAAAAAACCAGTTTAGCCTAAAGTCAGAATTTTGACAAAGCCAGACTCCAGATATATATATTTTACCCATAACAAGAGTGCAGATTCGTCTTAGTATTTGTAAGAGAAGGCAGCCCCTTTGCCTTTTCCAGAAATCAATCACACCACTGCCGCCCCTCCCTGCCAAAAAAACAAAACACAAAACTTTTCCATCCTGACGTTTCCATCCGGCTCGACGCCCTCAGGCTGTTGTAACTCAGCTGGTTTGATGTTCTTTACACTGCACAACAACAATAACAACCTGCCTCTCTGTCGAATCAAACCCACAATGCACCTGCTGTAAGTCAGACCTCAGCACATTCGCTCAGACGAGCCTAGAGGGAGGCGACATTTTGTTCCCGTACGAGATGTTTCCTCCAGGAAAACAGATTTAATTAATAGAATTAAATGAAAGGTTAGGGATGATCAAAATACTATTCCTCTCCTGAGCATCTTCTAATTATGATATCATAAGTCCAAATAATGATTTACTAGCTTATATAGGGGTATCATTTACTCTATGAAGAAAAGCTAACAGACATAATGATCACTTACTGTTGCAAGTCAGTGATAAGCATAATTCTAAAATCTTCACATCTGGGCAGCAATGTTGTAAGTTGTAAGTGATATTTTTCTTTTTAATGCTGTTTACTAAAGGAAAAGAGAAATATTAGAGTCACAAAAGTTGACCTACAGCGTGTTTAAGAAAGGATCATAATGTTTTGTTTCCAGGGACACTAAATCGTTCTTGTATGTGAGTGTTCCTGTCATTCGCCTTTATTTGACAGGTTTTGTTGCTACAGGTGACTTCAGCTTGTGACGATTATTCGGATCATTTACAAAATCAGATGTGGACTTGACAGGTTGAGAAATGACGGTGAATATATCGTCCGTTATCTCGTAACGTCATTAAACGATCGCAGATTTAATTTCAATTCTCGCAGCAAAGAACAATCAATACAACTCAGATCTCTATCAGGTTTCTCTTGTAAAAGCCATTTCTTGATCTCAGAAAGATTTCCTGAATAAATAAACTGTAACTAACTTACCCTGAATTTTTTTCTATCACACGCAATTCCATCTTTGGTTTGCAAGAGGCAATAGAAGCACAAGGATTTAACTGCCTGCTTGGTTTCATGTGAATATCCCACAATGAACTTGCAAAGGTGTGGAAATACCTTTTGTGTGGCAAAATAATCTTTTAGTGTCTAATTATGATTAAATATTAAGTTCTCATTTGTATTTTTGTGGTATTTTCTTGGCCTTAAACACTCCCTCATGAGTGTAATGAAAAGATGAAACTGAACTCAAAATCGGACTTCCCAAATCCACAGGTGGTGATCTGTATCCAACCAACAGGCAGACAGGTGTACAGACAGACAGGTGTACAGGTAGCTGGCGACCTGTCTGCTGAGCGGCAGCTGAAGAATGAGCGGCGGCATCCTGCTGTCTTCAAGGAGAGCAGGATCAAAGAGTGGTGGGGAACGAGTTCTTTAAAATGACACGGAGAGCTAGGCAGCGTTCACATCAGACAATAATCCTAAATAAACCCTATGAGCAGAAATCAATGAAGACATGATGTCTCATTCATCCTTTTACAGTGACGACACTCTGCCAGGCTGCTCCATGAACTCACCACGAGCTTCAACGACACATTACACCTGGGGCCTTCCCCCAATCTTGCAGACTCTACTGTGGCTGGCGGCCCCTAGAGGCTGAAATGTTCCTTACAGTCACATTGCTGAAGTGCTGGGCGGCACAAACGGCATACAACATTTAGCTATTCTTAGAACAATCAGGTACAAACTCCAAAAGAACCATGGTGGGAAGTAAAATCGTTGGGAAACTTCAGAACCAGTTGGGTGCTTTCTGGGTGTTTTCTAATGCATCAAAGGTCCTTCATTATCAATGCAATTTAAATTTTTTAGCATGAAACTGCATTTCCATCCTCACTTTTATAATTACTGACAACCACATGTGACGTGGGAGGAATTCTTTCAGGCGTCAAGGATTCCTGTAGTTAGTTGGAGCACTTCAAGGCTTGGACGAACAGAAGCTCTCCTGCTTGAATCATCAGTACAAAAGATAATGAGAAAATATCTGGTTCTTTCAGAAAAGTCAAAGGTACTACAAACCTGTGCATTAACACTTAAGGAGAGAAGTTATCTACGACTTCAAAGTGCATTTTAGTACAAACATCCGAAGCTCAAAACTCTTGTGTGCTCCGCCAACGTCGAGCAGAAGCTCAAGATTCGGACCAGCATCCCTAAGAATTACAGTCATATTGGACCTTCACGTCCAAGGCCAACGTTCAGTGCCAACTGGAACCGAGGCAGAAAGTAAGGGAGTGCAGGTTTGGGTGGTGGATGGGTGTATAACATCTGACTTTTATTCAGGAAACTAGAGTTTATGTCACATCACAGACCCAGTATTAACTTTCGCCTTATTATTGTGATCTTTCCCTAATCTTAACCATAACTTCACCATTGTATTTTCCTTGCACAGATATTGTAGAAAGCAAGAATTTAAAGGATATTGAGATTGGATGTAAAAAAAAAAAGAAAAAAAAAAAAGTTCTAATTGAATGTAATTCAGGGTTTTTGCAGAATCATCCAATATCAACGTTCTTCTTGTCTGGTGCTAGGGTTGAAAGATTGCACTTTCAGGTAGAAACAGACTGGCTTCTTCTCCATTGCAACGGTTCGTCATGGGTATCGTGGTATCGATCTGACATACGAAAGTGACAGAAACAAGCTGAAATAAATAAAAGTGATGGGTATAACAAAACTATAGTATCGTTAAATTGAGGAACATTGAGGAGTTCATTAAGTAAAAACTTTACAGTGGGCAGTGAAGAAACCAAAGAATCCTGCACACTGTTGATCACTTGTACTCACTTTATTATTGATGTCTCGGTCTTCAGACCTTCATCAGGTACCTGTGTGTAGTTCTAAAAAGGTATTTTGTTGAAGGTGGCATTAGAGAAAAGGTCGGGGCCACTGAAACCAAAAGGGTTCATCCTTTTGGTTTCATGAATGTTTGGGATCATGAATGTGCTTAGTGCATCTAATGACAATCTGCTTTTTAGACTTCTTATATAAAGGGAATGTTTTTGCTCTGCTGGTTACACGACAGGAAAGATCAGGATATTTAAAACATCACTACGATTCATCCTCTTGGAGCCATGAATGTCCACAGCAAATTTCATGACAATGTGGCCAGAAGTTGTTGAGATATCTCACTCTGGACCAAAGCATTGCATGAGCTGAAGAACCGCCGGCCTGACTACTTTCCACAGGCCATGTTTGAATTTCAGACATTTCTTTTGCTAGCCTGGTTTTCAGGGGCCTGTGGACGGCGAGAACTCACACTTACAGATATTTATTGATCTCTGAGCTCCTGTGGATTTCCAAATTGACCAGAAGAAAAGCCTGTTGTGGTTTTAATGATTGACCAACTGAGTTAAAATTCTGACCCAGAGCACATCCCAACAGCAATTCCCGTGTGAAGCGTGATTTGAATTTTCATGCTCACATTCATTAATAAGAGGGGGTTCCTGCGGCCTGGCTCCCCATGTATGACCGGCTCCGCTATCATCAAATATTGCCTGATAGCCATGAGTGAGCAAAGATTAAAAAAAAAAGAAAAAAATGCCAACAACTATTTTGACAGAACTTTTAACAAGCAAATCTGTTAAAAGAGGAGGCTCCATTGAAGTATGAAAAGTATGGCGTTTTGGAGAGTGTGACTAATGACGACGAGGTTGTCAGACTTTGTTGAATCTCTTTCAGAGGCAGACGAGGGCTTGTTCAGGGTTCTTTGAACATAGAATATATCTGTGGAGGGTCCTTGTGCTGTGTTTTGCATGCTTTTGAAAATATGTTATCAATAGACCATATCTGAGACAGAAAACACCTGAGTGCTGGTTCATCCCGTATGGATATGGATAGTCTTTTAAAAAAAAATCAATGCCATCTCGCCACTCTGCATTGTAAATGCTTCCTTTCAAATAGAGTTGAACAAGTCATAAGTAATGTTGAGGCTGCAGAGTCTGAATAGGAGAGAAAAGCAACAGTTTGTCACTATAGAAAACTTGAAAATTAATAGAAGAGTGACAGCTGCTGTCTGTAATTACTTTTGAGATTCAGGACTTTTTTATAAAAACTGGATAAAAAAAAAAAGAAAGCGCTTTACAAGGAAAAACAACCAGATGTGCCCTACTGTTTTTAATTTTTAACTGCATCTTTTTCATTCTACTGTATGTATTTTAGGTATATTATTATAGGTATATTTAGTGTATTTTACTGTATGTATTCATATTTGTGTTCTGAGAATTTGAGATTCTTTGAGCTGAATGTTTAGTTCAATCTGACCTGGGATTGAGTAGTTTGACAAAAAGTCTTAACTCAAGGTCCACTTACCAGCTTTTTCTGGAGCTTTCAATCACATGTCATGGTCTTCCTCAGCCCATAGACCTCCTGAACATATTTAGCTCTCCATCAGAACTGGGCAAACTGTGTTAATTAGAATGTTATTTTTATACATATTTCCATGTTGAATTGTTCGGATACATAAAACCTTATGAATATTGTAACCCCTTGTAAAGGAAACTGTCAACTATGTTGAAATATTTTTTTATGTAAAAGGGGGATGTGAGAACTAACCAAATAAAGAATAAGTTTAAAAAAAAAACAGACTAAACTCTATCTGTTGAGGAAGACTGCAACATGTGGCTGAAAGCGTTGAAAAAAGCTAGAAAGAGGACTTTGTCATTCATTGTTGTTGATTGTATTATTAGGCCGATCTGCACTTGATGCTCCACTTTACAGATTGTCATGGCAGCATCTTCATGACCTTTCTCAGTTTCTCTCCTGCCTGCCATCCACTCATCATCCAGCAGTTCCCACCACTCCTAATTACCTGGTTCCCACCCCCACCCACCTGCACTCCTGCTCCTCATTCCCTCGTTAGTCCCTCAGTATATAATATTCCCTGACAGATCGTCTATTGAGCCACCATTTCTATCCCGTCCCACGCTCTGTTTATGTTTATATGCCTGCTAGTTGATGATGATCCTTCTGACTGACTGAAAAGGCACTGTATATCAATCAAACTTTATTTGTATAGCACCTTTCATACAGGTTAGTGCAGATCAAAGTGCTTCACAGATGATAAGATCATAAGACAGAACAAATGTAGACCATAAAAACCAAAAAAACTAAGAATTTGAAACCAATGCATGCAAGAAAATGAAAATAATACATTTTTATAATAATAAAAACAATAATAATAATAGTTAAATAAAAGCTGGACTAAAAACTAGATAAAAAATCGATTAAACACAAAAGAAAACACACACACGATAATATTGATAATAATAAAATAAATACTCTACCTGCTCCATTCCCGAGTCTTGCTTGTTACTTGCAGCTGTTACCCGAGCCACAGATTTTGCACTCTTCTTCTACTTTTATTCACATTTATTCTAAAAAATATTTAGCCGAACAACTGGAGCTGCAAGCTGCTGATTTAGAATGAAAAGCAACTAGAAGAAAAGGCTGTAGCTGAAATGTTGATCAAGTTATACTACCAGGAAAAACTGAAATAACAGTAACAAAAAAAAGACACAGACACACAAGCTCACACATGCTGAAGATCCAGAGTCCTTGCAGGTGTTTATTGTGGGTGATTTGGGCATGAATTCCTGGGAAACACCAGGATCTCAATTCTAAACTTCACACTGATCTGTATGAACTTCACATTTAAGGCACTGGCACTAAATATTGAACATAAATCTTTATTGCAAATGAGCTGCAGATGAGAAAACTCACAGGAGATGTGTCTTGTTAAAACAGGGTTTAAATAGTTTCTGCATTTTGTTTCATTTACTGACCGCTCTGCTGACAGTTCCATTTATTATTTGGTGTTTCCTGATGCACATGCAGGCTCCTCGTCATGTCGTCTTAATCTCTATGAACTCAGTTTCGGCTTCACAGCTTCAGTTTTAATTGCCGGGTTGCTCTCCGGCTGCAGATGGAGTGAAGAGCGTCAGGCTGAATGTTTGTTTACATCGTTAAAGACGCACGGAAAGATAAAAACAGGATAAACAGTGGAGAGGCCAAAGATCACTCACATCACTCCACCATCAGAAGATCTTCTCTTCAAATCCTGAAGCCTGGAAAACATACAACATGGAGAGACACAAACAAACAAAAAGGCACCATTTTAACATCAAATACTGAATCAGAGATCCAAGGCATAAATAAAAGAGCAAACAAAGGAACGGTGTCAGGTTAAAGTTATTCATGGCTGCCATGTAAGTGATGATATATGATAAGGTGGCCTTTTTAATTGTGTTTTGTCACCAGTTGAACTCATGTGTAATATGAGATGAAATAAGAGTTATAGAGTTAACATAGAAACACAGGACTCTCCTGGATAATGAAACAATCCTATAGGTTTGTGGGAGACCAGGTTTAATTAACTAATCAACTTTTACTCTGAGAAATCATGTTTTCTCATTTTGGCGGAGGGATCTAACTACTACAATACCCATGAGCCTCAGTGGGCCATTAGAGCCACATATCAGAGTGTATCGTATAATGTGTGAACAAAATGCGGTGCCATAGTTGCAGAATTGATCCACAATTGACCCAGTATCTGAAAATGAACTGATTTAAGCTGTACATTGTGTGAATTTTTAGTGATTTTATTTTTGTTTCTTGACAACATGCATCTTGGGAGTTGTAGTTTTTATCTACACAGGCTTGTACCTTTTTATTTTATTTTATTTTATTTTATTTTATTTTTTTAACTTTTTTTTTAAGAACCAGGTATTTTCAGTTGTTCATCTTTTGTACTGGTGATTCACACAGGAGAGTTTCACATCTATTCCAGGACTTTAAAATGCTCCGTCTGTCAGTCACACTGAAAATAAACTGGACTTCGACCTCCAGATCCCTGGACACCCAGAATAGCTCCTCCCATTTCACCACTCTATACAAATTCAACAGAAACCTGCCAGCCAATCAGATTTGGCCATGACAAAAGTCAGTGTAAAGGCCTTTTACACACTGGAGTCGTTACTTTCGTGAGATTAATTTGCACATCAATATATTTTTTCAAACTGTTGTTTTTATACTTTCACAAAGAACACAAACACGTTGAAAAAATGTAATTTTTATCGGAACGAGGTAGATTTTTCAGAGCTTTCGCATGACGAATAAAGGCATGAAATTATCACTCCAGACCTGTTGATTGTGTTTCTCATGAACTCAAGGATGACGTGTGGAGCAGCATCAACGAAGAAGAATGAGCTGGCGCAACTCTATATATCTATCGATTTATCTATCGCAAATTCGTGTCACTGCTGGTATGAATAGTTTTGATGCAGAATATTTGCAGGCAAGTATTTCACATTTTCGTGTCGTTTATTCGTCACGTTCCCAGTGTGTAAAGGCCGTAAAGTGGTCCCTGTAAATTAAACCTGATTTCAGCTTTTACAAACTGCACCATATCTTTAAGCCATTTTTTGAGTTTAAAACTGAGCCAAAAAAAATCAGTAGGCAGGATCCAACTGTGTGTCCATACAATATAAATGTTCCTCTTTCCACCCATTCCTTCCACAAAAAGGATGTTTAATGCTGCTAAACTTTGGATTTAACTGAAAACTAGAGGCTTCATTTAAATAACAATCAAAATGTATCTACCTGAAGATGAGATGAGACTTCATGTTCAGTATATTGGCAGTGTAATAAAGGAGCGGTCAGAAATGTCCAGCCCTGAATCTTTTCCCAGTTACTCTTGAGAGGATTCAATGACCCTTTGTAGACATTTGGGAGTACATGAATGCTGTAATTCTTTAATTAGTGGGGTTAATGAGAAGAAATCAATCAAGTGAGGAATCTGGCAGCTGTTTAGGAAACGAAACACAGCACTCCTTTACATGCCGAAGTTCCTCAGGTGAAGGAAGGTCTAAAAAAATTGAAGAAGAAACGTAAAACTTGAGGGGAAAAAAATGATAAAAGACGAACAAACTTTTGCCTTTTGTGCTTTTGTGACATCTTTTTTTAAATAGCTAAATTGAGGATGCCTCTGTTTCTGCTTTGAACAAACCGGTTTGAGACAATTTTATCTCTTCACATGAAGTTGTTTCCTCCACTGCAGACCAAAACTGCTTTTAACTTTTCAAGAGTGAGCCTCGACAAAGGACGGCTGCTTTTAAAATGCAAAAAAAAAAGAAAAGGAGAGAAAAATAGCAGCATGGTGATGAGCGATAGAGCAGCTAATTGTGTCCTGGGAGATAAAGACGGCGGGAAAAGAGTGAAGTAGAAACTCCCTCTTGGTTATCAGCTTCCTTCTGAGACGGTGGCTGGCTTGGAGTTTCTTCTCTAAAAAAAAAAAAAAAGCTTGTTAAAAGGAAATAAAGGTGTGAGGAGGCACAAAGGACGCTTATCCACCTTTCACTGAGCCGACAAAAGGGGAAAAAATCTCAGCTCTGGCTAATTACAACCAAGGTGATGAAAGAGACGGAGGGAGACAGAAAAGAAAGAAAATCCCTCTTTTTCTCACCTGAGAGAAGGTGGAGAGGTCAACAGCTTCCTCCCACCCGAAACTCAATCCTGTGGAGGGAGACGGGAGGAGGATTTGATGGATGTGGATGTTCGTCTTTGCTGTCTTGCGGCCACAGAATGAAAAATTAAAAACTGTCTCCCAATCAAATAAAAGCAAAGTGCCCTCTGAGCTTTTCTTTCTCTCTTGTTCCCTCTGAAAAATCCGGCTGTCACATGTTCATTCAAGCCGCTCCACAGCGATTTAACCTCTTTTTGACTTTGAGATGTTTGAGACAAATAAAGGCTGAAAACGGGGGGGGGGGGGATCCAGGCAGGTTTCCTGTTCTGAGTCGTGGCGGCTGGGATCGTTTCCAAGGATCCGATGTCTTTATATCTTGGCATGATGCTGCGTTTTGTGATTAATATACGTTTTTTCATTTTTTAAACTATTTATGTGCGTGTTCCTTCAGCCTTTTGTGTTCAGCTCAGACACAATTGAAAACCCCCCAAAATCAAACTTCACATTGATTTATTTATTTATTTTTTTAAGAAATGGACTCTGAGCGGCAGCCAAAAAGAAAACTCAAATACATTTTTATCCAACTACCACACAGAAATATGCTGCCTCATAATCAATCAATCCGTCAGACTTTGTGGTGTCGGTTGTACAGGTGCTCGAGGGGCTTTACAAGCACATGGTTATTAAATTCATAAAAGGATTAGAAGTGCCAAAACAATTAGTCAATTTGCAGACGTCTGTTTTCTGGTATTCTCCATATTGAATGATTAAATAATCACCACATAACAAAAATGTATAAAATTAAATAAAATTAAAAAAATAATCAGCAGATAATGTCAATAATTATATGTTGTGGCTCCAAATAAATAATAAAAGCAAGGAAACAAGCAGTGACGCTGATGAAGTCGGTTGCGTAAAGGTTCCCTGTGGAGTTCGGAGGACAGTTATGTTTCACTTCAGTGTTTCTCTCCAGAACACAGTGTGTATCCGTGAGGCCTGACAAATGTGTTGAATGCATTTCCTTCCTCATAAAACACTTTGCAAACCTGCATTACGTTCATTATCTCACTTCCTCTCGGTTTCTTGGTAAATTACTGCCACCAACTGTCGATCAGTAGAACAACATGTTGTGTGTTTGTGTGCTTGCAGCAACATGCGTCTTCAGGTGCATGTTTAAAACACAAAGTAAATGGGAACACGCTCATGAAAACCTTGATCCACAGCACTACTAGTGGTCAGAAACTTCACAGGGTTAGCCGAATGATTACAGCGCTCTCTTCCCTCATTTCCCATCTGCCTTTTCGTCTCAGTCTGTCCACTAAAGGCGGAAAAATGACCCAAAAATATCTTAACAAAAAGAAACTTGACAGGGTATCAGGCATGTACCCAGTGCAAATGTTAGTATTGTAGCAGCAACACAGAAACGGCAAGAAAACAATTTAACCGCAATGTCGCCGCACAAAACTGCTTATTCGCCCCAAACAACCAATGAATGAACTGTAAATTAGCTAGCAAGGGATCGTCTGCGGGAGTGTACCAGAAACTCTGGTATTTTGTCTTCAACACTGCTTAAAGGAGAATTCTGGGTTAGTAGAACTTAGGTCTTTTTTCCAAGGGTTTTGTTATTATTAACATTTATGGAAGCCTTTGCAAGCAAATATAATTATGTAAAATAGTCACGAATAAATAGATAAAACTAATAGGCTGGTCGCTACTTGAATTTGTGCCCTGCAGACTGAAGCGTGCCTGTGGCAAGTCTCAGCAGAGCGACTGTGTTCCCAGATCTCAGCAATTAATGAGAACAGTGTTATTATCACCAATAGGAAGGATTTTTCCAAAACTATGAAAATAAGACCTGAGTTGTGATTAACAGGATTCATTTAAAAAACCAATCAAGCTGACAGCAGCAGGCCTGCGAGAAAACAGAGAGCAGCAGTGAAAGCAGCAGCAGAATATATTTACCAGCCCACACTCAGACATGTATAACAAGCCGCAGTCTACCGCTTGCTGTTAGTGGGCGGAGATAGCGGCGGCGCTCTGCTGACAACACGATGAGCCGTCGAGGTCAGAGTTTGTCACCGCCGCCACCGCGGAGTAGAGACTCTCCACGCTGCGAGCTGTTATGACTAAGAGACTGTCATGAGGGGGAATTTGGAGAGTCAAGAACACTGGAAAGGCTTGGCCCTCGCGCGGCCTTCCTCTTCAGCTGCTACAAACACACGGTCTGTGTGCAACTGTAAATAAAGAGGAACCTTCAGCCTCTCCACGCTCCACTTCTCTTTTCAAGAGCCGGCGCCCAATGTCAGCGCTCACCGCTAAATTATCTGTGAATGCGGAGACTTTGTCAAAGTCACCACATGCATTTTCTCCCCACACAGAGATCAGGGGGTCTTTCAAACTACCTGTTAGCCCAATGTCACCCGTACACACAGGATTTTTCTGCCTTCTTTCTCTCTCTCTCTATATTGAGGGAGAGGCAGCAGCTCTGCTCTGTTTACCTCCAGCTCTCCTGGTTCTGTGCAGACGGCTGTTTGACTTTCAGCTGGTTGAAACATCAGACAACAATGAGCTCAAGGTGCTCTTTGTTCACAAGCTCTGATTTGTGTGTTTCTGTGTTAGTTTATATATATTTCTTTTAATTTGATATTTTGCCCTGAAGTTCAAATGTAACAGACGTTTTAAGAGCTTGTTTCTCTTAAAGTGAATGTAAAGGAGTTCACTTTTGTCAAGAAATCTGTCCAGGAAATCTGCCACAGTTTTAAATAAAATATAATATGTCGTCAAAATGCTGTTGAAACAGTGGTTGCATGTTATCTAGATGGATAAAAAACTTTAACTCCACAAAAGCAGGATTCTGCTCCGTGCTGTTACCGGCTCCTCCAACAGTAGAGTTAAAGTTCAAATTTGAAAATCCCTATGCTCCATGATCTCCTCTGCACGAATTAATGGAAATCCTTAATGAAGCTCAATAAAATCCTTTTCCAAAGAAAAATGATGCTTTCATATAATATAATGTATTTTATGATTACAATCATGGATTGGAAGTTTCTGGAGTGATAATTGTATGTTGCAAATACTCGTCTGAAAAATGAATAGAAAACAGAACTTCCAGCTTCTGCTACAGAAGTGAAAAAAAACTCCATTCAAAAAATCCAGCTTTACAGCATAACCGTACTCAACAGCATGTCGTTTACTTCTATTATCTAGAAAGGGATGGAACATTCTCTAAAACAAAGTGTATTTAATGTCTGTGTTCAGCTTCCTTTATACGGTTTCTGTTCACACCCTCACGGTCTGCATGTACAGTTTTCATAAACTTTGGACCCTCGTGAACATGAGCGGATTACAATATTTACGTCACACTGACTCTCGCAGCCACGTGAGTGCAGAAAGTATAATTTTGGCTCATAAGGAGATGACTGACGGAGAACATGCACACTGGAATAATCTCATTGGAGCTAGCTGACGAATGAATCATTATTTAACTTTGCATCGAGTCTCATGAGCTACGGTGGAACAGCACTAGCTAGTGTTGTCAGGACTTTGGACGTCATAACCAATTTCACACATTCACACAGACCACGTTAATTCGTTGGAGGGGGGCGACTGTCTTTGCAGTCAGTGACATTGTGTTCATTAGTCTATAAAACCTAGCAGAGCTTTAAAAATCAGAGCAATCAAAACTGACTGGAGAAATACAGCTGCTGAAGTCAATTTTCTTAAACCATCCCATGCTAGCAGCTCTGAGGCTGTAATTAGTAAGTTTGAGCTAAATGCTAACGTCAGCATGCTGATGTTTAGCAGGTAGGTTTCCTAATCTTAGTTTAGAGTGTTAGCATGCTAACATCTGCTAATTATCAAAAAAACAAAAAGTACAGCAGAGGCTCATGTCGAATGGTCATAAACTGCAGTATTGGACAAAAAGCAGATATTTTGACCTGCTGGTGGCCTAGATGAATGGCCATGATACATCATGTTGAAAACATATCTGTACAAAATGCCATTACAAATTGAAGCTATCTAGCAGAGTTTCAGGACCCCACCTCGATTGTGCCACTTCAGGCATTCCTATAAATACCCACCCCCACCCTGTTACTCTCTTCCGGTTTCTTCCTCTCCTTCCTCCTCTGCGTAGGGTCCTGAGGGGGGTCCGTCGTGCCCGGGTGCTATGGCGGATTCCCTACTGAAGCTTCCCGACGCCGCAGTCAGCAAGCGGACAAACACAAGCCTCGCACCACTTTTTTTCCTAACAAATGGTTTAAACGAATCTTGTTGATGGTGTGGTCCTTGCTAGTGAAATAGTAGACAGACAGACAGACCAGCATTACCGACCCCAGGCCATGCTGCTACCATGGCTAAAGTTCTTTGTTCTGAGTCAGAGTCAGAATCAGACAATGCTATAAAATGTACCCCCCCTCCACACCTCCCCACCTGCAGCCACACATTCAAAGGTCAGACTCAACAACATGCACTTCACTGCTCTTCAAAAACACGGCGAGGCTGTTTTCTTCTCTCTGCTCTGCTGTTATAGAGGAAGCTGCTGCAGGTGATGTCACGTGACTCGGCAACAACGACAACATTTAACACTCCCAATTACTAACATCGCACACGCAAAACACACACAATCGCACATCTATTGAAGTTCCATTTTGTCAAGTTCACTGATGTGCCAGATGAAGTGCGATGTCCGCTGAGAGTTAAATCCTGGGACAGCCAATCAGCACATCAGCTCCTAATTTAATTAATAACGCCTCAGTCTAATTAGCAGACGACGGGCTGGGAGGAAGAACAGCTGCAGTCACCTGGGCTTCTCCACTCCTTCACAATCCCCAAAAAGATGAAAACGACAAGATGAGTCTCCAGAGGTGATGGCGAGGGATGTGCTGAGAGGGTGTGTATGTGTGAGTGTTTGTAGGGTGTAGAGGTGCTGATCAGCTGTAAATCCTCAAGGTGTAACGTGTGTTTTCTAGCAGCAGGAAAGCCACCACGGTGTTATCTGCTCATGGCGAGAACGTTCTCTGGTGGTGGTGGGGGGGTGTTGGGTTTACCGTTGGGATTTGATTGACAAGTTGTGCAGCGGCAGGGCCTGTCGACGCTCGCCGTCTGGTTGTGCGAGTAATTAAAAGTGATTGAGTCGGCTCTCTCACATCCAGAAGTGATAATATCGATAAAAACATCAGTGCAGGAGGAAACATTTCTACAGCTGGGTCCAGGGTCAAAGGTCCGATTCAATGAGTTTCCTGTTATTATGAGACGGGAAAAAAAACAAAACTTCTCAGCTCAATTTACTTTCGGAAAGGGCTCATCTTGAACATCTGCACCTTCTGCAGATCCATTATCCAAACTCCCTTCATGTTTCTAAAAGTTTTAACCTTATAGCGTCAAACTAAATACACCAGAAGATACAGACAAAAGACCTGCTGAAACAAAACCATCCTGCTGTAAAAAAGACTAGCCCTACACTCACACCTGAGGCTACGTGTCAGCAGCATTTGTTTAAACGTTGAGGTGACATTCATCTGACTGTTTTTTGTGACTTTCATGTTCTTTTAGTAAGCTTTTAACCAGCATCACACGTGTCTTTTGACCTGCAAACTGCCAAATCAGCTCTCACTGGGAGCTGTCCTTTCAGCACCACGGCTGCTGAGGTGCTGAAAGGACAGCGACGAAAATCAAGAGTCAAAATATCTGTTTGGTCTGGAACAGAAGAGTTTTAATTAGGCTATATGAGAAATATTTTTATCTTCACCCTTCTGAAGTTCACAGTAAAACTGGGCCTCTTGCAGTCATCGTCATACATACAGTTCACACATCTCTCATGCACAGAAGGGAGGAGATTTGTGTGGTTTAAAGTGAGACATGCATCTCTGAGTCAGTCTGGATTGACACATTGGTAGAAGTAAAAGAGTATCTGTTCTGGAGGACAGCCAACTTTAAACCATTAAAAAAAAAATACTGCTGTGGCTCCGCTGTAAAAGTCTAAATCCCTCTTGGTGGCCAAAACAATAATAAAATATTGGACAATACAAAGAATTTACTGATGATTTAGTTTTTTGTTTTTTTTTGTTTTGTTTAGAGCCTTAGAGGCTCCAGAAGAAAGGTCATGGGTTTTGTCTAGAAGAGGATGAACCCTTTTAGATAGCTTGATGCTGAAAATCAAACTCCCAAAAGCACTTAGCATTAACAGTAATAAATGTCTTATTTTCTTTTATTAAAAATCCCTTTAAGCACTTGTACTGCAGCACAGAACATACTCTAATTTGTTTGTTTGGACTGGGTGCAGTTTCAGTTTTAGATTACATCGAGCTGTTGTAAGCCCATCTGCTAGCAAGGATAAAAAGAATGACTGAAGTATCATTAACAAGTGGAATTGATAATTGAAGTGGAATTAATCAGATTTCAAAGCGCCTCTTTAGAACAAACCCCACTGGACATGTAGTCGGTACAATTGAATGGCAAAAACAAAGTGACAAAGTGTCTAAAAAAGGTTCAAACTCTAGAGAGCATGAATGTCCTCGGTACATGTTATGTTTGTAATGACATAATAGATCCTACAGTATCCTGGTATTAGTGGAAATTCAAACATACAATTAGAAGGTCATCAAACCCAAAACTCTGAATATCTACAGCAGCTTTCATGGAAATCACCCTGCTTAGGCTCAGTCACCAGCCGGGGAGAAAAAACTGTATAATAAACCTAATCTGACCTGGCAGGGGACGTAATTTACACATATTTCCCAGGAAGGAAGCAGCAGATAGGGAGTAAAATCCTCCACAACAATGAGAGAATAAAAAGAGAAATTCACTTGTTAAAAACAACCGAGCCTTTCCATCGACTCTGCTGTGATAAAAACCCTCTGATGGCGGGAGGCCTCCGCCTGGCTTCCTGCTGAACAAACAGATAAATCAGAGCGAGCAGGAGACGGTGAAGTGCCCACCACTCGCCTCCTCCGTCAAGTTGCTTGATGTTGCCTGAAGTGTAAAACAGACCCCAGTGGCTCGCTGTTATGGAGACGGCAATGAAACTAGCGATGGCTCTCCTGACAAGCTCCTGTTTCAAAAAGAAATTCCTCCCTCTGTCCTTCTCTACCTCTGTCCAGCTCCCAGTCTCTTAATTTCTCTATATGCAGGTGAGCCAAGTGTACAGGTGAAGTGGGAATCACTTGAAAGGGAAATTGAAATGCAACAAAGCCGGTGACTGTGGAGCAGCGAGGCAGAAGACGAAATGTGCAGAGTGAAGTGGCTGCCGCTGTGGATGATTATCATTATGGCTCTTCTGAAGTCTGATGGACTCTGTTAGTTCTGGTCTGCGGACCTGAAGCTAGCAGACAGGATGCTAAAAGGACGCTCAAATCAGGGGGGAAAACAGAGTAACCAGGCAGCATGTAACCTGATCTTCATATATACTCGCTACAGATTCCAACGTAGGGAGACATCACTTCCTGTGTAGCCGCTGTTCTGCTAGCTTTTGTAACTCAATACAGTTCATTTAGAGTTTTGTTCATCTTTCTGAAAAAGTGAAAGGTGTTCCTGGGGTTTACTATCCATAATCCATTAATTTAAAGAGGTGCTGCACACTTAAACATGTTTTTTGAGCTGTAAACTAAATGATATTACTCTATTGTGATGAACCACATCAGTGCTGCTCTTTATATTGACATTTCTTACCAAATGTCTAAAAATCGGCATTCCATTGGTTGAAAAAGGCCTCACTCGCTGCATTTTTAAAATTTGCTAGGAGAGAGGGTTCTAGCTGAATGAGGGTATAGTTACACTTTAAGTAAACAATTCATTTGTTAGCATTTTACAAAAAGAACTACAACTCCCAAGAAATGTTTCCCTGCTGAAATTTTGGACCTTTGGAAAAACTATCCGAACCCAACCTGCAAAAAAACCTGATACAAAAGTGACCAGAAGACAGTCAGACCCAATCTGAACAGACCTGAGGATAGTTGGTCACCAAAATGCCATTGATCTGAACAGAACACCAAAACCGGCAGGAGCATGACGAGCAGCCGCAGTAGAAGAGGGCAGCAATACATTTTATTTTTGCTGAATTTCAAACTCCCCGTCTCCCATAGAAAAATACATTTTCTCTTACGACGATTATGACACATTACATGATCAGAGCTACAAGACAGTCCGCTTGGATCAACTCGCATATTGGACACATTGAAACACAGATCCCCGTGACAAAGAGACACAAATTTGCTCAAAACGGTGTGAAAGATGCATCTGCAACTTCACTGAAGATCCTGCGAATTTACAGAACCAAAGTCTCTCCTTTTTCCTTTTGTCTGTTTGTGGCGAATAAACAAGGACGTTAACAGCAGTTAACATCGCAGATTTTAGCTTTTGTCCAGTAAAATTTCCAGAAAAGTCAATATTTTGGTGTAAATTCTGTAGCCATCACTGTCCATCCAACAATAAGCATTTATTAGTCTATCCTTGTGTTTTGTGAGGAGTTTGTTTATCATATGGGAGGTGAATCTGCACAACCGACTCTATGGTCACCTTTGAGGTTGCAGTGTGCAGCCTTTCTGTATTAACTTGCATTCGATGGTGAGATTTATTTTGTAATGTTTGCCCTGCAGATGTATATGAGCTGTACAGGAACACATCGAGTTGGTCAGGTCCAGTTAGTCTGTCTTGAAACTCAATCACCTTCCTTAAACCCTGAGGATGATGATGAAGAAGTTTGCTTCATCAACTAAATGGAGCAGTTCAGATAAAACTTCATTAGTTTGATCCTGGACTGTTTCCCGCAGGGAGGAAGATTTTTCATCGGCAAAATGAAATGATGCGCGTTATGTTCAGTGTGTGTGTGTGTGTGTGCGCTCAGTGCTCCTCTCCTGTAGCTGCTGCTGTCAATAACCCTCCAGCATGACAAACAAATCGCCTCCCAGGGAGAAACAGCGATGGATGTTTCTGGCCGGCCGCAGTCATCAGTTCTGGTCTGCCACCTGACAACGGCGACTCCTGGAAAAAAAATGGCGATGCTCCAAAGTGCCGACACAGGCTGGAAGAAAAAAGAGAAACATTCTGTGGTCCGCTGCGTCCGGCATGTCGGCTCTTTCCGGCAGCGGCGCCTGTCAATCACATGCACAGGAAGTGGAAAATCTGTTCTTGACCTGCCGACTCCCAGAGTGCTTCATGAGCTTCGTAGAGACGTTTTGGAGAGCGACGAGGGCGCTCCGGTCCGCAGGCAGCCAGACTGCTGAGGCAGCAGGAAAAAAGGAGGCCAGCTGAGGAGGAACACGACTCTGCCGCCGCTGCCTGAATCCGCTGAGCAAGCAGGTCGAGGCTTTGAAAATTAACGTTGATAAAGTAGGCTGAGCCCCCCCTCCCCTCGCCACACAAAGCCCTGTGTGCTAAATCACAGTGGGGCAGGCTCGCTCGTCATAAGACTGAATGGGTGCAGCGGCCTACATGTTAAAAATACAGAGAGAGCTGCAGCGGGGCCACGACAGCCCCCAAAACACCTGCTGACAGAGGGAGCAGAGAGACCAGGTCCTCATCCTGCGAAGACTAACAAAACCTCTGAGAACTGTGGGAACACAGAGTTGGAAATGTACCACAAGGAAAGCAAGCACTTCCAAATTCACTAGTTACAAAAGCTTTCTAAGTTCTCAAACTGGCTTTAACATCTTGAAGCCATATTTTCCCCTTAAATTCAATTCAAAATAAGTGCTGTGCGAAATGCCGAGGAGCAGACACGAAGGGTTTTTAATTAGCTTTTTGGAGAAACAGGCTGTGTACAAAAGGCTTATATACAGATCAAAATGACTCAGGAATGTTGCATGGCTAGCCCACACACTGACAATAAAAAAGGGAATGTCCACAATGAGGTTAGCTATGCCAAAACTGGAGAAAAACTTTTAATTAAACATTTTACTGTACAAAAAGGGTCTCAACTAAGTACTGAACAGTGAAAAAAAAAACAATTTGTTGTTAAATCTCACATAACATTCTGTACATTGACTGATATTAGCTTGGCCCTCAGCTTCACCTCTTTTCGGTGGCCCACAATCAGAAACATCTGTTAAAAACTTTCAAAGTTTTAACGAACAAAGTTAACCGAACACAAAGTTTATCCAGAAGAAACAGAATCAAAATGACATCAGCCGCTGTGTGAGAGAGAGAAAAAGAAGCTAAGCACAAATAAAGGTGTTTTGTGCTCAGGAGGAACTGTGTGTGTGTGTGTGTGTGTGTGTGTGGTGATAAGAGAACATGTGAACTGTAATGCTCATTACATAGCTGTATAACATACTAATGTTAGCATATTAAAACATTTACACAGTTAGCGTGCTATGTTAGGATCAGGGTTCATACAGCTTTTTAAGATTAAAAATTCAAGCACTTTTCAATAATTTATAAGGTACCTAAACCAAATATTTCCAGACTCACGAAGCCTTTGTCACATCTAAACTGTTACTATAAATTCCAGGAGACAACAAACAAATATGTCGATGAGATCGTTTCATTTCAAATATTAAGATGTTTGGTTTACATGAGTGATTGTGTCGATGAAACACCAGATTATGTTGAAAAAATCAAGCATTTTTCAAGGAGTGTATTCAAATTCAAGCATATTCCTGACCCTGTAAACATACCGGCTAAAATGAAGCATTTTCCAAACTTTCATGACTTTGTGCGAACCCTGTAGGATTACTGCGATCTGTGGATTTGCTTACAGAGGCAACGCAGAGCTTTGAGAAGGTTTAACTGTGGTGAACTTTGCGAGTTTGTACTGTTGACCAGTTATGAACCCACCTTTGAGGGAACAGCTTTAATATAACTAGAGTATAAACTGCTTCACAGAAGGGGAGAGGTTTGCAGTCGGCCCTTCAGACTGGTCTCAAAGTCTCATAAATTATCGACTGAGCTAGCTAGCTTGCAACTCACAGTTAACAAGCCCAAAGCCAACTAGATTGGTGGACTGTGACTGGCTAGTGCTAGTACATTTCTGGCTAGCTAGCATGTTACTGGTTAGCTCGTCAGCTACAGCAGGTCGCCAACTGGCCCCACAAGTAGTCGCTACGACCCAAAGCTTCCAGCACCAAGTACTTAACAAGAACACATTCATTTCATTAGGGCTCTCTGGGGATGACGTCCGTCTGTGGATCCATCCAACAGCTGTGGAGACGTTTCACGCCCGACCAAGTGCTGGACTGTCAGACTGACAGCAGCATCCATAAAGTCGTGACGCTAACATTGCTAAAAACAGCAGGGTTTTTATTTGTGCACCCAAAAATCAGCACACAGTAAATTTATGGGAAACCCACTAGAGCTATCTTTCATCCAACTGGCTTTTGAATTCATGAAATTACTTAACAATGTGTCTTTTTTAATTTTATGGCCTTTTTCATCAGTGTTTCAGAAGTAATTAATTTCTTCCTCTCAGGCTGTTTTTCCAGCCTGAAAATCAATTACAAAATTGGATTTTGTTTGAATTAAACATACTGAAAGTGTTTTAATCAAAATGAAATCAGAACCTGCATTAATCTATGTACATTTACATCCGTCTCTGACACATTTGTCCGTCACTGCTCTGTCCTCAGCCAGGAACATGTTGAGGTTTTCAGGGCTGCTGTGGAGGTCAAAGGTCAGGCCGGCGCCGTCCAAGAGCCAGTGACACATCACAGCTCTGGACTGCTGCCCTACTTTACCTCCCAGTCACATGATCTCAGTGATTCATCATGTAAATGTGTTTTGTGGACTTTGTGCTGAGCAGGCTGAACATGATGTAAGCACACAGAAACACCAGCCACCGCCGACAGGTATTAATGACGTCAAGCGATGCTCTATACATTATCAGGTGTCCCACAGAGGCAAAGTCATAATCCTTCAACTCTGCCGGGACGTATTCGAGTTTGACTGATTCGAACTCGAGGAGAAACTAGTGGATTAGCACTGACACACAAACAAAACGGCAACAACAGATGGTGAAATAGTCAACTGCGTGTCAGAGCTGTTTAAATGTTGCCTTTTACCAAAACAGCGTGGCTTCATCTGCGATCAGGCCCCTGAATGAGGATATTAAATGAGCGCTGCATGTTTACATGGTTTTCACTCGCCGCAGCAGCCTCTCTCCCATGGGGGCTAATAAAAGCAGGGGGGGGTTTATATAGTTGTGGAGGAGGGTAGCGGGGGTAAACACGCCTTCGGGTGTGGGTGCACGTCGAGAGACACGGCGTGACCTTTACAACACCCGTTGATGAACGTCACCAGCTGAGAGTTTGCCCTTTTCCCACCTGTATCTGGAAACCCTGCTGAAAATAATCATTTCCTCCTCTCCCTCCTCGCTCTTCCTCTGCATCAACTCTGCTGCATTCTGCTGAGCCATTAGTGTAATGAAAGAATTCAGACCCAGTTATGCTGACTATACATTAGGAGACATTTATACACACACTCACATTTATCAACAATGTGTTGTAAGAGTGAGAGGTGAACACAGCAACTCTCGCAGAATTACACTCACGGACTGGATTCTTCCCGAGAGGTTTTATCTCCGACCTCCGCCTCCTGTTAGAAACTCAAAAGAATGACCCAGTGTTCATTCCCAGCAGCACCTCTCAGCACTGTTCTGCCTATTAGAGACACAGTGGCTGCTTTCACAAACATCTGTTGGATTGCTTTAACACCTGTTCACCAATTAAAAAAGTGATATTGTTTTCTCTTAGTACATTTCGTGTTCAGTCAGACTTAGAACAAACCAACCAAGAGCTGCGAGTCATGACTGACGGGTAACTCATTCATTGGACAGTGTATCATCCTGCATCATCAGCACTACATAGACCCAGTTGGGGAAAACAAGTTCCTGTCACTGACAGTAAGTCATGCTGCACTTTAACCTGATGTGTTTATCTTCGGTGGTGTCAAAGAGCTCATGAAGACGTTGGTGGTGAGCATTATTAGCCGAGACTGCATCTGCACACCAAGCTGGTGTCCTAGGCTACATCCACACCAATACCTGATCTCCGTCCACACAGACCGTTTTACAACCGTTTCAGATATCTGGCCATACTACACGCCTGAAAACGCATATCACATGACCATTCACGTGCACTGGGCATGCACGTGCCGGTGTAAACAGGAAGCAGATTGTCTGCTCTGCAGTTGGTTGCAGGAAATACTACGAACAAAGAACAGCGATGGAGGAAAGCAAGAGCAGAGATTTCTCTGCTTGGACCGACGGCCAGATGGAACTGTTTGTCGTGGTGTGACATCTAGGCAGCAGGGGAAGGACCCAAATGCAGACAGATATAGAGGCTCCAAGGTTTTATTGAACACAATAAACTTACAAGCAGGTGATCCAGAAACACAAGGCAAGGCATGTGGCAGGCATGACACCAGGAAACTCGAACATGACAACAAGAGAAGCAGGAGAGCTGACAAGGAACCAGTCAGTAGGGGAGTGGCCAACGAGGGAAACAGAAACAGGTGAGTGACTGGGCACAGGTGGACCTAATTAAAACTGGTGGGAAAAGAACAAAGATAGGAAGTAAAACGCACACAAGAAAACAAGGATTTCAAAATAAAACAGGAAATAAATCCAGAAACACCGAATGTAACACAGGATGTAACAAAATAAGTCCGGAACACAGAGAAACAACACAGGATACAACACTGTTACTGAAAGGAAGTGTTGTGATTCGTTCTCCATGTTGAATTAACCGCTGGGAGTCAAGGCTGATGTTGTTTGTTTTTGTCTGGGAAAGGGTCACGTGATAGACGCATGACGAATCACGCTGCTAAGACCCAATCAGGAAGCAAACGTGGGTGTCTGCATCATCGTTTTAAAGCGTCTCCATTTCCGCCTATCCTCACTAAAACGTTTTCAAACTAAAATGGGGTCAGCAGCGTTTTAAAAGGTAAGGTACGTAAGTTCAAATTAAGTCAATGTTGACGAACAGCCTGGGTGAAAGCCCTGTATTTGACCCATCCAACCACCCCCACCACCTTCCGATGCAGACTTTACTCTGTCTTTATATCACGTCACCCGACTTTGACGGCACATCAGAACATTACTAGAGGGGTGCCTCCAGAAATTAAGCTAGACGGGTACCTACAGCGTCATAGTTTGAAGCGCAGGGCCACTGACCAAGCTGCCGTATTTGACACGTTGGGAGTAAGAACATGTTGGCTGGATAATTTAGCAAGTTCGTAACCATCGACATCAGAGGAAGAATGCCATTCCATCAGAGATCCAGCATTACAGTATCTCTTCCTCTGACTCTGAACCTTTTACTTAACTTTACTTAATCACATAAGAGAGACTGAGCTTTTCTCCACATTTAAGAGTCACAGCGACCACACCTTTACAGTATTTGAAGTGTCTTTTTATTGGCTGTGGCGTCCTGCATCATCACCTCCTGCAGATCCGCTTGTCAAACACACTGATCTGTTTCTAGCTGCTCGCTTACATAAATCCCTGCTGGCATCTTCTAATCTCAGCATCTGACCAGAAGTTCAATCTGCCTGAACACACACACACACACACACACACACACACACACACACACACACACACACACACACACACACAAACCTCCCTCCTCCCAATTGAAACCCAGCTGCCACGCATCAGTGATGGGCAGGTCAGCCGCGGTAACCGCAATGAAGGACAACATCATTAAGCTCGATATCAGCGGCGGCAAAGCAAACAGCCTGTCCACTGTCATCAGGGTGATGCATTGGCACTCACTGCCAAGAGGACGTTTTAATTGTGTCCAAACACGCACACACGCTGACATGCAAACAAACACACACACACCTCCCAGGACCCCTGTGTGTGTGATGCTGCTGTTAGGTGGTTTGCAGAACAAACCTGTGTATTGTGTGAGGCTGCTGCTGTTGTTTTTTTCTGTTTCTTTTAATGCTATTGAGCACTCAGGCACACACACAATACATGTTGTCTGAGATCAATTCTGTGGTAACCTTGTCCAGATGAACTTTCCCATGGTGCATTTGGCGGGCTTGGTCGAATGGAGCCAGTGGATTTTATAGTAGGTGACAGATGAGAGTAAATCACTATTTTCTGGGTATAAAATTAGGGCTGCAGTTAATGGCAATTTTAATTCATTATCAATAATTATGTTAACTATTTCTGACTTTTCCTTCAAAAATGACAAACGCTCTTCAAAAGTTCCCAAAGTGATTCTTCAGACTGATTATTCATCCTGACCAACTGTCCAAAAACCCAAAGACATTCAGTTTACAGTGTTGTGAAACAGAAAAAGATCCAGATTCTCACACGGGTAAGGCTGGACACAGATCATGTTTGGTATTTTTACTGGATATATTGTGTTAATATGAACATTTACAATCAGCAATATGTCATCCTTCAAGTCAAACTGAAATTTAAATGATTATGTCCCCCTTTTTCAACAAGCTTGCATACTGTTTGTTTTGTACCACTGGCAAATTAAAGCTGCATTATGCAACTATTTTACCTTTAAAATAACAGCTTCAAAATCATTTTGATGGTACACTGACATGTAACAGGGAGAATGGTGCCTTTTTCATCCCCACTCCGCACCCCGAACACCTGTTCTTGCACTATGTAACTTGGATTGGGCAGGTACGATCTCCCACAAGAAGTGTGTAACACTTTAAGCCACTACGTCACACATGGGTCTAGCTCAGTATTCTGACATCATGGCAGAGGCCGAGAGACTGAAGAGGATGCTGACGGAGGAAGCTAAGAAGAGACAAAGAGTGACCGAACAAGAAGCCGGACAAGAGTAAATCTTGGACTGGCTTTTAGTCGTAGGTGAGAGCTTGGTGAAATAAAAGGCTGCAGGACAGACGGCGAGCCGGACTTGCTGTTGGACTAGTGAGTTATATCAGCTGGCTCACTGTGTCTTGTGTTGTTGTAGTTGCTTGAAGTTTGGCTGTTAGCAAAATTCTCGACTCGCTAGTTTTTGACCATCAACCAAGTCAGCCCACCAAATCCAGATCCTTCAGCTTGTCAACAAATGCTCGTGTACAGCTGTCCATGAGGGGGAACTGCTCTCCGAAAACTGTAGGGGGCGCCAAGTCGCACAAAATGCCAATTCTTGCATAATGTTGCTTTAGGTCGTCAACATTTGGGAGAACCCATCATGCTGTTAAGTTTGTAGTCAACTTGGAAAGAAAGAAAAAAAGTAAGTGGACCCTAGTTAGCCTCATTTGGTAACATAAGCACTGACTCCCTCTTCATGTTATATCAACACCTGCCGAATCATTGGCCGCTCCTGCATTATTGAAATGAGGGGGGTCTAGCTAGCGTTGGCTGTCTCTCTTTCATGGGTCCAGCTGTGGTGACAATAAATGACCAGACTGCCAAACAAGTAGTCCTGTAACTTCAGCGCTCCGTACGTTACGTACGATTCGAGCGCTCAAATCACAGATGGAACTAGCATTAAGGAACGGCTAACAACGTCGTCCCCCCTGCTGTTAAAGTTTTATAACTGATATACTGTTTCAACACATACGGTTACAGCACCACGTGTTTTCAAAAAAATGCTGTATAAATATTACGAATGATGAATAGATTATACAAATTGCCACCAAGTAATTTCCAGTCAACCAACCATTGTATTAATTGACTGTTTAACCATTGACACAAATCACCAATATTTGCATGTATAATGCATCAGAATAGCAAGAAACATGTAAATAAAATGCTTTGATTAACCCTCTAACTATTCTGCATCATTTCAAACTAGATAATAGTGCATTGTGTATATTCAAGCATTAATTCAAATTGACACGTATAACCTCATTGGATAACCCTTCTTCATTTTCCATTGTGACTATTTTACTCTTTTCCCCTTCAAGTAGCTTTACAGTTTGAAACAACATTAACAGTGTAAGATCCTGTAGCGTTCCCTTGATGCTGCCATGTTTGTCACAGCCACAGAAGTGAAAGTGTTGGAAAGCAAACAACATACTGATGTAAATGTAAAGTTTGTCCTGAGGATGGAAAAGTCATGGGGTTAAAACCTGAGGGGTTCATCCTAGGGGGAGCAGGAATATACTCAGGAAATTACATGGAATCTGGCCAGTAGATCTCCAGATAATGATATAATAATAACTGCACAGGAAAACTGTGTGCACACAAGTACAATACAACAGTAGGTCAAAGTTGAAGCAGGAAGTTTGTCTGTAAACTGTGACGAAGTATTAGTGATAGAAATGATGGACAAAACTACAAAAATAAGACCAGGGTTGTAATAAACTGGAGTTATCATGTTCCTGCAGTGACAGAAGACCCACTTTAGTACAAAAAAGACTGTAATATAACTAATGATGTCTATAATGCTTTAAGTCATGGTTTTAGTGCAAACATTTAGCCAAATAGTAATTATAAAATACAAAAAATAAAATGTTAATGTAAGTACATTTCACTAAAACACTGACACTGAGTAAAATATTTCAGCATTTTGTTTGTTTTAACAGATAATTCCTGTTATTTTACATATCAGACTGAAACAACAGCAGACCTCCGCCGCTGCAACAGTCACAGTCAATGATCCATTATTACACAGAATAAAACAAGAGCAGGCCGTACAAATAAGCATAATATCAGCGGTGTTTGTGAAGATTGCATGGCTTTATGTAAAAAAAACCCCAAAAAATTGTGCCATTATTTCCCCGGCCATCTTCAAAAACAAAAGGATAAATATGTCCATTTTCCCAACTTTAGTCCCATTTCATGCTGTTCTCTTGCTTTTCATTTCACGCTCTGCTTCAGCCTATTTATCGATGAGACGGAGGAGGGAGGCAGGAGGCCATTACTGACGGGAACCAACCTGACTGTGTGTGTGTGTGTGTGTGTGTGTGTGTGTGTGTGTGTGTGTCTGCATTGTGTCTTGTTGTAGACAGTTTCCCCTAAAAATCTAATTCCAACATCATTTTCTTGAAATATAACTTATTTTTGATAAAGAAACACGCAGAGTGTCCAGAATGTGTTGAGCACAAAGACAGGAAGTGTGGGGGGGGGGGTTCAAGGATTGTTCTCACACTGTTTCTTCTCTCTGCTTTCAGATTATTGAGCATACAGCTGCCAAGGAGAGAGAGACAAACAAAAAGACTTTATCAAGGGAAGTTTTATTATTCACATATATATTAAAGTCAAACAGAGTTCATGGGTGTGTTTGAGGGTAGTAAGGAAAGTAGAGCTGCAACGACTAGTCGATTAGTTGATCAGTCAATCGAAAGAAAATTAATTGCCAACTATTTTGAAAATTAATCGTTTCAGTCATTTTTCAAGCAAAAATGTCCAAAAATTTGCTGGTTCCAGCTTCTTAAATGTGTGGATTTGCTGCTTTTCTTTGTCCTTTATTATAGTAAATGAAGAGTCTTTGGGTTTTGGACTGTTGGTCAGACAAAAGAAGCTATTTGAAGACGTCGTCACTTTGGGCTATGGGATTAATCGATAATGATAATAATCGTTAGTTGCTGCCCTAAAGGAAAGTGTCTAATGCAAGTGTCTTTACTCCAATCATATTTGATCCATATTTGATTCTTTTTGGCCTTCTTGCACCTTTAGCATTGTGCTGTCCATTGATTTTCTCTAAATTATTTACATGTTAAGTAGCAAGCTAGTGATTCATCCAAGAGTCAGCTGGGTTTTGTTAAAACAGCTTCTGACAATAAACAATGACGTCCTACATGGGCGCACAATCTGCCAAAGATCCTGATTCATTTCACATGACATATTTCTGTTTTTCTGTTTTTGTCTGAGCTCTTCTCACTGCTCAGAATTTAACAATATTTAAATCGGAATCGGATTACACTTGTGAGGTTGTTTGCTTTTGTTGCCACGGAGACGCCACAATAAATCAAGCTTGATCAAACCATAAACACACAGTCCTGATGAAGCAGGTCAGCTCATGTTTTGAACATTAAACTCTTAATAATTTAAACCTTTTAAAGACACAGTGAAACACAAATACATTTTCCTTGTTCTAATTCTTTCTGTGTTCATTGTTGTAAAACATGTCAAATGAATGTCAAAAAAGTACTGATGTATCAAATCCACGTCTTTTCTCTTCCTCTTCCTTTTCTCTCTTTTTGCTCTCAAATGCATCGCAGCTGGAGATGCTTTAAAGTGAGCTTGTGGAACTTTTATTGAACAGCGTGGCCTCAAAGTGGCAAACACAGGATGATGGCATTCATCAGGCTGTGGGAGCAGAATCGCTGAGTGTGTTCAACTGAGTTTTATTGTCTATGAGTTGAACTTTTCATTTGGTAGTAAAATGAATGTGATGTGTCTTCTCTCAGGAATGACAGCCGCACTTTAACTGTTCCATTCACAGACAGAAACCAGGTTCAGAAACCAGGTTTTCAAAGATGTGATTTTTAAGTCAAATGGAGTTGAAGCTGCTACATTGGCAAAACTTGGTACCACTGACTACACTTACATGCACAAAATATTCTGTTTTTAATGAAAATGAAACTTCCACTAATATTCCTGTTTACATGCAGCCTTGTTGGACCGTGTGAACTCAGCCTCCCTCTTTCATTTGTTCCTTCTTTAAAGGTCGGCGTTGTGATATTTGCTCATATCCAGAAACCTGCTGATCTTTCAGGTCTTTCATCATGTTTAACAGTAGCTGTGTTTCTCCTTTTCTTTTCTTCTGTGCCTGCATCTCTACACCAGCCCTGCAAACTGTTGGCTGGTTGGTTTGTTTCCAGCACAGAGCTGACCGGAAACAGGCGAGAGGCCGTGTGTCGCAAACTGAGACGCAGATTCTGAATGAGCTGTACACATGTCCAAAGACTGCTCCTAAAACCTGAATAATATCAACATATCACTCACACAGTCTTAGCCCTCTGTAAACGGACCTCCCGAACTGGAGGTCGTTGTTTGCATAATCCTGTTTAAAGTGATGTAAAATAAAAGCCGTAATAGATAGAGCATTCATTCTTTTTGCAGCTGAAAGCCAAGGCATCTGTCTTTTGTATCATCACGTTGTATGCTTGTGTCGCGAGTTGATGATGTCATTAAGCTACGTTAAGTCCGGTGCAAAATCCAAGGTGGCGCAGTTTTAATTTATGACACAGTTTCAATAATTATATCAGTTATTATGGTTTATTTACTTACATAGCCTTTTAGCTGAGGTTGTGCAGATTGTAGGGATATGAAGCATTTAAAATAATCTAAGAAATGACATCACAATAAGCAAAAACACCAACGTAGGCGCTGGGGAAATATTTCTATTGCAGGTGAAAAACGACTTTGCACTCTGCTCATAAAAAATGAGGATATCTCAAAAACTAAATAATGTACAGAGTTCAAATAACTTCTGGAGTGTTGAGAAATAATTTGTTGATGTTTCTACATTCAGAATAGTTTTGGATCTTGTGTGTTTATTTAGTAAAATTTGATGATGATGATGATGATGATTTTCTTTATTTTTATTTATGACACAACTTCAATACTTTTATCAGTTATTATAGTTTATTGACTTACATCACATTTTAGCTTACGCTGTACAAATTTTAGGAATATGAAGCATTTGAAGATATTGAAGCAAAAATATCAATGTAGGCACTGGCGGACCGTTTCTATTGCAGAGTTCAAAGGGTTAATCGGAAAATGCTGCATTCGGAATAAGGCCTAATTCGGAAAATCCAAACGGAATATGCTGTTTACATGGCCCGTACCAAATTCGGAAAATGAGTGTGCATGTAAACGTAGTCACTGATGCCCTGCCAACAGGCTATAGGCCCCTTCCAGTGCCCAACCCAGGCTGGCCCCTACAGGTCCAGAGCCCCTGAGGCCAGTCCCAGCTCCAGGTTCAGGTATCATATCGGCAAAGCAGATGGAGATCAGACCTGTGGTGTAAACAAGACCTCAGAGACCACTGCAGCATCAAATTGTATATTTACTCTGATATCTGCTGTCGACTTTGACTCTGGAGTTTTTTTCCCTCTTAAATTAAATCTGGCTAATAGTGGAGGGTTGGGGGTGGGGGGCTTTATTTCCTCGCGGTTTAAAAACCACCACACTTACTTCCTATTACACTTACAAATATTGAGCTCATGCATAATTTAACCTCCCGCCCACATCCAAAATGCTGCAATCGACTTCATTATTTATTTTAACGGCACTTCAATAATTTATGCCCGTGTGTATGAGAGCCATCAGAACAGACTGCTGCTCACTTAATTACCAGGGTTGCCAGCTCGCTGAAGTTCTCTGGCATTAAACAGAGTATTAGCCAGGATTAGACCACACACACACACACACACACACACACTATTTATTGCTTTCTAATGAGGAAGGAGTTAGCCGAGCTAGCACGCAGACTCTCCTCTGCGATTATTTAAAGTGAGAGCAGATGCGAGGCTCGTCACGCAGGATCTCAGATATCAGGATGGGATTGGATGGGATGACCGGCACACACGCTCAGATCGATACTAGATTAAGCTGTTATGTCCACTTAGAGCTGATATAATAGGAATAATGGATTCCAGTGGGAGGGCGCACTGATTTGCTCCGATTCAGGGGTGATTTATGGCCGCTGCTACTTTAAACGGGCCGCTTAAAAAATGAGACTTTTCATAATAAATACTTTCCAGAGTGCCGCAGATCAATTGTGCCCGGAGAATGATGAAGACAGATGGTTTTTCTGTATATGGCTGACTCGTCGCCGGAGACTTATGTACTTTACCATCCCCGCTGCCTGGAAAAGAGGCCTTATGCGGGAGAAGATGGATTAAGTGGCTTTTTATTTTGAGTGTTACTTACAGACAAAAAAAGAAAAGAGAGAGAGAAAAAGAAAAAGGCTGTTGCACTGGTTTGACTTTGTTTGTCTGACAGGTCTGACACTGCAGAGGCTGACTGTGGCATCAGATTTATATAACCCCGGGAGAAAAACAAGCAAAGAAAGGAAATGAAACATCTCTTTAGTGCTTTAGAATTGGAACTAAAAAGGTGCCAGTTCTCTAAACCAGTAGCCTAAATAGCATGGACACGCAGCATTTGGGGACATAAACTGTACATAAGAATTAGTAACAGTAAGTCATGTGCACAGATTATTTTTAAAAATGTCCCCTCGATACTCGCTTGGCTGTGTACAACTACTTGAATCAGAGCTTGTATCATTTTCATAGAATCATGTGATCGATGACTAACATGTATCCACAGCCTTAAGTCCAAAGTCTTAGAAGCACTTAAACCCTCCACACTGTACTCCCTCTCTTGACTTTAGTCCTCCTGTTTCCTGACAATATTACTCAACAGTGGTGTTCTGTTTACCCATTGAACATTTTCAAAATGTTGTATTGTACATTTGAAACTCTAAACAGACAACTCACGTTTGAAATGTTTATTACAGCAACAGAACACAGTTAGAGTTTGGCGTCTAGACTCCAACCCCGTCACTCCCCGCAGATATGTTTACATGGAGATATTGGGGAGTGATGAGCAGATATCTCAAACCTCCATAGCCGGAGTCTGCAGGTGGACGCTGGGGGGGTGGTGGTGGGCAGTGACATCGACAGGCAGAGAGAGAGATGGGAAATTTTTGCAGCTTAAATAGAGCGCCAGAATTGGGAGGGTGTGTTTGGTAGGTGGCTGTGGAGAGTGTTTTTATAGCAGCGCAGCTTGAGTTGACTGCCTGAACTAGCTCGCAGGCGTCGCTCTATTTTATGAGTGTAATATGACCTGCTACAGTATAATAAGAGTCGTCATTGGTTACAACAGTAGTGCAGTTTGCTACTGCTTGTCAGTAATGTTATGATATGATATTTATTGAATTATAAATGAGGCTTTGAGTAATAACAGAGTATCGCCTCTGTGCTTTAGTCACAGATTTACATCCGGAGGAGTTTTTGAGACATGAGCAGAAATCTAAGACCCCATTTACACTAAGCAACTTCAAGTTGGGCAGAACAGATTCGATATCAACAAATCAAAGTGTAAATGCAACCAAAGAAACACCAGAAAAGGACTGAAATCCAACCACCTCGGGAGGTTGTTTTAGACACATCCCAGCCAGTTGAAAAGGAGTAAATGCATCCTTCTATTCAAGAAACATATAATCTTTTCTCCTCCAAGATGACCTACATCAGTCAGAGATCTGTGGAAATAGCTGCTTCCAAGCTCTGTCCTCTGTGATAATGTAGTTCTCCCTGTCACAAATAAAGCTACAGGAAGAAAACATCCCCAGTCATTTCAGCAGATATGGTCATGCAGAGGGCATAACATCCTGTTGTGTTCATCTGATCCCTGATCAGTGCAGCCATTGAATGCAATTAAGGAAAACGTTTGTCTCTTGCATCCATGTGTTTGTGTTGCTGTATGGAGAGTTGTTAGGTAGCTAAACTACGCTTACTGAACTCATGTTGTTGTAACTAAACCACTAAAGTGCAGAAGTAGCAGGTAAGCAGATCCCGGTCAGGTGTACTACCACCACCCTCTGGACTGGAGGAGGGCTGACCCTTATTTGCACCTGTTGCAGGAAAAGATTTGTGATCTGGCTAACGGAGACACTGACTAAGTGAGAAGAAATGTTAAAAAAAGTTCTTAAGTAGATAAGACCTCAAATAACAGCAGCACATTTTGCCTCTTCTCGCAGCTTGTTTGAGCAGGAAATTGGCCTGTTTTACCCAACACTTACAATAACTACACCATGAATACCCAGGTTTATAAGAAAGCAGTACTGTACTGAGTAAACAGTAATGGTTTTCAGTTGGACAGACGTGTTAGTCAAGTCGAGTCAAGTCAAATTTCATTATAAAGCACATTTAAAAACAACCCTCACTGACCAAAGTGCTGTACAGACCAGAACAGGCAGCTAAAATAAGAAATATAAGCTTTCAATGCACGCAGCTCATAGGCACAAATAAACAACTCATAGACATACAGTAGGTACCAGTCAAAAATACGCCACATCAGGAGGATTCAAACACAAGTGAGTAAAAGTATGTTTTGAGCCTGGAAGAGTCTTTTTGTTTAACCAGAAACAGAAAGTCTCGCTCTGAAATCTCGCGAGAGGTTGAGTTGTTGCAGGAAGATGAAAGGATCTTACTCTTTAACAGTCCTTTCCATAATGTTGTCAGACACTTAGAATAACAGTCTGAACCAGAGTCAGTGGCAAAAACAGGAACTTTTAGTGGACGCACTTTTCACAGGCGCAATTCCCCCCAAGGATTACGTTGCAGCCATTGCAGCCCGTTCACGGATTCCGGCGGAGGCGATCTACTGGACTTCCAATTCCAAAACTTTTTGTAACTATTAGTCATTAAGACCCCAAAATTAGTAAAAGAAAAATAGAGCCCAGGTTTAAATGTAGGGGGGGCAGATCTGTTAGGTGACTGTGCTCTGTAGAGGTGAGTATTTGCCCAATTGAAGCTATTTGCATGTATCTGAATATGTTAAATACATCTATATGGAAAGTGGGCAGTTTGAAAGCATGACAAATAATGTATGTACAAACAACATGATCCAAACGTGTGTTAAACTGTAACTTAAAATGACAGAAATCCACACCTTTGTAAGTTTTTATTTGTGCAGCAGCTGAACAAAGACCAGTGTGTCTCTCTGTGTGTGTTTCCAGTATGAGGACCTGACCCCCCCCCATGCTGTCATCTTTGCCTCATGAATAATCCTATTAAATGAATAAAGGAAAAAGAAAAAAAAAAGATTACTACAGGCTTCCATAATGGTTTGCCAAAATCTCGTTTTGAGACATCGAACCTCACTATTTATCCGAGCGGACGCCGTCGTGAGCGCACTGATGCAGCAGATTTAATTTATGGCACGTTATTAGACATTATCAGGCCGGGGATCCTGCTGCTGAATAGGAAATAACAGCTGTCTCTTTTCTCTGCGCAGAGCCACGCCGTACCGGACTGTGTTGCCTTCACAGATAAGATTGACTCCGACTTCTTTTTTTTCTCTCCCCTCCCAACACCACATTGTCATTTAAGGACATTGTATTTCCCTAATTTATTTCCTTTGTCACTGCAGGCGCAGATGACATGTTCAAGTCTGAAGGATTTGGATGTTACAGCACGCCGGGGCTTTTCAAATTGAGTGAGGCATCGCTCTCCTGGAGCGAATTTATCTCTGAATGTTGAATGAACCTTCACAAGTGCAGAGGGGGTTTTTTAAATTTTTTTTTTTTGCAACAGAAAAATCACGGTAACAAAAGATTCCTGCCGCCAAAGTGAGATGGCGAGCCACAGAGACAGAATTATATTGATAACTCAGAGAATAAAGCAATTTCTTTTTTATCATAGTTTCATATTGCGCCCTGTGCAATGGCCCGTGAGGTAAATTTACTCTTGGAGCACTTCTCTGCAATATATAGTCCTCCTCTCCTCCTCTCCTCCTCTCCTCGCTCTCTCTGGCTGCCATATTTGCTCTCTAAAACCAGTCCTAATGTATCAATTGTTCTGATCTGGCTCTGCTGGAGTGTGAACAAACAAATTGGATTGTGCCCCCGTCCCCCAAATAGCTTTCCCCTTATCCACCCCCGCCTGGCCGACAGAGGCTGTTCACTACATATTTTCGTGGAACATCTCAATCCAGGCAATTTCTCTAACACACATGCACACACACACAGTGAGACCTTTAAAACCATTTCCCAAGGTCAGAACAAATGGCCAGACTGTAGTGGCGTATAATGATAAAAGCACTCAGAGCGGCTGCTGCTAAAGTGCCTTTCCAAAAAGACAAAATGGCCTCTCCATCCCCGCTGTGTGTCACTCCTTCAGTCTGCAGGGAGGCGGCATGGTGGGGGGGGGGGGGGGGCTGTTTCATAATGCTCTCCGGCTTTTATCTGGATACAATAAAAGTCTTACAGGATAAAAGCAGGCTGACGGTGTGAGGTGTTTTTTTTCTCTCTCCTCATGAAGAGTCTGAAACCAGAAGTGTATTTATTCTCTGCTGTCAGGAAGAAGCTACTGTACAAGAGCTGTTCAGGATCATGTATGATGTTATTCACTGTCTCACACACACACACACAATGAGCTGAGGATCTCCCCCTCAGCCAAACAGCTCTATTCAGTGATTTCCTTCCTCAACAGAAGCTGATGGACGAACACAGCAGCTCTTTACGGAGTGATTCGTGACCTTCATGCAGGCAGAAACGCTTCTGTTGATTTTGTTGTTCTTCTGTGCAAATCTTCAAGACCCCTGAAATGCTCCACGTCAGATGTGTTTTGACAATTTAAATGTAGTATAATATAATGTTTATTGTAGTATAATAAAGTGAATTCAGTCTGATTATCAGGTTAGAAAACCCATGACTGTTCCAGCCGCTACTGGAGCTTCTCAACCCTTTGAACCCCGTTTTCTGTAGTTTTCAAAAGTTTTCTGTAACTTTTCCATAATATTTTACCCCATTTCCACGACTTTATTTAAGTAGTTTAAAATAGGTAGGCCTATATAGCGATCATAGGGTCTACCTCTCACAAGAGCCATGTATTTTATTTGTCGTTTGAAAGCCAAACATTATTAAACACGCACTTCCCAGACATTTGCAGATAAGCAAACTGTTAGCGCTTGCTAACTTCAGACATTGCCGTTGCCAACTAGCTGCATACGCCAACGTGTATCACGTGATACTAGTGATGTTTCAATGGTCCCACAATGCAGCGCTAGATTTTAAATTAGTAATACAAGAAATGTATTTTGCATAAGGTTATGTTTGGGATTTTTATGAACATATTTTCAACAATAGCCAAAACAATGTGTATTCAAAACTTTTCTAAAGCATTCTGTTAATTCCAAACCATTTCCAGGCCTGGAAAAAGTTTTTCCTAAATTCATAACTTTTCCAGGACTTTAATGACCGTGGGAGCCCTGACTTTATTTACAGACTTCTGGTGTATTCACCACGTCTTGCTGCTGGGCATATTGTTATTCTCAGAATGAGTGAGGCCATCACTTGGATGTGAGCAGCACTGTACAAGATTTAGGGCCTGTGTCCACATAGTGTTTTTTTGTGAGCGTATTCGGCCGCCTGGAGAAAAAGTTCTGCACCCAGCAGCTTTTTTCAGAGCGCTCTGCCTTTCTTGTTTGGCCGCTCCAGGCACTTCTAGTTGAAGATCTCTGAACTTTTCAGAAAGACGCTGGTGTCGTCACTGGAGCTACCAATCAGGCAACCAATCATATATTAGATGGGGCTCGTCACCCTGGTAACCAAGAAAATGGAGCAGAAACTTCCTGAGCTTTATGACGTCAGACAGAGACAGAAAAGCCGGACACTGAATGTTGCTGGTGAGTGTTGTGCTTTTATCTACGCGTTGTTACATGTTGTTACCTGTAGTCCACCCCCCCCCAACGTATTAATATATTGTTGTCATAGAAACAAAACCCACGTGCAGCAGTTTTTTCTCTCACTGTACTTCATCCCAGCAACCTGCCAGAAAAAAACAAAACGCTATGTTAGGAAAAAGAAGTTTGAAACAATTTGAATTTTAAATTGATGGGTTTCAACACACAGTAAATATCTTTATGAATGAATAACTGGGAGTGACAGTGTTCGAGGGATTATTTATAATTATATATAATATATATATATGACCAGTCCTGGGTGTACCCCGCCTCTCGCCCAATGTCAGCTGGGATTGGCTCCAGCCCCCCGCGACCCTCTAAGAGGATAAGCGGTATAGAAAATGGATGGATGGATATATATATATATATATATATATATATATATATATATATATATATATATATTGAATGCCACTATTTATTATGTGCTCAATTTAACTAATTAATGTGCTGATGACATGTTCTTTTTAAGCAGACAGGGATCGCAAATTAGCCTCGGCTAGAGATCCTATATGCAGCACATCTGTATCATGTTATTGTCACCCGTTTCAGGAGTTTTTTTGCATTGTACCTGACAAATAACAAATAAATAAAAAATAAATGAAATACATTTCATGGATTTTTTTTTAACTCGTTTTTTGTTTTCCCTTTTCCATCTGTGATGAATATGTTGAGTTTTTGGCTCTACAGTCCTCATCACTGATGATGATGATGATGATGATGAAGTAAATGGGACGTTGCCATGGAGGCAGCCTATAAAGCTGTGGGAGTCGCATCCTATTTTCACCTAATATTATTTACATTTACATGTACAACAAAGGTTATTAAGTGCTAGCTAAAAGCAAACCAGAGCTGTACCCATTTTTAGCTAATTGTACTGTTGGTGTTTGGTGTATTTTATTGTATTGTGGTTTTATGATACTGAAAGCTGGATATTTTAATTACACTGCACATTTAAAAGCCCAACTAGGGACAAGAGATGGAAATTAGAAACTCAGCTCACCGGCCCCATCAAATAAATTCAAATAAAAAATAAAAAAAACATTTTTGGTGAATCTGCAACATGAGAAGTCGAGCTGCATTCGCTGCTAGCAGTTCCTGTAACCATGGATGCATAGACAATGGTCAGCTGGACTTGTCACCAGTCCTCCCAGCACATCATCTTCTGTTATTTGGTTTCTGTTTTCGTGCCAATTCAGTAGCTCTCCTGTCATTTCAGATTCCGCCTGGCCATCACCTCATTCCCCTCACCTGAATTTCTCCGCCCATCTCCTCACCTGCAGCTCATTCCCCCAGTCAGCCCTCAGTACATTTTCTCGGACCTTCCCTTCTCTTGCCTGCCCCTCTTCGGATTTGGTTGCCTATTGGACTGACGTCCTGGTATTCTGACCCATGCACTTTATTACACTGTCTCAGTGTCGTGCTTTTAGGTTCACACCTGCCAGTTTCCTCAGAAACATGACAGGATTACTTTTGATACTAATGGAAACGTATTGAATTTGATTTTTATTAAGATCTCAAGATATATGGAGCTCTTTTCTCATACGATTTCTTTTACTTTCTAAATTTGCTTTCTTCGTGATTCCAGGAAATTATCACATTTCCAAGTCTGCTTCCAGAATCACCTGGAGTTTCTTAGCTGATCCCAAAAGGAAGAGTTTCAAAGCATCGAGTCATTTTGGTTACAATCGAGTCATTTTGACCACAAGCGCTCTGCTGTGTGTGTTCCACACGGAGCGTGAGGCGGACTTCAGGCTCCGCTGGCGGCCGCTGAACCAGATGAAGCCAGGACGAGTTGTTGACAAGTGAACACATCTGAGTTCATCATCTCCGTTTGCTCAGGCGGAGGCTGCAGAGGACCATTACCTGGCACAACACATCCATCACACCGTGACCTGGCCAAACGGTAAGCACCATATAATGACTTCCATTGATCCGTTCACTGACTCCTGCCCCCCCTCCACACACCAACACACTCCTCTCCTCCATTTTGCCCTCCGCTGCCTCCATCCATCGCGCTGAGGGAGAAGAAGAAGAAGCCATCAGAGAGCCTGATCCGCCGGCAGCCGGGCCGGCCGCCATGTCACAGCCTTAATGTAATTGTGGACACGTAAAGATTCACATTAAGACGCTCAATGAGGCTTGGCATAACAATTCTCTTCACAAGCTTCCTGTATCATAAGTTACAGGAAAAGCCCGCTCCTCTGATTAAAGCAATTCATCATCTGGGCCATTATTAAAAGGCATCCTGTGACACGGCGAGTTATCTCGCATCGCTGCGTAGTGGCCGACGAACAAAGCTCAGAGGCTGCTGGGAGATCGGTGGAACACAGGGGGGATGTGTTAGTCCCATTTAATTTAGGGAATTTATTTAACAACCTCTGAAGGAGCAGTTCTCTCTGTTTGGGACTGTCCCATCCACTGTGTGGGAGACTGTCCAGGATGCTTCGTCATTTTAATGGAAATGGGGAAATGAACCCAGCAGACATTTGTCAAACCAACCACTTAAAGCTGGGGGAGGCAGAATCTGTGCAACCTGTGCAAAACCTTCCATCTCTCTCTCTGCTGCCTCGCATCACTCCGCTAAGCCCCTCCCACCAAACCCACAACTTCGACCAGCAGCAGAAGGAGTTGGTTCCCCAGTGAAACCGTATCCCTCGTAGGGCTCGCTCTCCACAGCGTGAGCCTCACCGAGACCACGGTCCCTCCCGCCGTGACTTGTTTTCTCAAAGATGCCCCTCCAGCGCTTCGCGGCCGCAGAGCAGAGCGCCCCAGGCTTCAGAGGCAGCTGCAACGTCGTCCAGCAGCTGGAAGAGAGGCTAGTACACCACACACACACACCACTGTCCCCCGTCAAAAGTTACTCCCCACTGTTTATCATCATGCCTCTTTGCCTCTTGTCGTTATGAGCGCCATGGCATCAAACATAAAGAGTCTGAAGCTCCGTGTGGAGCCGGGACGTGTTGTTTTGTACTATACACCGCTGTAGGAAAAAGGAAGTGTTGGACATTTATCACAAGTTTCAGGATTTTCAGCCATTAAATCAGGCTTTCACCGTCTGAAGGGACATGTACACACATCTGCTGCCAATACGAATGTGTTGTCTCTCTGAAATAACCTGTGATTGGCTAAAGTCTCCCGTCACGGGATAGATTTTCTGAAGCCTGAAAACAGAGGCAAGAGGGGGGGCTGAAGTAGAGGTCTGCTCTCTGACCACTTCAATTACAATATGCTGCACGGTTAATATGGCATTTTTACCAAGTGACGCCAAAAGAAAAACTGCCTACCCAACCTTTAAGGAACTGTCAAATGGGGAGCAGTCACCGCCAGTGCTTCCAAACAGTGTGCATGTTATATGTCCTTGAAATACATTTAACCAACTAGCACATGCTGAACTTTTATTCATTGTTTATGTTAAGTTCAATATTTAACTGCAAATCTGCACAGCAACAAAGCCTGAAACAGCTGACGTATTTGTTTTTTTGAGAATAGGCCTATATCATTTAGTTGGATACTGACATGAGTTCATGTATGACGTATATGACATGATGCGTGAGGTGGGAGAGTCGGTGCCTGGAGGGGTGTCATGAAAACAAAAATGACTATGAAGGGTTGTCGTAACTTAAAAAGGTTTGAGAAGTGCGGCTGTAGAGTCTGATGAAGGTTGTTGGTAGCACGACAGTAAAGTTGCACCCTTATTCCTCACATTGTGGCATTGGCATTGTGTATGTTTGGTTTTTGCACCTTTTATAGATAATCTTTATTGTTTATAATTGGTTTTTATTTGCACTCTTTCCTACTTTGTGCTGCACAACAATTTCCGGGTTAAATAAAGTTCTATCTTGTCTCTAATGCCTTTTTAAAATAGGGAACACTAACAGTGCAGTGATAACTGCTTGCTGTCTAACATCCTTGAAGCCTTTTCTTCTAGAACACTGTTTGAAAACACAAAGCATAAATCTCAACTTTGTCTAAGTTTTATTTTGAGTGCAGCTGGATTGGCCTCATAGCTGAAACACGTAGTGGGTGTTTTTCCCCATCAGCCTCTAGTGGCAGGTAGCCTACATGGCCTCTATATGGCCAAAAGCATGTTGACTCCTGAACATTACACCCACGTGTGACTGTTACTAATTCAACGTCTTCCCGTAGTTGTGTGCTTTCTCTCCTCTCTCTCTCTCTCCCTCTCTCCTTCTGTTGCTTTCTGCAGGTATTTCTGCCTCCGGAGCTGTAGAGTCTGGATCTATGATTGCAGCCGCCTGCTGCCCCCGTGCTCCTGCTCTGCACCCGCTGCTGCTATTACTGTTGTTGCTCTTATTATTAGTATTGCTATTATAATATTGCTCTTAGTATTATTTCTGTTGGTGTTATCATCAATACCATTACCACACTATTGCTTTACATCCCTATGTGGAACTGTACTGTGCTGCTGTATGTTCTCTTTCCTCCTGCTCTCTCTCTCCCGCTCCCCCCCTCCCCCTTCAACCCAACCGGTCGAGGCAGATGACCGCCCACCTTGAGCCTGGTTCTGCTCGAGGTTTCTACCTGTTAAAAGGGAGTTTTTCCTTGCCACTGTCGCATAGTGCTTGCTCATGGTGGGAACTGTTGGGTCTCTGTAAATATAAAGAGTCGGTCTAGACCTGCTCTATTCGAAAAAGTGCCCTGAGATAACTTTGTTATGATATGGCGCTATATAAATAAAACTGAATTGAATTGAATTGTTACACATCTTATTCCAAAACTATGGGCTGTTTCAGATCGTGCCTAGGGGTCTGCAATAAGAGGAGCACTGCTTTTAAAGTGACTATTTATCAGATGAGTTCAGATGCACCAATCTAACTGCTTGTTTGCCAAGCCGTTCAAAATATTTTTACATAAACTGACACGTTAATGTTCTGAAAACAACCCGGCTGTGGCAGGAAAAGCTGCGCCCTCACTATTTAACCCCAAATTCAAAATCAACACTCAGATCTTACATCAGTATTGCATTTTTTTTCCAAAAGTGAAACGCTTCGATTCCACCTCGTGCCATCTTCGCTGTGTGTCTCGACAAATAAGAGCAATTACTGTGAACCAAAACATACTGAGACATGGAGAGCAGAACTGGCGGTGTCACCATCCAGCCACTTTCTTGGCAGACTGAAGCTCGCCATGCAGACGGGCCCACGCTCCAAGTGAGAACCGGGGATTGGACAAGAAATGAAAAGCGCTTTGCCAGACGACAGACAGACGGACGCGGTCGGGATCTGGACAAGCTGTCAAGTAGTTGGTGCTTCTTCATACGAGGAGATAGTTAATTTGACCCAGGAGAGTGCAGAGAAATTGATTTTAACTCTGTTAAATTAAGTCTACTGAGGGACTCGGGGGCACCGGTCTCATGGGTTCATTTTATCCCGATGTGGAGATGATGAGGAGCCGCGCTGCCAACGGCAAGTTTGTCAAGAGTCTACTGACATGCTGCACTCGCTCGCTTTCTCGCTCTCTAATTGCACACACGCTCAAGTTAGACTTTCACACAGTAAACTGCAGCCTCCGTGTGAAGAACGGAAACTGTCCATCTTTTTGAAAAATCATTGTAGAGCCTCAACCGGCGATATGTCGGTCAGCTGAGGAAGTAAAATGATCCACTATAGGTTAAAGTCCTGCATCCTCTATTTCACTTTGGGAAAAGTCATTTACTTTTCCTATCAGGTAAAACCCTGTATCTATTATTTTTGGAGAATTTAATTGTATCAGATCAGTTTGAGAAGGGAGAGAATAAAAAGAAATAAGGGAAGGGGAAAGTAAGAAAGCAACAAGCGGGAAATAGAAGTAAGGAATTAAGGAAAATAAATAAATGCGTGGCTTCAGATCATTTGAAGAAGGAAAAAGGAATGAAGGAGAGGAGGAAAATAAGGATGAAAAGCAAATGAAATCAGAAAGAAAGGAAAAAGAATAGGAAAGAAAAATAAAGACAGAAGGACATGAGGAAACAAGGAAAGACTGTTAAGAGGTGTTGTGTCGACTCAGCACGCAGAGACCAAACAGAGACTTGGATTAAACACTTTGGCACAGTTTATTAAATGAACAGGTAATTTGAGTTCGAGCAGTGACTGGGCCTGGGAGAGCGGGCAGGCAGAGAACATCGACGTCAGGCCAGTGCCGGGGAGAAGGGACCAAACCAAAGCTGGGTAACCTCCAGGACGGAATGGGGGACGACCAGCGCAGAAACTGAGTCAGGGTGGTCACTGGCCTGCATGTAGAGGATGGCGAGGAGGGAGCGGAGCAGAGGTCCGGGCCAGGCAGAGATTTCCAGGAGCAGGTCCACATAAGTCAGCAGTACAATCTGGCAACGATGAAGAGGGAGACCAGGACTTAAGGTGATTGTGAATTGGACGCAGCTGTCACGATTGAGCTGCAGCAGCCACCAGTTCCGGGCCACGCCCCTTGACCTAGATCACTCCACACAGGGAAGACAGACAGAGACAGAAAACACAACCCCCAAACAAAACCTAAGGAGAGCCCAGCCATCCCATAACAAAGACATGATTTAAGATTAGTTGAACTGATTGAAAATTGGAAGGAAGGAATGGAGAGAGAAGACTATTAGAAAGGAAGTCAAAAAATGAAAGAAAGAAAAGAAATAGGCAAATAAGGAAGAATATCAGAAAAGAAAAACAAGAGACGGAAGAAGAAGAAACGAATGAGGAAAACCATGAAAGAACAGAGGAGCAAAGAGGAAAATAATTGAAAAGAATTTGATCCTTTTCTCTATCTTTCTTTCTGTAAGTGAATATTAAGTTCACTCAAATCAAAGTCATTTTTAAAAAGTTTTGTTTAAATTAGAAAGAATAAAATGCATTACTTAATGAACTTTGCAAAGACTGCACATTGATCCAACCTGCCGTCTAAGCACAGGTGTGAATGGAGCTTCTCGCCGTGCGAGGTGAGCTACAGAGTTAGCAGAAAGTTTGACTGAGTGATCGATCCATCACACTGTGATGTGAGCAGTCGATCAGCTGATCGAGCTGTCATCATATTGAACCACACGAGGACTGTTCCTGAAACAAGAAGTGATTACCCAGAGGTGGTTATGGTTCCTGTCACATGCACTTTTTGAGTGAAGATGGATTCAGCGCTGCTCTCATTTTCACAAACTTAAAAGTACTGTTCCATCTCATTAGACATGGTGACTCTTAAGTTGCACAGAGGTGGTTGCAGACTAAAATATCCCTCCATAACCCTTCACTAAAATCCCTGTCAAACATTTGTCTGGGGTCAAAAATGTTAAAGTTCCCTCCACTCAAAAACATGTTTGTCTTCTTGTTCCTGCAGTTGAATATTTGAGCTTCACTGTGCAGAGTTTGACACCAGGAGGATGTTTTCACATTCATCTGCTGAAAGTGGAAAGTTTCTATGTGCTCATTGAAAATGTGATTTTAAGGGGCAGGGCCTATGAGCATGATTTGTGACATCACAAATAGTATGGAAGCAGCCAATCCCGGTCCAATATTTAACTTATACAAGTGTGATAGAAACTTGAAGCCTCCAGCGCACAAACACTGAGAATGGACTTTACAGTGAAGTTGAGCTAGAAGGAGTAGAATTTTAATATGGAAATTATACTTTTTTTGTGGAAAAAACATATCAGACACACATTATTGTTCCAAGCAGACTATTTGTATGTTTTAATACATGTCTGGAGGGGATCTTTAAGACCTAAAACGTGGGTTAAAAGCTGAATAAGGAAAAGGGGGAAAGGACAGAAGAAGAAGAGAAGGACACAAGGACATGGAAAGGAAAGCAGGGGAAAAGGGAAGACAAAAAAAGTAAAGAAACAAGATGTAAGGACATATGGACAGAAGAAATGAAGAGAAGGAAAGTGGGGTGGAAAGAATAAATTAGTTCAAGTCTTCAGTAAACTCAAGTACTGAGCTGAAAATAGAAAATGTATTCAGTTACTTTACACCTCTCTTTGGGAAGAGGAGGAGGAGGAGGCGGCGCTCCCTGTGGAGACGAGGTCCTGGCTCCAAATCAACTGATTGGGATCGACAGCACAATCCACACATATGCTCGACTAATGGAGGCCGAGCGGCGGCAAAAACATCCGCAAGTGACGGAGACGAGGAGGACGGCGATCATGAGGTGGAGGCGACGGGGATGTCCTGGCAGAAATTGGCTCGCTGTCATCACTTAGCGCCATGCTAAATTGTGTTTTTAAGCTGGAAATGAGAAAATGTGTTTTTTTTTTTCATGTGTGAAATTGTTTGTGTCGTGACCTCCGGCGTGCACGGGCAGAGGCAGCCGGGTCGAGTCAGGTCCAGTTTGTCTCGCAGAGAGACATGAGCATGCACAAGGCTGAGCAGATTAAGACTCCTCACGTGTTATACAGGCAGTGGACGCAACAACAGCAACACCTGTCCACTATCATCTACTTTATGTTTTGTTTGACCTTTTATTTTAGCAGGACGGTCTCTTGAGATCAGAGTCTCTTTTAGGAGAGTCTCTCTCCAAAATGGCAGAATAATTATGTTTCGGAAACAACACACACAGAAAGTGACAGGACTAAAGGGGGGAGTCAGGAAACCGAGGTATTAAAATCCTGTAATCAATCTGTTTCTGAGGCTTTAAAAGTCCATGACATAACATTTTCAATTATTCTTAAGGATATTACTTTATTTGTCTTATTGTCAACAAATCCAATAAAAATACCCAAACTAACAGTGAATGTATCGACTAATAAGTATTGTGTGTGTGTGTCACAGCCTGATATATATTCTTCCTCTGAGCCACAGAGCTCCATTGTTGCTCCAAAAACTATTAAAAACTCATCAGTGAGCCTCACTGTTGTTCCTTCATCACCATGAACACACACACTGGACTTTATTTGGACTCAGTCCCACACACACCGTCCTGCCGGCCCAAATACTCACTAGAGCACCAAAAGTGGATTCATCCGCCGCTGAAAATAGTCCCCAACAAATGTTTGATCTGTTAAAAACTGCAGTGCCCAGCTGTTTTAGGAAATTACTGAGCCTTTTTTTTGTGCGAGGTGTTTTTAAAGATGACCGTCTGTAACCAATGAGTTTGGGGCTGAGAGCCACAGACAGGAAGTCAGAAAGTATCGAGGTGTGGACCTTTCATGACATTTGTTAGCAATAAGAAAAATATAGAATATCACAAGCTTTATCCCTTAAAATGTGTTTAAAATTTAAATGTTTTTTAGGTGGTTAGGGTGCATACTTCATGGGCGCAAATGCCCTGAGCAGCGAGTCCCCGGTTCGATTCTCGGCTGGCCCGGACCGTTTACTGCAATGTAATTCCCTTACTCTCTTAACCCCACATTTCCTGTCTCTTCCAACACTATCGCTATATACTATCACACAAATAAATGCATAAAATGCCCCCAAAAATGAACTTCCTTGACATGTTCAATATATGTGAGAGAGGAGCTGATTCAACTGTATGATCTTTCATGAGGCTGCTCTTTGTTATATTGTAAGGTATGCTCCTCAGTTATTCATGCTATGAGCAATAAACCTATAGTTAAAATGTTAATAGGCCTCATTAGCATTAATCTCAAAGTACTGTACTTTGAGAGTTTTCTGATAGTCTTATTGATTCATTTCTTATTTTAGAATCTGGGTTTGGTTTTAAGGTCCCATTTTAGGTTGTTTCTAGGATGCAATCTTTAAGCAAATTGGAGCCCAGTAAGACTTTGCTGGTTAAATAAGGATTTAAAAAAAAAAAAGAAGTACAGCTGAGCCTGACAGGGAATGTGTTGGACACGTTGTGATTTTGACAGTCAGGGGATCATCATTTAATCATCGTTGAGAGATTTCACTCTGGAACAAAATGTTGGAACTAGGTGCTGACATGCCGTTAGTGTGGCTAAATTTAAAAAATAAATATATTTAAACAAACAAGAATTTAGATTTGTGGAAAGGCCAAATGCCTTGTTAGTGTTATGATGCTAAATTGAAGTAATAAGGCTAAATGCTGCATTTGTTAAGTTTAAAGGGAGTAGCAAGACATTGGCCTCTGTAAATGCAGCTTCCTTCAGTTTGCTTGATGTGTCGTCGTCTCAGAGAAGAAGAAGAAGAGGAGGAACACGTTGACGGTGTTAATATTTACCCCGCTGAGGAAAGGCCACAACACTCTGCAGAAGCTCCAGATGACTTTAAAATGTCATTTTCTAGTTCACTGCCCTGTAACTCTGCTGCTGCCTTAAAGAAAAACAAATACCAGCATTTAAATCGCAGCCGCCTCAAACACTCAGAAACACTCCCTACTGCAAAATGTCACAGAAATAAAGAGGACACTCGAGATATTTACAGGATAACGGCAAAGAGTAATGATTTTATAAAAAACCGGATCAATCAGGTCAATTTAGGTTTTTATTCTCAACTGAGTTCTATCATCTTTGTCCTTTCAAGAGTCGGTTTTGACTCTATTTTTAATTTCTCTGTTCTGTTACTGCGACTTAACTGTGTGAAGTACTATTACATCAGGGTTTTTTAAGAACAAATACAGTTTTATTAGGGGTATAATTCCTGCAAGGGCTGACAAACTGTCGTTCGTGTGTGTTTTAACATTTTTATTCAGTGTTAGATTAAACATCCTTTCGATAATACTTTTATTCTGAAGGATTCAGGGAGGAAGTTTCATTGTTGCTGCTGCTGGTGGGACTCTAATGGACTCTCTGAAGCAAATGTGTTTAATTTATATTAATGTACCTACATATCTGTCTGAATACCATCAATTCATCATTCATGTTGTCACGAAGTGCAAAGTTACAATATAAGTGAAAGTTCCACCCACAAGTGAAAATCAGAAAATCAACTCTTATTTTGGTTTGCTTGCTGCAAACTAAATGAAAGGAATATCTATATTACTTATTAGGTACAGCTAGCTAAAACTAATGCAGTCTAATTGTATTGTGACATACTGAGAGGTGTTTCTAATGTTTACTCTACCTCAGTGACATACATAGCATGGATAAATTCAGGGCTGCCCCTAAGAATAGGCTGTATAGGCGGTCGCCTAGGGCACCACAATGTGGAGGGGGCGCCGCGCCGCCAAGAAAAAAAAGAAAATAAAGATATACATTTTTTTTTTAAATTCAGTTATGGCCGTCCCCTGATCTGATATTTTTTAATTCTTTAAGAAAAATATGGTTTTTGGTTTTGTCAAATTCCGTTTTATTGCGTGCCGTGCGTCCGCTGCGGCGCCGATACACTACTAAGCGACACACTTTGAACTATCAGAAGCAGCAGCGTCCAAGGGGGAGAAAAAAAGATTGTAAAAAGATCCTGAACAAATTTCGCCCAGGGCTCCAAAAAGGCTAGAGCCGGCCCTGGATAAATTATTAGAAAGATGTCAGTGTAACCAGTCCAGTATCCCTAGAAATTACATTTATATTGGACAATTTCAGACCTTACGATTTACATCCAGTGTCAATGCAGGAAGTAGTGTGCCATAATATGTAGCAACAGGAGGCACAAAGTAAAGTTGTGGAAGTTGTGATGTCTGACTTTAAAGCAGGAGACCGGAGCTCATGTCCTGTGATCTACAATTAATTAATGATCTTTCCCCAATCAAGTGTTTTAGTTTCCTGACCCCATACAGTTTACTAATCATAACCACAATCTTTTCTCAACCGTACCCACACTGAGAGAAAGAGAGGATTTTAAAAAACATTGGCATTGAGCGTAAAAATCGTTGTCTTGTGGATTCATTCTTGTCTTCTTGTCGATAGGGATAACAGTTTCAACAAAAACTGAACATAATAACCTTTAAAAAGAGAGGATTTATTGTGGGACTGTTGAATTAGACTTTATTAGTTTTAGCTATAGGGGCAGAATAAACCAGCTGTATAATTCTTGGGTGGTGTTGATGCTGCTTTAGTTTGACTCTGTTTCCAGGAATCAAGGAAAGTGGATGAAGAAGGACGACTATAAATAGCTGAACAGTGAATCAGGCACCGCTGCAGATCAGTGAGTAAGACAACCTAATAATGGTCCAACATTTCAAACAGACAGAAAACATTCAAAAGAGACTGACTTCAGGGTGTTTTTTCATCACTTTGCCTCCTTGCAGCACCGTTTGCAGCAGCCGCATCTGTTCCCACATCACACCACCATCACTGCTAATTGTGCTCCCGGTCTCCATGGTGAGAGCTTCAGTCACACACAGCAGCGGCGGTGAGAGTTTGGTGCTGTATCACCTAGAAAACGGCACCTATTTATATCCACACTGCACCACACGTGCAGTTTGGTGGTTGTGGTGTTTTTTTGGGGGGGGTCCAGGACTCCCAGGATGTCACACCTCAGCCGGTCGTGCAGTGACTGCGGCCCTGCTTGGCGTCCATGTCGACCGAAGACGGCCTGTCACTCATCGCCTCATATCGCTGCCAGACGCCAATGTCTCTGAGGCTGAAAACTTCATCCTGCTGTGACTGATGGGAAGTTCAGCGGCTGTGTAATATCTCTGAGAAAACATTTCACCGTTCAGGCAGAACGTGTCGCGCTGATCCAAAGCAAAGGGATTTCTGTTCGGTTGCTGTTTGGTTGGAAATCCCTTCCCCTGATTTTCCGGTAAATCGATGACAACCTGCAGGATGTGACGGAGTGAAACCAACCAGAGACACCTGGAAGAAACTGTAACACACCAACAGTCATCTGACTCAGAAATTAACATCGTTTTCAGGTCTGGTTCCTTCGGGGGATGATGTTTGAATTCAGGTATACACACACACACACAAAGTGTCATCTTTGAATAGACGATTTTAAGCCTTCTCATGCTACTTAGCTTCACCAGTTGTAGCATGAAGACGGTGTACAGTAGTTCATCTTCCATGACAAACCTTTGCAATATGGCTTTACATTGGCAAGAGAAGAGAACGCCTAACTTTATAATATGATGTTCAGCCCTGAACTGAACTCCCAGGTTCAGGAGCCAATACCAACTGACCTCATGCAGCTTTCCCCTGCATGAGGTTTTGTGTCTTAGCTTCCAGTTGCTAATGCTGGCTACAGAAACAGTAAAAAGTTGCAGTCCTGATCGGTTGGGAACACACATCTGCATTTGTAAGGGGGTCATGTGATCTCACACCACCACAGATATCAGATTAAAAAGAAGATCTTTCATGCAAAGTTATGTTGACTGTCTTAAAAACTAGCTTAACTTTACATTCTTCGCGAAGGATCACTCCAACCAGATGATTCTGATTCATCAACACGAACCAAAATGCTAACATATTACGCATGTTAACTAACAATAGTTAAATAAATAGTACATTTCATTTTGAACCTTTACTTGTATGTGACCCCTCTTTTAGTCAAAATGGGGACAGGCATGCTTGTATTAATTTGGGTTTTTCAGCATTTTGATGTATACTTTGGGTAAGGTGTGTTTCCCTTTAATCTTGCTGCAATCCCTCCAAAAACCCACATCAGCCAATTATTTTTTATTATTTGAACTCAGGCCAAAAAACAACAACAACATTTAACCTTTCTGGAGTTGCTGATCATATCATACGATCTTCATCAGCAAATGAAGGTCAAGATCAACATGGATGAGAAGTCCTTTAAGTGCTCAGAAAAAAAATGGAAATTTTGACATCTACAATTTCTATGACAACAGTGCGACTCCATCTGCTGGTGAAGAGCATGTGATATGAACTGAACGGCTACTTAAGTGAGATTGTTTTGTCAGCTGCTGTTTCCAAGGTCAAGGATTAACTAAATTATCCTATTAAGATTTAGGGAAATTTTACTCATTAACTTTTAAGGGTCCAACAGCTTAATGTGATCCTTAACAGACCAAAGTGAAGCTACATTTTGCACAGTTAAGGGTTTTAATTATGCAAGTTGTACACAACACAGATACATACAGAAAATCTGATGAACACGACCTCGACCTGATTCACCACTTGCTTTAACCTTTAACTAATTACAAACGTTCAGATTTCAGTTTTCTTCAGTGTGCAAAGAAGTGCATAACAACCATGACTTGTCATTTTGACATTTCTGTTTAAGTACGGATTAAACAACCAGGATACAAAATGTTAATTAGTGAGCTTTAGAAGTGTCAGTAGGTGTATTTTTGAACCTTGGAGAGAGCCAGGAGAGCTGTTTTCCCCCTGCTTCCACTCTTTATGCTAAGCTAGGCTAACCATATCCTGACTCAATACTTAACAGGCAGACGTGAGAGTAGCCGTCTTTTCATTGAAGTCTTGACAAGAAAGCAAATAAATTAAATCAAACTATTCCTTTAAAACGGGTCACAAATATATAGTTTCATTTTTTTTTTTAAAGGCTCAGTAATTTCCTAAAACAGCTGCTCACTGTAGTTTTTAATGTTACTCAAACAGGAGGAGATAGTGCATTTGTTGGGGACTATTTTCAGCGGCGGATGAATCCACTTTTGGTGCTCTAGTGAGTATTTGAGCCGGCAGGACGGTGTGTGTGGGACTGAGTCCAAATAAACTCCAGTGTGTGTGTTCATGGTGATGAAGGAACAACAGTGAGGCTCACTGATGTGTTTTTAACAACAATGGAGCTCTGTGGCTCAGAGGAAGAAGATACATCAGGCTGTGATACACTTGTTAGTAGATACATTCACTGTTGGTTTGGGTATTTTTATGGGATTTCTTGACAAGAAGAAAACTACAGAATATCACTAAACCCTTATCCTTTAAAAAAGGTAAGCAAACCATTTCAGCTACAGGCTGAAGACTAATACATACAGTATGTTGACACGATATACTGAATACATTTCTATTTATTAAAAGTGAGATTCTGTTGCCCCTGTAATGTGTTTTTCTGTATCTATTTTGTGTGTTCTGTGCAAGTGAATGTGCTGGATATGAGAATGTATTTCCTCTGCTGAATTTAATCATTCTCTCTCCCCTCCAAAGGCGGACGTAAACCTGAATCACTTATTTGCCTTTGACTTCTGAATGTTTTTCCTTGGTTCTCGTCATTTCAGAGCTTAAGAGGGCCAGAACAAAAAAAAAATACAGAAAGCTAATGAAAAGACTCCTGTGAATATTAAGAAAGCGTTTTTGAGAGGGAGCAGATGTTTCTGTGTATCGCTGAGACTCAGTGGAGGTGCAGTTTGTGTGGAGTCTGGAGGTGTGAATCAGGGTCGCATTCTCAGTTCTCCTTCCTACTGCATTTTGAAAGAATCTGTTATGCTGACAGAAGACCTTCTGGTTTTTCTGCGGGGTGTAAGAGGAGGTGGACGTGACGGTAAGACGGCCTGAGCTCGGTGAACTCCTGACCTTGATCTGGCTGAAGCCAAGAATTAAAAAGGTACTGAGAACACCAAATGGTCACATGGTATGGATCAGAGCTGGGTTGCCTGATGGTTTACGGATTCTGAAGAAACATACCTTCATACTCGTATGTGTTATCATGTTGTCTCAAGCTGTTAGTTGACTGGGATATAAAGCATTGGGTCACATGGGTTATCACCACTCATATTTCCTGACAGCCTGGTGTGTGAGCTGTGCTAATCATGAAAAATAAGGGGTTACAATCAACGAATAGTCTTTAACTGAAGCGCACAAAGCACAAAACGTTTTCAGATATCATAATCACTCCGTGTTGATATTCATGATCTGTCACAAGAGCCACACTTATGGCCTTTTGCAAGTAGTCAAGTGTCTATTTATGCGATGTATTTCTAGTCATTTGCTAGCAGTGCACAAATGGCCCATTAAGATGGCAAGCGAGTGAAGATTCTTCAAAAATGATCACAGGGAAACACAGAGGCCATTCTGTCACTTAAGCCCCTTTCAAACGCACATGGGAGAAGTTTGCCTTCAAGGCTCTCTGGCAGAAGGCTTTCTGACACCGTCAGGTGATGTAGTATGGGTCAAACACCAGACTTTCACCCAGGAGGCCGCTGTTCATGTCCTGTGTGAAACTCAAACTTATTATTTTAACCCAAACAATGATCTTTTTCTAAACCTAACCAAGTAGTTTTGGTGCCTAAACCTAACCAAACTGCGACCGTTTCACAATGTTAACCACATGTTAGAAAGGCAAACTTCTCCCACGTGCTTTACATGTGTGAATTCCTTTAATCTGCATAACTGATAGATAGATTTTTGTACTTTAGGGTCAGTACAACACACCGTAAACACAACACTTACATATGATCACCTTATAAAGCTGATATGGCCAACGTGTATAAACAGTTGCCTATTTTCACATCCACAAGACAGAGCAACATAGACCTTTTTCATGGCAGACATTTTGACTTTTTCACAGCAGGAAAGAAGAAGAAGATGGCTCAGCTCCATCAAAGCCACGTTTCCACCAAGCAGTCCAGTTCAGTTCAATTTGTTACACATTAGAACGGTTATTTTAGCGTTTCCGTTGGCAAACATTGAGGATGGTACCAATAGAACCACTCCATTCATCACGTCTTTCCATTACCCCTCTGTTGAGGTACCTGACACACTGACCCAGAACTTGATGTTGGAGCTTGAAACACTGCAGTTCGTTGATTGGTCTACAGAATCGTCACTTCTTGTACAACAAAGGACCTTTTTCTCAAACAAAGCTTGTCTCCTTGTTGTAATAAACAGCCACATACCCAGAAGACAGAACATGAAACATTTGATGTCCTCATTGTGTTTGATATGACGTCACGCTACTAACGCGGTTGACGCGGCTATTACCATCCGGTAACAGCCCCGCCTACATTTAAGAGTACTGTCTGCAGTGGAAATGCAAACAGATCTAGGGTTTAGGTACATGTAGGTACGGGTTAGATACGGGTTTCATGGGTACTATACCGAAAGTGTCTGGTGGAAACGTGGCTCAAGTGTCCCAGTAAGCCATGACCAGTGATCCAGCATGCAAAATACCAGGACCCTCTAACTAGCTCACCTAAATGGAACTAATGTTATCAGTTACACCTCTGCTTTTCGTGCTCTGACATGCCAAAATGTTTGGTGTGAAATAAGTCTATTATCATTCATTTGGAGTTGTGTAAGTTCAATATTCACTCTTTGTTTACTTCTGGCTGGTCTCTAACTTTGACTCTCAGGTGTTTGGTGCTGGGCAGGTGGTGCACTGCCTGCTGCTGGAAACAAAGTTGATGAGAGCGCTGAGAGTGAATCCAAACATTAAAGCTGTGGAGCAAATAATGAGCTGAAAGTTGTTAAACACTCTAAAGCTGACGGGATCTGCAGTCGGGTGAGAATTCTCCATTGGTTCGAGTGACCCCTTTGACATTACAAGTAGTCATTTGATCCGTCGTTAATATAAAATATTTTATCAATTGTGGTGGCACTCGTGTTGTCAGTTTGTTGAAATTTCTCTGGACTGGTGTGTATTGGCCAAAGCCAATGAGCTATTCAGATAAGATCTGCAGAACATAAGACAGCTATTCACACCAAGAACCTTGAGTCATTATGTTACAGCACGTGAAAGACAGCTGTTAGCTGGGAGCAGACAAGTCACTATACTTCACTGCCACTCTGATGAAGACATGCTTTATGTCAAACGTTGAGCTCCAGACCTTATCACCCCACATACTATATACTCTACACTGCACCAGGCCACCAATCAAATTAGTTGCCATGTTTTTATACTGAATGGGTCGGATCTCTGTGTCAGTTTGTCCAACCATCAGCACTCCTCAGCTCCTCCAGTCTGCTTGGTCACTCTCATTTTAAAAAGTTGACCCGACTTGTCGTTTCATTTACCGCAGACATGCAGCATATTAATATCCTCACTCTGCATTTGCCTGAGGATGATTACAAAACTTACCTCTCAATCACGGGACGCTAATGATTGCGGCCAGGCGTGATCGGGTGATTGATAGGTGGCATTTAGCCGCGATGGAGCCCAATATACTCTGTCCTCTCACCAGAGGCCTGCAGGGAGGAGAGCAAGCCACAACCTTTCAATAATCGAATGCCTCTCGCCCGGTGAAAGGCTGATCCTTTTGTTCTAATTAACCCGTGAAATGAGTTCAGCGGCTCCCTCTCTACCTGCGGCGTAAACGCTCTAATAGTCTGTGAACGGCTGAGCGAAGAGAAGAATGCCAAGAGGTGGAAGGTCCGCCGGGCGATTTTCAACAGATGCTCTCTGTCTCTGATAGCATTAGCATCAGGAGAGAGGAAGATCAACCACAGTTTGATTGGAAGGGCATTAACTGCGAAATGAGACTTCTTAGAAGACAAAGTACCTAATGACACAAACACAAGTCACTGTTGAATGTTGCCGACTTTTTAAGAAAGATCCCGAGTCCTTTAGCAACATCCAGAGGTGAGAGGTAATTAAACAAGTGCTCTCATAACTTTAACTAAGTCGCTTTTTCATAAACGTTTCATTTTTAAGGACATTCTGGAATCAGTCGATGTTTCTGTGTTTCAGCCCACAGACCCCACTGCTGTACTTGTAATAACTGCAAAATCAACCATTTTTTAAATTTTCTTCTGACCTTACTAAACCCCAATATGTAGAAAACTATTGACACACACTGAGCTGCACATTTAAAGGTGACAAAATACCGAAATGCCCATAAAGCATTGTTATTACACCGCATAAGGAAATGTTTCATGTTTAATAGGGCTACAGTACACAAACAAATTTATTCATTTTGTTGGACAAAAATTAATTCACAGATAAAGAAATGTACAGCATCATGTTACTCCCTGTTAGAGCTCGTATGAACAAACTGTTCAAACAAACTCCAATAGCAGAGATCCACGTTCCACGATCCACTCATTTGGGATTTGGGAGGGGTCAGCCTGTGTAAAACAAACTGTCAACACCAATCACAGATATAGAGCAGATAAATATCGATTGATTTTAACCATGTTTCACAGCTGCTGAGACCCCAAACAGACATTACGTGTCATTTTCTGTAGTGGACTTCTAAAACATACCATCAGTTTAAAATCATGTTTAGAAGCAATTGTCATAAAATTAGGAAAAGTCATAAAGTATCCAGGTGATGCAGCTGGACTGAACTTCTGCAAATGAGTCTTGGTGAGTTTTATTAAAGTAGTCAGATGTTAATTAGTTTGCAGTTGCAGAGTCTTAAAGTTTTTTTTTTTTTTTTTTTTGCTAATTTCTGTGGAGGGTTGAGTTGAGTTTATTAACTCGTCATGCAGATAACTTGAGTCCATCTGGTTTTAAGGTTTCCTCCTTTTATTTTACAGGAATACACACATGCACACAGACAGAAGCAGCAGCAGCACAGGAGCTTACTGAACCATAAAACCCCACTCATCCTTGATAGTTTTGATATTCTGGCGTTTTTCTGCACCACCAAACCCCACTGAGCTTGTATCTATTTCTGCAGACGGGAACCAGCGAAGGACTCGCAGAGAAAAAGAGGAGTGAGGTGGAAAAACAAAACAAATTCTCCGACATGATGCCTGAGGCGGAGAGGCTCTGCAGGCAGACCGCTTCTCCTTCATCTTCCTGCCGAACTGAGGAGAGGATTTTCAAACGCCGTCAGAAGCAGAGGGCATCCCCGCTAACAGGGAAGAGGGCCGGCGGCGGCGCTGTCAGTCAAAATGCGATTCGAAGCGGCTCATCTGTCCGCATGTACAGCTTTATATTTATACCCTGTTATTGTAGGAAGGCCTGTGGGTCACCTGACAACACTACAATATGTTTATGTGTGTGTGTTTGTGTGTGTGTGTGTATGGGAAATTAGACAACTTACAGTAGGTGTTGCAGTAAAAACAACATCCAGCCAGACTTCCTCCAGCCTGCTTCATGTCAAGTGTGAAACCTTAAAAGTCCTGTTAATCACCTTTTAATTTATGTTAAATATTCATTAACAAGTTCTCCAAATTAAAACGGCAGAATACATCCAGAGCGACACACAGTAAGTGTTTCCTTATCTGACACCACTATGGTTAACGTTTGGTTAGGTTTTGGCACAAAACTAACTTGGTTAGGGTTTGGGAAAGAGTATGCTTTGGGTATGTGTCGTCATGGTTAAAACAATAATTAGATATGACATGTTTTCTGTGACTTCTGTGATACCAGTGAATGCCATTCCCAGTGTACAAGCTAACATTTGTATGTATTTATATGAGTATGTGTATGAGAACGTGACACTGCTGTGGAACTATGTTCCTCTAATGTGTTTGTAATGACTTGACCTGCTTGAAGTTGGCTTCATGTGGGTTTTATCATTGACTAGGTGCACCTGCAATAACCCATATATAGGGCTACTCAGCATGCATGAGGAAAGTCCAACATGGACTGAAACGTTTGCACACTTGCACATTTTCTTTTTCACTGTCTGTACAGCCCTGTATTGTATCAAATAGAAATATTTAAAATCCAGACTCCAGTCTGAATCTCTATTGTTGTTCTCTGTGTGCGAGTCCTCCTTTGCTGTATTGTAGCTTTTTCCCTGACTACCGCACCAGAGAAGACAAACAAAGGACAGTTTATTAAGGCGCAGCTCAACCCCTGTGAACCTACAGTAATAACTGCCTGGTTACAATTAGGGAATGGTGAAAAGAAATCAGCGATGACTGCCGGTTGGAAACAGGAAACGAACAGCACTCTCCCAGGTTAAAGTCTGATGTTTTGTTAATCGGATCGATCAATCCATCCACCCCAACCTTCCTCTTCCTCCCCCCTCTGCTGACTTTGTCACTCTTTAACAACATCACACTACTTCCTCCTTTGCTCCCGACAGACAAGAGTCATAATTACTTCAGCAGCTGGAGGGCTTCGTTACTTGAACGTAAACATGTTGTTTTGGGGCATTTTAGGGGGACAGTCTCTAATTGATAGTGAAATACTGTAAGAGAGAGAAAAACGACAGCAAAAAGCTCTAACTGCTGTAGGAATTATGACTCTTGTCTATAGTGTGATATGGAGCCACACAGTCTGTTGAGGGAGAAGGTGGATGAGGATGGGTGGTTCAACAAAACTTGAACACAGGAGACCGCTGTGTGTCGTTTAATTTGGACCTAGAAAACTCGTCCAACAGTCACCAATAAAATGAACCCTACCCTTCAGGGCTCTTGGATTGAGTATGTGTCTTTGTACAAATATATTGTGTTCGTTATATAGCTCTGATCCTGGACCCTCATTATACAAATCAAGGTCCTGGATGCCAGAACCCAGAACCTCTACATTTCAGTCACTCAGCAGCTCATTAAATTATTTTGTCTGGAAGGAAGCTTTGTAAAACAAATTACAAAATGTTGTAAAATCAAAGACGGCGCAGGATTTCTTCTTCAGGTCAGTGCTGCCACCAGTGGCCAGAAGCTGTACTACAGCAATACTACTGAATAACATGGTAGTCTCATTTTATCTTCCTGCTGTGACTTTACATTTTACATGGCTTGTATTGATTTAATGTAAGGGACCTTTCTTGGTTGGAGTCTGAAACCATTTTTCCCACCATTTATATATAAGTCTTGAAGAACATGACCATGTTTTGTGTTTGTGTGACATAGATACAAAACAGAATAAATGATTAAACATTCAACATTCGTCACTATAACACATTTTATGAGCTGCTGAGTCACTGAAAGGCCCGGGTTCCAGAGAGATGGCTGTCCAGATGGTGAAGAAAAGGTACACTTCTATTGGTTCTGGAGTACAGACATGCTATATACAACCATACCTCCCAGCTCCCTTTATGGTGTCCTGTGTGAGAGGGTTGGCTGACCTTCAGGCATAAAAGCCTAATGCTGTAATGTTACTCTTTTTTAATATATGTGATGACTGATAGGATGATGTTTTGGACACCATTCCAACAATGACTGGCTGTGTTGGAAAAGCCGTTGAATCAGCTGTTGTGCAAGTGCCCTCTTGTGGCCTAGTGTGGTGCTGCGCTATTGAGCACATGGAGCTGCGCAGTCAGTAATAAACGGGCGTAGCAAGAGGCACGTTGGCAGAACAGAGTGCAAAGTGGACTTTACTGCATCCATGTGATGTGAGCTGTGTGTGTCTCTGATGAACTGTGAGTAAAACCAGTTATTTCTGACTTAACAGGACATTTATTGATATTGGTTGATTTTATTAAGGCTGTTTTACAGATGCTGAGCTAACCTACTTACAGTACCATGTGGCTTAACTATGCTAATGCTAGTTTAGCTGCTCCTTTCTTCCAGTCAGCAGTCAGTATAATTTCTTGTGTATTTGAAACTGGTTTCAACTGGTTATTTATCACTTAGACTTATGAAGCACATGTGCTATAGTAACCAGATGGTGGTAAAATATTTGTACTTTTAGTAATAAGCCATTTAAGTTAAGTATATCTGGTTAACTTGAATTCTTTTTATATTTTGGCACCCTTGTGTTTGTTCTAGTTATAGACCACACATCCTTCAACTCGACACCTTTAAGTCTCAGTGCTTTCAGTACTGTGCTGTTGTGTTAAGATTAAGTCAGTAAAGAAGAGTTAACGATATTTGAGCATCCTGTGTGTTCTGACCGACACCCCAAAGTGAACATCACTATTATTCAACTGTCCTGAGTGAATACCTATTCAATAGGCTGATTAGCAGCGGGTGTGGAGATCTCATCTGGTGCTAATCAGCCAAAGAAAGAAAGAAGAAAAGAAGAAAAGGAAGACGATTGGGTCTTATCTATAACAGCTGATTGTGGGAAGTTGCTGCCCCCCAACTATTGTTAGTTTGTTGATGTGACACCAGGTTTTGTGTGTTGTTCTCCTTGTGAATGAAATGCTCTGATACAGTCGAGTAGGAAAGTATAGTAACATGAGGTTCATCAGTAGTTTTTGGTGATATTGCCTGAATCTCCACCAGCTGCAAAATTTGGTCTACACAGAGCCTGCAGTAGGTCTATATTTAAATTAGAAAGACAGTTTACATTTGTTTATACATGAATATCTCTGCATTTAAAATTAACATGACAGGATCTGGACAGCCTTTCTCAGGCTACATCCACACTAATACGTTTTTGTTTTGATACGTTTACACCACACTACTCCAGTGTTTTATAAGCCCTAAAACTGAGACCTTGTAAAACGCTGTTGACCCCGTTTTAGTTTGTAAACTCCGGGATTGCGTTTTAGTGAGGACGGGCGGAAATGGAGATGTTTTTAAATCGATGACGCAGACACCCACGTTTGCTTCCTGATTGGGTCTTATCAGCCGCAACATGTCCTTCCCTGATTCGTCATGCCCCTGTCATGTGACCCTTTCCCAGATGAAAACAAACATCATCAGCCTTGACTCCCAGCAGTTAGTTCAACATGGAGAACGAATCACAACACTTCCTTTCAGTAACAGTTACATCTGGTCGTCGGTCCAAGCAGAGAAATCTCTGTTCTGACTTTTCTCCATCACTGTTTTTTGTTTGTAGTATTTCCTTCAACTAAGTAGCCAACCGCAGAGCAGACAATCTGCTTCCTGTTTACACCGGCACATGCATGCCCAGTGCAAAGGTCATGTGATATGCGTTTTCAGGCGTGTAGTATGGACGAAGATTATATCTGAAACGGTGATAAAACGCTCGTGTGGACGGAGATCGTCTTTTCGTTTTAGAACGCTGTTTTAAAACAAAAAATGTATTAGTGTGGATGCAGGCTTAGACTCCAGACTCCAAATGGTTAACACCGAATAATGGCATGACATGCAATACAATGTTGCATGTTTAAAAATACACCACTGAGAAACACACTCATAAACAATATGCCATTGCATATTAAACAGTGCAACACTACAAAATACACACAAAGACGCTCCTAGAGAGTGAAGTGAGCTTGTTAATGTGAGAACATTTAGTTAACATTACAACAATGTGGGATGATGGGAACATGATTTTCAGATGGATCTTTGGATCTATTTCTTCTCTTCTAGATGTTGTAAACACACACACACACACACACACACACACACATATAATCGGGTCTTTTCCAATCACTAATACCCAGGGCCGTCTCGTTAACATGCAGCTCTGCAGCAGGTTTGTTTTGAGTCCAGATGCAGCCGACGATTTCTGGCATCAATCTGCTGCTGCTGGCAGCTCGACCAGCCAAACAGAAATATAGATTTCACCCCAAACACACACACACATACACACAAAATCTAACATTTACACTTGCATGCACATTACCTTTGGCTGTTATTATCACACCGCACCCACTCAGTGATTCGGTGTATTGGTTGAGTGGCCAGGGGCTTGAAGTATTGAGTCCTATTACAGCGGTCCGAGCCGAGTGGGATAGCATCAATGTAAACTTGGTAAACAGTGGGGGGGCCTCTGGCTGTTTCTGCTGCTCTCAGGCAGGAAAATGAGCACAGACTTCAAAATGTCATTTGTGGTTGCTGGGCAGATTAAATAGACTTGTATACATTTGGGGGAAAAAAGAACAAATCTGATAGAAGAAGTCGGAGCAGCTCCTGGCTGTTTGGCTGCAGTTAATAAAACAGCTTGTATCTCTGCCTGGTTTGCTGAATGGGTAAAAATAAACAAGCACAAACACCTTTTCAGACCTTCACCTGCACATCAACGTGCATCCAAATCTTCTTTCAGAATCTTCTTCCAAACCTTTGCTTTTAATCAAATTTTCTTCTACAACTTCACTTTCATCCAAATATTCTTCCAAACCTAAACCTTTATACAAATCTTCCAAAACCCGTCCTTTAAACTTTTATCCAAACCTTAATCTGAAAGCTCATCCAGTCCTTAACATTTAACCAAATTTCCTTCTAGAATATCACCTTCATCCAGATCTTCTTCCAAACTTTAATCTTTATCCAAAACTCTTTTATCCAAGTCTTCTATCAAACCTCAACCCCAGCCTTTAAACTTTTCTCCAAACCTTCACCTTTACCTAAATTTTCTTCCAGAACTTAACCTTCATCTGAATCTTCTTCCAAGTCTTAACCCCAACTGTTGTCCTTTGTCCTCTTTCCAACTTTACCCAATTTCCTTCTAGAACTTCAACTCAATCCAAATCTTCTTCCAAAGCCCCTAACCTTTACCTAAACCTCCACCTTTATCCAAATCTTCCAAATCCCAACCTTTAAACTTGTATCTAAACCTTAATCTAAAATCTGATTCAAACCTTAACCTTTATCTAAACCTCCACCTTTTTCCAAGGCTTCTCCCAAACCTCAATCCCAACCTTTAAACTTTTACCAAATAATTTGCATCTAAATGTTTATCCAAACTTTCAGCATCATCCATTTGGTGCCCAAATCCAAATCTTCCAAACTTTTACTTCTAGATCTCCATCAAAGCCTTCAGGTTGTTCAAGATGAACTATTAAGGATCCAAACTACCTCCCAAACCATCAACTTTAAACTTTTCCTTCCAAACATTCACTTTCATCCAAATCGTCATGTTCCTCCTTCACCTTAATGTTTTCTCATCTCTTTGAACTGCATTTCTATGAAGTTGTGCTTTACACATACACATAAATCTAATTGTCTTGTTTTTGTCAATTTTTTAATTGCCATATAAATCTTCACCTTGTAATTTTTGAATCCAAACTTTTGCTTCCCTCTAAGTTTTAACAATGTTCCGTCTCTTCACTTCATCCAAATTATGGTTTTCACCACCTAACCGTGCAGCCAGTCTCTAGCTGTGACTGTCATTTATCACAGTGTGAAACACAGCAGTAATAGACCCACAGCTGTAGGCTACATCACACCACACCCCATCTATTCCTCCTCAGTTTACACTCTCTCCCAAAGGTTTCACACTTTGACAAATGTTCGAAATGTCCTCCATTGACTGACAACAGCTAAGGCTTCGACTGATAGTCTCCAGAGATCAGCCAGGTTCGGATGTCGACTGTTTAGCAGCATAAAGCAAACCTTGTTAATGGAGTCCTGGGAAAAAAAAAGAAAAACGCTCAATTAAACCTAGGAAGAGAGGAGCTGAGGGAGAGAGAGGAGAGAGAATATAAGACAGACAGATGGAGAGAAATAATAATCAAAATGAAGAAGACCAGGTGAGGAAGGTGGAAAGTGAGGCAGAGGGAAATAATGAGAGGAGGATAATCCCAGGTAGAGTCAGAGAGGAAGGCAAAATAAGGGAGGAAAATAAAGAAAGGTGGAGTGAAGGAGAAAGGTAAAGCGAGCCAGTTAAGTACTCGCTGTTTGCATCAGGGAGCTGCAGGCCTGAATGACAAAGTCCCCATTAAACCAAGATGGAGTCTCCTGCCTGCAGCAAAGCACAACCAGCGCTGAACTCACTCAGGTGGATCCATTACAGAGGCGTAATTAGAGAGAGACCACAGTGATTTCCACCGCCGGGTCACTGCTGCAGTCTACAGGAGAGCTGCTGAAAACCTTCACAGGAAGCTAACTGATTCCTGACGGGGGGCTAACCCACGAAGTCTGGACTTCTGTTCTTTTATCCAAAATCTTCGTTATGTTTGTTGTCTGTTTGCAGATTGCAGTGATACTGACATGCTCAGATGTTTAGAGTCACCAGACAAATGACAGATGCACAGGCCGCTGCCAGTCCAAAGGCCCGGTCAGCATTTAAAATGGTGGAATTGCCAAAATCAATATATTTCATTAGAATCGCCTCAATCAGTGGATTCTCTCAAGGGGGCAAAGTAAATTCGCACAAAGAAGATTTGCACTGTTGACCAACAGCTAAACATCCTGACCACGCTGACCTTTGAAAGGTTTGGAAGCTATTATGTTGCACCATCCACTTTTATTTAACCCTGCTCTGCTGGAGTATAGACTCACTAAAGGCATGGTTTGCTCTCCAAGCTATCTTTGTGAGCTAACTGTGACTAGCACTAGCAGCTGGCTAGCGTGTTAGCAGTCAGCTTGCCAGCTACAGTAGCTCACCCACTAGCCCTGCGAGGAGTCACTACATCAGCAAGCATGTAGCACCACCTGTTTAGGGACGATCTCTGCTGTGCCACTTTCTGGTTGGACTAGGTCACAACGCACAGACTAAGGCCCTCTAAACATGATCAGCTCTTTCGAGGTGTGCACACCAAAAGGCTGGGCGCAGAACACGGGTAGGTTTACGTCACCAACATGGCACCAGGTAGCAGTAAAGCATCTTCATTTACTATCTGCCTATTCACAAACCTGGAACTCCAGTCTGACCACTGACATTCCATCAAGCTATACTCTCTCTGCCAAGACTGTGGTATGATTATATGGTGTTGAACTCCATTAGCTCTGAAACACAGAGAACCATGGCTCACTTTTAATACCAAATCAACACCAGATTAAAGTTGTGTTCAGACTGAAGACGAAGCAAATATTAAACACGGCGTAATGTCATTCCAAATCAATGGAACATTTTGGGTTTGTTCTAGTTCAGTAACAAATTGAGAAGCTGTGTCTCAATTCAGGGGCCGTATCCTTCAAAATCTGTATTTGAAGACCAAATGCGTCACATCGGCGCAATAAGGCCGTCCCATTTGGAAGGCTCCTTCAAATGCAGCAGAGAAATGCGGTCTTCTTTTCCCAAATTTGGAGGATCCAATGGCTGGATCCTTCGCAGCCCAACCTATGCCAAGATTCATTGCGCGCAAGAGAATATGGCATCCCTAAATGTACCGTCAACAGCGGCTGAGCAGGATTACACTTTTAAATGTAAGTATTGGGTTTCAACTCACACGAATAGCTAATGTTAAAAAACCTCAAAACTCAACTGCAGCTGTCAAGGTTGCTAGGCGGTAGCAGGAGCGGCACTTCGTGACGCAAGGGTAAGAGCAGGAACAGTTGATGACTCCTCCGAAATCCTCCGTAGACCAGACCGTCTCATTTAACAATGCTCGGTTTGGCCTTTGGCCTCGGTCACGCCTTCGTTGGCAGATGCGGCCCCTGAATTGAGACACAGTCAGAATCTGCACAAAGCAAAACTATTTCCAACTAGACTGAGAACCAATCCAGAAGTGACTCCACTTCTTAAATGTACAGAGACAAGAGGAAAAAGGGGAAAACTGGAGATTTTCTATTTTGGAGTGCCTGGGGAATTCTGACAAAGACAGAAGTGTGTTACACATTACAGATACACTCCACACACACACACACACACACACACACACACACAGTCATTGTTAGCTATCTAACATCTAGCCTACTGTGTCCAAAGTAAGATAAATATGCATACCATCACCTGTAAAGCTGTCTCATTTACATGATGTATCTAGTTTGTTTCTATACATGAATATAAATGTAAAATAGATATTGTAAAAACACAACTGGAAATTAGCAACTCCAACAAGTGTAAACACACATTTGGTAAAAGTGACAAAATACAGTAAGAATTCCAGCACAAATAACATCAGTACAGCAGAGACAGAGATGAAATAAAATATTAGAGGTATATTGATGGAAAGTATGAAAACAGCCAGAATATAAACAAAACAAAAAAAACATGTTGAGACAAAGGAATAAATGAAAAATATAAAGAATAATCTCATCCTCCAGGCCTCCTTTCTTTGCTTTTTATCTTCTGTTAGCTCTTTCATATACGTGAGCATCTCTCCATCTATCTGTCTGTCAGCCACTTTCATTTTCCTGCATCTCCTCCACCATCTTTCATTATTTCTCTTTCTCTCTCTCTCTCTCTCAGCCTCTCAGCCTTAATTGAAGCAGTAGCAGCCGGGCCGAGTGAGGCGATACCTGATTAGGAGGTTAAACCAATGGTGCGGCCCGATGGCAAATCCATCTGCTAATAAAAACAGGGAGACGATTATATCTGCACAACGCTCTCACCCTCGCTCTCTTATTTGATTTTCAATTCAAAGGTGTTTTATTGGCAGAAAAATCTAAAGCCTCTCATCAAAGCACAAAACATCTCATGCATCTTTCAGTTAATTCATCCTATATCAGATCCAATATCAAATCAATCAAGTGGTGAAAGATAAGTCTCAACTATAATAAGACTAGAACCTAGCGGCCCCTTGAGGATGCATTTTTTAATATACCTTATGAATATACCTTATCAAGTATGGCGTCGCCTGAGACTCAGCTCGTCAAGTCGCCAGCGGCTGGTTTTAGAACGTAAGGCACGTCACCTGTTTCAACAGCCAATCGGCTCGTAGCGAAGTCAGCTGGTCATTTCAACCCTCTCATTTTTTATGTTTTCACCGTTTCATCATCACTAGAAATGCAACTGTAGCAAGTAACTCGCCGTCACTATCCTCATTCATATTTTAAGACGCTACAAATTATATCCAACTACAAAAAACCTGAAAAGCCGGCAGTTAGAACGGAAGTACAGAGAGTCGTTGCTATGGAAACGATACACCATCTCATCTAGTTGCATCGGTGTAAACTGGCAAGCTGAATCTTTGGTCTGAACTGGCCTTAAGAAACATTCAACCAACCCATTCTGATTTTGCTACAGCTCTGATTTGCTCCTCTGACATGGCTTCTCCTCCACAGCAACAGTGTGTAGTACTTGGAGCTATCCACCAGACCTAAATGACTGAAAAAACTTAACTGATGGCAATGTAATACACTTATACTATGGTTTAATTATCCAGGAGAACCCTGTGTTTCTATGTTGGGGATATAATTAAAAGAAAACTTTCTTTAAAAGAAAACTGGGAAATTACAGCAGGGAAAAATACTTCTGGAACAAACAGCTTTTTGACAGAAATATGTGTCCTCGTATATCCAAGGTCCTATCACAGTAAGGACATTTTCTTTTTATCATATGTTTTCAGTGGTGGTGGTAGAAGGCAAAATTCAGTGTCCCAAATCATTGGGAATCATCCACTGGGGATCAAGAATATCCACATTAAATGTAATTGCAAAAATTCACTTTAGGGCCGAAAGTATCTGGAGACCCTGTCCACATACTTTCTATACTTTTCGTCTGGACCTGTGTTTCCTGTTTTGGGCCCCTTAGTTTGAATGAAGGGAAATCTTAATGCTCCAGCATACAATGATGTTTTAGACATTTATGTCCTTCCAACTTTGTGTAAACAGTTTGTGTTTGTACCTTTCCTGTTTTAACATGACAAGGCCCGTGTTGCAGAAAGTCCATAAAGAAATGGTTTTCCCAGTTTGGTGTGGAAAAACTTGACTGGCCTGCACAGAGCCCAGACTTCAACCCAACACAAGCCAGGAACAAGCCAGACCTGATCACCCAACATCAGTGTTGGACCTCACTGATGCTCTTGTGTCTGAATGGGAGAACATCCCTGCAGCAGGTTCCAACTTATGGTGGAACGTATAAAACCAGAACAGTGGAGGCTGTTATAGCAGCACATTAATGTCCATGGTTTTAGACTATCACATATGGATAATATTTGTGTGTTCCCATTCTTTTGGCTGTTTAACATATCATCACTTACTTTGGACCAAATTTCAGGACCAACTGTTCTCTCCATCTTTTGGCGTCGCCACTGGGCATTTTACTGAGGCTCCCAGTTAGTCCAAATTAAATTGTGGTGTCAGTATGGTCACTGGTGGGAAATCTTCTCCTCCACACAGGAAGCGACTGATCCAAACCGAAGAGTCAAATCCAAATATTTTTCCCTGAAACAGCCGTACAGTCCAACTGTTTCCTCTTACTGCCATATGGGACCAACAAACAAGTTGCACTTAGTTAGATAAATGAGAGAATTTTGTCACCTAAATAGGGTCTGCAACTGTAATATGTTGGTACAGATTTTGCTGCAGTTGTCTTTTCTTTTATAATATAATATGTTTTTTCATTTGGGAATGGGTTTTCAAAATAAGTGCATATTGTTGCAACTTTGGGAGTTTGGGGGTTTCTTTTGTTTCATCAGTTAATACTGAGCTTCTCTTTCCCTCCCTCTGGTTACACTGTTGTATTAATGGGGTTTCTGACAACATGCATACAGGTTTACACACACACACACACACACACACACACACACACACACACACACACACACACACACACACACGCACACTTCTTACTGCAGCCACTGAGCTGGTGGTTCCTCCCCAGGTGATGCCGAGCTACTCATAAAGCTATATGAGGTGTGGGATTAAAACTCAGTGTGTGTGTGTGTGTGTGCGTGTGTGTGTGTGTGTGTGTGTGTGTTCACACTTGTGTAGAATGGGAAACTTTGAATTGTTTATGAAATGAAACTTTATAGGAAAATGTACAGAAGGGCCAGCTTGGCCTGAGGACGCTTTTCCAGCTGTTGCTTGAGGATATTTAAACCGGCAGGAAGGTGAACTGAACACTGAGAGTCTGTAGACTCACTCTTCTCCTCCTTCAGTCAGATCTATTTTCTTTCTTTGGTTTCATGTGTTCATCACTGCAGAAGATGGTCCAGAAGTAAAACACAGCATAGCCTCTGGAGTCACAGGAAATCCCCATTTCTATCTAGTATAACAACATGATCTGTATCTGGATATATTATCTGGACACCTGATCATAGGCCTTAGCATTTACGCCTTGTATTAATAAGCACCCACATTCAGTATGCATATTATGTAGGTGGAGCCGGTAGACAAATATGGCCCATCTCAGGTCAAAGAAAGCAATCCTAATGTATGGGCTCTAGTTACTTTTACTCTGTAGAGGAAGTGTGAATCTTTAGCTTTTTGATGGGAACTTGAGGTAGCAGGAAAAGGCAGAGTTAGGCCACCTTTTCAAGTTGTTAGGTGAATTTTGTTTCTAAAGAATAGGCGTTTTTGGACCAAACAGTTCTGGGGAGCTCCCCAGAGAACTACAAACCTTCAAGGGCTTTCTTTCTGTTCGCATTTGCACCACCAATAGGAGCGCTGAAGTGACGTAAGCCGGCCAGCAGTTGGTATAGCAACGTCACTCACAAGATTTTTATATTTCGCTTTGATGAGTCAAAATGGTGTTGTGTTTCCCCCGTCGCTTATACGCTCAATAAAGCCTGGACTTCACTGTCGGTCCATTTGTCTGTGTTTTGGTCCATTTATTAAGGCTACCATTACGAGCTGTTACACAGGGTTTATTGGCTTATGTGTTCGACCAATCAGCGTACACTTACGTCACTCAATGTTCCTCTTGTGTTGAGAGAGTACCTACTGTGGAGTAGGAGCTAAAAAGGTCCCTCAAAACAACGTTCTAATAACTGCGATGGATCCCAGTTTTTGCAGTGCGAACACAATAAAAAGGTGGGGGTTCTCCAACTGTTCTTAGAACTATGAAAAAGTTCCTCCGGTCCGTAAACGCCTAATGTGACCAAACTGTACAGATGTCATTTACACCTGTCTTAGATTAGACAATGGGAGATGTTGTCGATTTCTGGCCGATCCGATAGCATTCTGATTGCAATGTGTGAGATCTCCAGATACAGAATGCTTGTAACTAGCAGGTGTAAATATCTAGTTCAGTCAGAAAGGTGCCAGACAAATGGTGACAAAAAGCATGGACGGTACAGGCTGATGTGAACTGACAGAAATACATACTCTTAAATTGACATATTTCTTCGATCAACATGACAGACGTTAACTGCTTCTGGCAATTGCTACCACAGCTGAAAGTGATGTCAGCAGGATGGATATGTCTGACTGAGTAATGAAATGAAAATTAAATGGCAATTCAGTCTGATAATCAGGCTTGGTAAAGTAGTAGACACCCAAATATGAGAAAAAAAAATCCAACATCAAAAATGTTTAACACAGTTAAAAAAAAAAAAGGAGGAAACACAGTCAGTGTTGTTCCAAATAAGCACAGAGGGATGAAGAGAGACAAAGAAAGAGAGGAGGACTGAGCAGAGGATCAGAGAGAGAGAGAAGTGAACCTGGAAGATAAACCTCCATCAGCAGCAGCAGCTTAGACTCTAATAAATGTTTGGTGTGGAGTAAATTGCCTGCTAGCCGCTGGTGTTTGACCACAGTCTGCTCTGTCACTGAGCTTTACAGCCTCTGAACTCACATCTGAAAAAAACCCATCTGGGCCTCTCGCACACACTCTCCACTGCCGAGGCCTGGAGAGCAAATAAACATTTATCTGGTCTGTGGACGCCGGAATATAGAAAAAAAACATGTTAATTCTACAAGCTAGACATCATGTTCTTGGCCAGGGTTTCTTCATCCTGTTGCTCTCCTCGCCCTCTTATTCCTTCAGGGTTTTAAATGACTTTTATTACATTTAATTCACACATTCGACTTATTTCTGCGACTCCAGCCAATCTGTTTTGAAGCTGGTTAATCTGCAGCTTCAGTTCTTTGTGTCCGACCACCAAAAAGACCACAACAGAGTTCTGAAGCCGACCCAAAGGCAGATTTCTGTGTATTTCAAACAGAAGCAAGTCGGATTGGTTCCTCCTCTGAGGCTGAATGTGTGTTATCAGTGAAATCACCTGGTGGAGGATTTGGCAGCAGACGTTTGGCCATATGGCACAGAAAGGCCCAGGAAGGTGTAACCGTGGACCGCACGAAAATATAGCAACACTTGCAGGAAGACCAAATGTTTTAAGCAGTAAAAGCCACATTTCTAGCTTGGGGTGAACTAGGAAGTTAGCTATCTAACCAACTAAAAACAAAGAACAATCAAAGCATAAGGCTGGCGCTACCGAATTTCTTTTTCATTCTGTGTCTGTGGCTCAAAGCACCAAGCCCGTTGGTTCCTACTGAAGACGTAAATCTAAAAAAAGATTAAAATATTACTCACAAATATATAGTTTCATTTTCAAGAAAGCCTCAGTAATTTCCTAAAACAGCTGGTCACTGTAGTTTTTAGCAAATGTTACTCAAACAGGAAGAAATAGTGTATTTGTTAGGGACTATTTTCAGCGGCGGATGAATCCACATTTGGTGAGTATTTTGAACAACAATGGAGCTCTATGGCACAGAGGACTATCAGGCTTTGAATACACACACACAATACTTGATAGTAAGTCAATTAATTGATGGTTTTGTGTAGAATAATGCTAGCATAATATTTATAATATAGACGAAGTGTTACATTAACACCAAAGAGCAGCAACAACTAATTAATATAACAAATGGGAGCAGATCATTAATATGGGAATTACAAAATAATTACAAACATTCATTTATGCTAAACAATTCCTATTCATGTCAGAAATATCAGATAAAAACTCACAATAAATAAATACTTAACATACAGAAAAAGTAAGTGAATGTACAATTAGGCTAAATACTAAAAATGATTTAAACCTCTTAAAGGTATAATTCACCATTTAGAGAAATTATTCTCTCTTTTGCTGAGAGTTAGACGAGATGACTGATACCACTCTCAAGTAGGAGGCATGAGCCAAAAGGCAATTAGCATAGCTTAGCATCTAGACTGAAAGCAGGGAAAACAGCTAGCTTGGCTCCTTCCAATGTTCAAAAATACACCTAGCAACACCTCTAAAGCTCACTAATTAACAATTATCATTTCATCCATACACAAGTAGACTTGTAAAAATTGTGGTTTTAGAGAGACCTTTGTAGCATAACCATGTCTTTGTGCTATACTAAACTAATTGCCTCCTAGCTCTCGCTTCATATTTAGTGTACAGACTTAAGAGTTGCATCAATCTTCTCATCTAACTCTCGGCATTAAAAAGAACAAACGTACTTCCCAAATTGTTGAACTATTCCTTTAAACCTCAATATCCCAGAGGTCGGAGAGTCCGTGCAAAGTCATGCTGTGCTGCCAAACATTGTTCAAACCCAAAGAACGTTATTTAACCTTCTAGTAGATATCGTGTAATGATGTGTAGATGTGTGTAAAATGATGAACAAGATATTCCATTTAATGGAATAGTGCAGGTACGTAAAGCTTCCACGGAGAGCTGGATCAAGCCGAGTACATGATACTGTCACTGTGTAAATTTAAGGGGAAAATCAGGGCTAAAGAGGTTAAGCTCACCCAGATACATCTGACATATTTGAGTCAAGAACAGAATAAATGGTTAAGAAGGTGGGTGGAAGGAAATGTGAAGGCAGCGTCTCTCCCTCCAGCTGAAGTTAATGTTATGAGCTGATCTCTCTGCAGCTGTTCAGACGGTTTTGGACAAACAGGAGATAACAGCAGATCTGTGGAGCGTAGCAGCCGTTAGCATCAATGCTGTTCCAGGCAGCGAGCCGTTTACATCTGTCGCTGCAGTTGGACTTTCTCCTCAGCTCTGTGTGTGTGTTTGGCTGTTTGTTTGTTTGTTTGTCTGTTCTGTCTCTCAGCCACCTGTCACACGCGGTGATTTTACCTGGCGGTGAACCGACATGAGTCCCTGCCTCGTCCTTTTTCTCGCCGAGGAAGGTCACCTACTTTTTTTGTTGATATCAAACTGGTAAGTTTCCAGTTTACCAAACCAGTAGGCTTGGTGCTGAACGCCACAGACAGGCAGGGAAGTCAGAAAGTGTTGAGAGATGTTCTAACACATTGGTTTTGGTGTTTTTATGATTATTGTTGACAAAAAATGTCTTATCCTTCATATGTGTCACTTGAATCTTCCAAATTCTTGTTTCAAAGGCTCCTTCAAATACAGACAACAAATGCTCTGAACTTGGAGGCCACTGCCATCATGTATTCTTTGATCTGATACAATATTCTTTCAATTTCACGTTTGGCAAAACGTCACTAGCGTTAAAATGTTTCCCGTCATCACAGAAAAAAACATTTTTTTTCTTTTTACTGGTGCGCCTACACGTCGCCTCACCAAACTATTCAAGGCCCACTGGTTTGTCCCATACACATGTTGTTGCCACGGTAACAGCTGTAAACAGTCCTGTCGTGCCTGCAGTCCTCAGCAGGGAGCTGACAGTAACATCTGAGACGATCTCGTTATTAAAAATGCCATTTATTTGAACAGTGTTTGGTGTAGAGCTGTAGCTGCTGCCTCTGGTTGGTATTTTAATAATGACAGAGGACACAAGACACACTGTTTCTGACAGAAATAGCCTAATACGCCCAGTCCTGGCTTTCCATGTGGATACATCATGTTGTTGTGTGATTGATTATTGATCAGTTATCTGTAAAGAAGGCTTGTTACCTGCGGAATCCTTCAGTCAGGTTGTGTAAGGAGAAGCTGGGAGCTGTGGATAAAACACTCGAGCTGACTCATCTTGATTTGAGTCTCAGGTTTTGAAGCTGCAGTTGTTCATGTGCAGGCTGCTGCTGCCCTCCAGTGTTTCCTGCAGCTGCAGCAGCACTCTGACCAACACACTGAGCAACATCTCTCTGCTGCTCTGAAGGACTGTCATGGTGTCCACAGAGTCATCATGCAACAAAGGACCCCAGCAGGGGGATATGCTGCTGTTGTATGGTATGTGTCTCACTAGGCCACCAGAACTACCAACTTCTTACCTTTACGCTTCTTACAAAACACACTGCAAGACAGTACGGGCCTGATTTTAGTCGTGCAAAGCCGTAGGTCTTGGGCACACGGACTGTGTGGCCTCCACCTGCTGCAGCAGCGCAAAGTGCAAAAGAGCGAGATGAAGTGGAATATAGAGCGGAGGGTGTGGTGATTAACAAATACACTCTCAGCCAATCACATCAGCACAGATGTGATCATCAGCACAATCACAGACAGCTCAAGAAATAAAGAAACACCTTCTCCATCAATCACATTATTGTCTGGATGGTGCAGAGCGGCACGATGTGAACACGCAGCACCACAAATCTGCAGCCAGAGGCAGATGGTGAACGTTTTTTTTAGCAATTAATTAGTACAATAATGATAGAAACAAATTGCCTAATAAAAAAAGTGTTTGGTGAAGCCGTTTATATGATTGCATCAATTTAGACACAGACTGATTTACCAGCTTTAAACACATTCAATTGTTTGAAATTATTTTTTGATGCTGATTTAAGCGCAGCTGCGGGAGTGTTAAATGAAATTAGTTTACTTTACATTTTAAGCATTATTCCATTATTGCTGCACATTTGCTCCAAGCATTTAGTTTGCTCTTGTTGATAAAAGCATCAGATTGTCAGACACAGACGTCTATTCTCAGCGCAAAGTTTCCACCAAAATACCAACAACTTGAAAATAGCAAACTGTCAGATTGCTGCTTGCACTGGTTGTTGTGCCGCAATGAAAATAAGGTCCTAAATCACATGTTCAATATTTAATACAACCACCTCATACTTTTTACTGGACATACAGATCACTTGCATTTTTTTCCTGTAAAAATACCAATATAATATATTGAGTTTCTGCTTGTGTATATTGTGGTTTACTGTTGAATGCTTCCCTGCATTACAGTGTTGTTTTACTGTATTGATCTCCCTGTTTTGGTAGATCAATGCTCAACTGAATAGTGTGTTATTTGTTATGTACTACTGTAAAACTCTGAGTAATCCTCACTGAGCTTGAAAAAACAAGTTCAGTAAAATTAGGACATAAGTCCAACAACACTTTAGTCATCCTGTGCCTCTCTAAAAAACAAAAAAAAAAACAAATAAGGAACATTATGTAAAATAAAAATAAAATAAAATAAATGCTCTTTCCTGCAGCTGTGGTCAGAAGTGGAGGTTGTACACTTCAGGGGAATCACAACTAAAGGGGGAAAAACATCCCAAAAGGAGGCTTTTTTTATCTGTTCTCTTTTTGGCAGGAATTTTACCAAAACAATCATTAACTGCTGCCTGAGCTGAAGAGTTTTAGAGGACGTGTGTGTGTGTGTGTGTGTGTGTGTGTGTGTGTGTGAAGTCAAAACAGCAAAAACACAGCTCACACAAACAGCCTACGGCAAGCCTGGAGGCCAAAAACCCAGCAGAATAATACAAATGTACATAATACAAAACACTTTTACAATGTTATATAGTGGTGTTTCCATGAGTTGTGTCAGAGCAGCAGAAGTTAAAGTCCAGCAGAAATGGACAGTCTGATAATCCTCACATACAGATATTAATGCCAAGTGTTTTAAAAAGTATCTACTGTATTTTACATGAATCTGAATGTGTCTCATGCTGAGATGTGGTACAAGTGTTGGACAGGAAGTGGAAGTGCTGCGGTGCAGCTCTGCTGTAACAGCAGTTAATCATATGTTTGAGTTTGTTTTGGGGACTTTGATCAGCTGAAATGTTATCTTACGTTGTTGGAAAATTACTTCTTAAAGAGTCAAAAAGCATTTGAGCATTTGTTGAAGAAATAAACATGCTAATTGCTGCTATCAGGCCTGAACAGATAACAAAGAAAGAAAGAAGTCTCACTATTAAAGTCATTAAACACTTTCAAATCCAATTTCCTGATGTCTGCCGCCACCAGTTCTAAATACAAAACAACAACAACAACAACACAACTTTGCCTTTTTATACAGGAGAAATATTTCAAAATGATCAGGATGTTAACTCTGGACTGAGTCAGACTGGATGAAAGAGAGAATCAGTGACAGAAGAACACAACTGACTTATTATACTAATATATTATATACAAATATTAAGTTTGTTTGTCATTGTTTTATGTTGCTGGACTTAAGTCAGAATTAAGTAACAATGAGATAACTTTGTCATTCAGGCCAGTCTGCATCGACGGCATTTCTGAAATCTATATATATTTATATATATTTTTTAATTTTAACCCAACAAACAGCCATCCAATTACCACGAACTTCCTACTTTCTGTTAAACTGCTCAAGACCCCCAGTTTACATGAACAGCAAGATTTATTGGACGGTTTCAGTCTCAAAAATCTTTGCATGCTGTAGTTATTTAGTTAATTTTTTTGTGGTTTGTGTTTAAAGATGTAAATACAACCTTATCTCAGTCTCAATTCTCTATCAGTGAAACTAAAGACTCCATGACTTCACTTCTATTACACAATACTTCTCGAATTCTTATATAAAAATAACATCGGCAGAGATTAGAAATCCCAAATCAGAAAAAACAAACGTATCAGTGTAAATGAATCACAAACAAAAGACCTTTTCTTTTTTCCTGTTTTCTTTTTCAGTTTATTTCCTCGACCTTAAATGATATTCCAGCTCCTTCATCATCCGAGATGACTGGAACAAAATTAAACACCTGTTGTTCCAACACTGTTTCTGCGCGTCTGCTTTTATTTATTGTTTCTTTACATATTTCCATCGAGGCCCGGCTGTGTTTTATTCTGCAGCAGGTGAATCCACTTTTCCTCCTCCACATCGGCTCCTCCTGGGATTCACTCTGCGGCCCAAACATCCTCACATTTCTGCCAGAAATGAGTTTATACTCTGCTTGTATTATTAGGCTTTACAAATAAAACACTAGTGTTGTTTTAATCGAGTTTTTATTGGATTTTTGGTTTCTCTCGCATTCAGTAACTCACAGGTGGCACATTTAATAGCAAACTGTGCATTAGCAGCTTCCAGATCTATTTCCCGCCTCAGGGCTGCTGCTACCACTTCTACCTGTTTACTCTTCATCTGTGGGGAAAAAAAGTGTTTGTTTTGCTCTTTTTGTTCCTCAGTAAATCTAAACTGGACCAGTTTGTCTTATAAATTAATATTTCCTCTACAGGCTGAAATCGTTGTGAATGCTCGAAGCTCATCGGGAGTGTCCTGAGAAAAGTTGGATTTCACCTTGCTAAAGAAAGAAGTGAACTCCTGCATACTCTCAGCAGTAAGTTTACAGAAAAAGCAACAGAAACAGCTTGATTAATGTATCTCAGGGTCCATAGAATACACTGGAAAGCTCAAACAGAAAATACTGTAAGGGGAATGCAAACAATTTAACAAGAGCAGTTTAAGTAGAAGAAAAGTGCAGGATCTAGTCCAAGGATTCTATACAAACTAGAAATAATAAGAAATGATAATAAAGTTTGGACAACAAAGGAATTCTATATGTTTACAGAAAATTCTATATTCCCAAAGTCTACTAATGAAAACAGATACAAAAACAATGGAATCAATTCTTAAGAAAATATTAGGTACCTAGCTTGATATTAAGCAATATATCAGACTAAAACATAATCAAAATATCTGGTTGCCCTCTGGACAGGTGCCTGAGGGCAGTCACTGCTCGTCAGGGACAATTCGACTCACCAGGGCTTGATTACCTAATAACCATATAAACTGGTGGTAGTCAGCCAGTCCAACCAAAAGAGCCGATAGGCTCCCATCCCTTTTGGCTTGGTTGCATGTAAAATTCAAGCACTTTCAAGGTACCTAAACCAAAAATTTCCAGACTCTTAAAGCCTTTATCACCACATCTAAATTATTTAGATGATTGTGTAGATGATAAAACACCAGATTATGTTGAAAAATCAAGCATTTTTCAAGGAATATATTTGAATTCAAGCATATTCCTAACCTTGAAAACATAACGGTTAAAATTAAGCATTATCCAAACTTTAAAGACTTTGTATGAACCCTGCATTTGGTTTTCTTTTGGTTGAGTTACTCTTTTGTGTAATGTAAAATAAACCTATTTTGAACGTATGTGTGGTGACATATAAAACAAATAAAAGTAAAAGCGGTTTAAAACAGGGAAAACTGTCTGAACACTATTAAAACATCACATAAAAGGATAGTCTATCTTTGCACAGTACTCACATGGAAGAGTTTTTTTTTTTTTTTTGGTTGCTATAATAACATCAGGCTTCAGCAGTTTGAGTTAATGATATCAAATTATATAGATTTATTGACGCTGTTGTGTTCCAGCAACAAACCTACATGTGACGACAATGTCAACAAATGTATTCATATGTAGGCTATTTGGACAACAAATGTATGGATTATTTTATTCGTATGCATATTTCACAATAATATGTGCATTTACTGCAGAACTTCTGAACAAGAAAATAATTTAAATATTCACCTTATTTTCCACGAAAACAAGGGTGACGCCATCGCAATCCATTTGTCATCCCACTTCCGTCTGAGAGCAAAGCTAGCTAGCCATAGACGATCAGTGAAGGCTAAGATTTCATATATAATTTCAAACTCTATTCATTTGTTACTCTCTTAGTTAAACTTGGGCAACTCCTGGAGGATAGACAGAAGGGTAGGGAGGCACTCAGATAACTGCAGGTGCTTGTAAGCATGTAAAGTGAGACGTGTTTGTTTGCTTGTAATTTGAGGAGGGTTAACGAAGGTGTACGTGCTTTGAGACGTATACCTTTGAATTTTTGTAGTTTTTAACAGAGTGAATGGCTTCGTGACTAATTTGCTTGGTTGTTTTATCTCAGGCTAGTGTTTGCACGTGTGTTCTTACTGAATGTGTTTTGTTGTGATGTTTGGTTTTGATGCAGCAAATTCCCATAAATCCAAGACAATAAAACTTTAACCTTAAAACTACACAATGAAGTCCAAGAGGTGTTTATAGTGTTTTGTCCCCATTCAAAGTTCAATACCTCGAAGTTTCAAACCTTTTTTTCAGCACCAAAGCTTTGTCCACCCACCTTATTGTCAATCAAACTGCTTCACAAACCAAACCATACACAGCAAATGACTTTAAGTATACGTTTCTTTTCTTTGAGTGTGAAGACTAATTGCATTAGGTCTGACTGATCATTCCCACCATGTTGAAAGTCACATGTTACCTGAGGCTGCCACTAGGTCGTGCTGTTGTTACTGTTATGGATCAAGGTCTATATAACTTCCTCAAACATCAGATGGCGCTCTGCACAAAGGAAACATCTGAGCAGTTATCATCACACTGATTTTGCCACTTGTGAGAACATCAAACCTTAACCATCCATCATTCTAACCTTACCCAAAAAATAATCTTCATCCCAAAATAAGCAGTTAGTTAGTGGAGACCAAATGTTTGATCCCACAGAAAGAAGGCGAGTCCCCATAATGTAAGCAGATGTTTACGCACACACACACACACACACACACACACACACACACACACACACACACACACACACACACACAGCCTCCTCCACACAGCAGAGGAGGACTGACACACATACTTAATATGATTTGAGGTTTTTCCAGTGAAGTTCTGAATGCTGTTTGAGTTCACATTTCTACTCTCCAAATACCATGAAAACATGACGACCTCTTTAGAAATTCAGTTTAAACATGATACACACTTTATTGAAAAAGTTACAAAACCAACTTTCAATGAAAATGTTTCACAAAGGTTTTCTTGATACAAAAGGTTTTACGAAAGACTTATGTACAAAGTGCTGTTCATCTGGTTTGCAAAATACAGTTAAAAAAACCTACAAATAAAGGCCAAACTTTGGATAGAAGTTAAACCAATAACTTAAGAGATGACTGGAGAGTTATTGCTACCTATAATTCAACAAAATCATCCTGAAAAAACATACGTAGACAGTAACCTTAGAGTAGTTTACTATCAGGAGATGGATTTCAGAGGTGGTGAACAGGGGAGGTCCAGACTGAGCTGCTCTACTGTCAACAAACACGTTTTCTTCCCTGCATTCAACTTGTTTCTGTTTAGTCTTGAGGAAAAACAAGAAGACAAAGCGACATTTCCTTGTGGTCGCCGGCTTGCTTTCTGCCGGACAAAAAAAACAAAACTATAGCCAAGTTTATTACGTCCTGAGAGACGGTTCATCCGTCCAAACAGAGCGACTCTGATCCTGCTTCATGTGACTGAGTTGAGATGTAAAGTTTCACTGCTTCCAAGTGAGAGATGAGGAAACCAGACACATTTACAACTTTCAGATTCACCATTAATGTTAATTTGGGAATACTGCGTTTAAAGTTCCTGCCTTCACTTCCTGTTTTCCTTCACATCATTGTCTGTTTTTCCTTCCAGTTTCTCTTTTTACTCTACAGACTCTTTTCTCCTTCCACCACACTTGACATTTACTGTTTTACTTGACATTTAAATAAACCTGACTTGAAGTGCCTGATGCTAACTGATTTAAAAGGCGCTTTTTTCAGATCCGGAGGAACTTTTTCATAGTTCTAAGAACAGTTGGAGGACCCTTCCCCTTTTTTATTGTGAACGCACTGCAAGAAGATCGTAGTTCTTAGAACGTCATTTTGAGGGACTTTTTTTAGCTCCTACTTCAGAGTAGATACTCTCCCAGCACAAGAGGAACCTTGAGTGACGCAAGTGTATGTCGATTGGTCGAACACATGAGCCAATGCAGCACCGGCAACCGCCATCTTTAAAAACCTTACTACAGCTTGTAATGTAAGCCTTAAAAGATGGAGCAACAGTGAAGTCCAGGCTTCATTGAGCGTATATGTGATGGGGGAAACACAACGCCATTTTGACTCGTCAAAGCTAAATATAAAAATCTTGTGTGTGATGTGAGTGACGTTGCTATACCAACTGCTGACTGGTTTACGTCACTTCAGCGTTCCTATTGGCGGCTGCAAATGTAAACAGAAAAAAGCCCTTGAAGGTTTGTAGTTCTCAGGGGAGTTCCTCTCACGGAGTCCCCTGACCAGTTTGGTCCGAAAATGCCTATTGATGGTAAAAATGCAAGAAGTACTGTAGCACCACTTTAATAGGATCTGTCATTTTCAACACATCTGTACTCATATATTGATTTGAGGACGGTGACAGCTGCTCCCCAGATTAAAAGGAAATGTACACACTTGACATTTGGAGCTGGAGAATAAGCTCTAAGTTTGTTCTGTCCGACACTTTGTATTTTGGGGTGCGATGAACACTGCAGCCTGTAGGGGATGCCAGAGAACGTGAAGTGACAATGAAAGGCTGTGACGAACCAAAAAGTCGAAGGAAATACGCGAACAGACATATTCATCGTAAGAGGTGAAGATGCACCTCGTTCTCACATACGGATTCAAAGGTAGCAGGCTGTCTCTTGCCTCTTGAGTCTGTCGTTTTTGGGTGTGTTTAGCGTTGAGAAGAAGTAGTTTATTTCCTGAGTGGTCTGTTTTCGTGCATCGTTTTTTTTTTTCTGTGTCAAGTCTCGGTAGCTCATTAACGCTCAATTCCCAACTGGCATCACGTCGCTTCTCCAGTCTTTGAGCCTGTATGTGTGAACGGGGGATGGACTACAAAAGCACCCAAGCAGTCAAATTCATGTTAATAAAATGAGACAAATATTTGCTTCATCTTCATTCTGAACGCATCTTCAGACCTTCAGTCTTCTTGTTGGCACAGAAGTGTTGAAAGTGACACATCCTTTATATTTAAGTTCTGATTCTACAAAAAACAATTCATCATGGCATTATTTACAGTTTCAGTCATTTAAATCATATTTAACTATTTTATCCCGTAATGCCTCTAAAACCCAACACACTCTCGAACACAGAAATTTGTGAAACCTTTTCTGTAACGTCCTGATCTGAGCGGCATCAGTCAGCTCTCAGTCTCTTCCAGTGTTCAATGTCTGGACTTATTGATAAAGTCCTGAGGGAGGAGCCAGGCCCGGCCTCTTCTCAGCGTTCCCAGAGTTCCTTGGTGCGTTGCCTGCGGCGCTTGTGGCGGTGCCGTCCAGGCCCAGCGAGCGCCGGTACGCTGCGGAGAGTCGGTACAGAACCTCGGGCCGCGGGCCGGGGTGGGCGTCGGCCTTCTGCGTCATCAGCATCTCAAACAGCGTGCTGACCTCAGACAGGAGGGTCCCGCCCAGTGGGCCGTCCTTCTCTGGAGTTTTACCTGAGAGGGCGAAGAGAAGAGAAGAGAAGAGGGAGGTGTCACTCTGCTGCTATTTCTGGAAACTGAAACATTTTTACATTTTAAAGCTGAAATGCACAAAATTCACTGGTTATGGCATCTAAAATGTGAATATTTGTTGGTTTCCTTAAGTTTATTATCAGTTCCTTGATAATAAATTTAATATCTTGGTTGGACAACAGAGGCAATTTGAATAAGTCAATTTTTATTTATATATATTTTTTTGTAGACCATAGAACAATTAATCGACTAATCACGAAAATTATTGGAAGATTGATTGGTAATGACATCTACATTTCAGAGATCCTACGAAATGTGACATCCCTCAATTTTGTAAAAAAAAAAAAATACAAATTTGTATAATCTTTTAATGACAACATTGTATATACCAGTAGTAATCATTTTTAGTAAAGTTTTGTTTTGGACGTTATGTTTTGGTCAGGGTTTAAAAACTGCACTAGCTCCATATGGTCTTCAGTTTTTTTGTATATAGTGACATAAAAATTACATTAATTTTGAATACATATGTACATATTTCTCATGGAAAAAAACCTGTTTGTTCAAAAGTGAAAGAGGTGAGATCTGGTCTTCTCTTAATGACAGCAAACAGAGTTCTTTGTGTTTTACCGAAGGTGGAGAAGGACGAGGAGTCCAGGCCGTCCCGGGGAAGGAGCTCACTTTCAGGGGATGGAGGCCCATTGGGGACAAAAACATTGTCGTGGTAATCGGCGGTGAGTGGGAGAGAGAGTCTGGCCATCCAGGCTGGATCGGTGACCTGCGAGAAGACGTCATCTGCAGAGAGAGACAGAGATTGGATTAGATGTTTGAACTGTATGTTTTTTTGTTTTTTTTTACCAGATTCTTGAAACATCGTCGTCTTCCTGCAACAACTCAGTCTCTCGTGAGATTTCTGAGAGCGAGACTTCTGTTTCTGGTTAAACAAACAGAATGACAACAAAACGGTCTGTCTCTGTAGGGATCCTTTCCATAATGATGTCAGACACCTAGAATAACAACCTGAGCCTGTCAGAGGCAAAAACAAGCACTTTTAGTGGACGTACTTTGACGGGCGCTGTTGCCCACAAGGATCCAGGTGATCTACTGGAACAATTCCAAAACTTTTTGTACCTATTAGTCATTTAGACCCCAACATATGTAAAAAATAGTGCCCAGGTTCAAAAACACCGGAATTACCCTTCAAATTAACATTATAGTAACTTAGTGTTGCCATGTTTAGTTATGTTTAGGTTGTGCAAAATTGGAAGTTCTCCAGGAAGATACTCTGGTGTTGGCCAGGGGTGATTCGGCTGTGATCTGCCTCTAAATGAATCTGCTTTGCAGTCATTCAGGTACACACAAAGTACGCAGGCAAGTGAACAATGCAAACAATTGCAGCAGCTTGCCTATGCACACACTCAGGCAAAAAGCAAGTAGTCTTAGAGTCTTCAAAACAATACAGACCTCCGTGCATGATCATCTTCCAAGTCTTCTCAGGCCCAAAAGTCAGGTTTTGTGATTTAAAAATTTGTTCCTTCTTTCTCTTACGTCATTTTGAAATCTATCTGATGCAACAAATGTGTGAAACAAGACTCCTGCAAAGAGATTCATTTAGAAAATTCAGTGATGCTTGTCCCTGATATTGTTTTCCAGGGTAGATTACAGATTAAGAGTAGACTTCTCTTTTAGTTTCTCTAACTGCTGGGCGAGAACGAGGCAGGAAGAGGAGAAGGAAACGACACAGTGGTTTTATCTGGCTGCTGTTAACAGGCTTTTCCTGCCATCCATGGCGTCCTGCGTGCTCCCAACGTACGGCTAAACATCACGTCCACACCGCCATAAAAAACCCTCTTGGCCTGCACGCTGCCTCCAGTCTGACATTCCAGTCACTGTCAGAGGCGTAAACAGCGGGTGTGTCTGAGCGACAACACACAAACCGAGTCTCTGAGTCACAAACAAACACATCAAAGATGATTATACGTCTCATTTCATTTAGTCATTTACAGTAAAACACTGTAAAACATGCTTCCCACTGGACAAAATATGAAAAGAAGAACTTAAATTCCTTATGTTTCACATCCTCATTCTCTCTGATCTTATCCTCGTCCCATCCTGTTTATGTTCTGTTCTTCCCGGCTCTGTCTAGAGCTATTTAAGTTTCATCTGATCTAATTTAATCCATGAAAACCATGAAAGAGCTTCTCAGCATGTAGCTGGTATCAGTTCGTGCATGTGGAAGATTATATAAGGAAGGTGAGATGAGAGAAAACATTTCACAACTTGTCATTCATGGAAATATATTTAAGGGCCAATACAGTGGGTTTATATTCTCATCAATATAATCATCAATATAGTATTTAACCAGCTCCATCTATACTACATGGAGACAGTCTGACTTGCTAGGTTGTTGCTGACTCTGCCATACAGAAAGAAATGTTTTGGCCGAAGACCATTTCAGATTCTTCTCTATTTCAGTTCTTCTCTCTAATCGACTGAGACACTGTTTCGAAATTACTTTAAACTAAGACTGCAATTTGTTGTTACTTATCAGCCAACATATATGCACATTTGATATTATTATATTTAATGTAAAATGTAACCAGGTAACCAGGTAACTCCAGCCATCAGATTAATGTGGTGGAGTAAAAGTCCTCCGTCTCTCAGCTCAGACTGATCAGCCTGCTGAAGGGCTGCGGTCTCCTTCATCTAACCGCAACCAGATGCAGAGAATTAACTCACTAACACACACACACACACACACACACATAGACACATACACATACATACACTCAGTGTGGCACAGACCGCCCCCAGAGTTAACCCCCCCCCCCTTCTTTCCTCCTTTTTGTTTTGGCAGTTTTTCACCACAGATCCTCCAAACACAAAATGATCTTTCAGTTACTAAACGCATCGAGTGTCAGCAGATCCTTCAGAGATAAAGTCTGCTGCTCAAAACCAACTGTCCCCGTGTTCAACCTGTAAATTAAACCTCCATTTACCCCTTATTTTATATGGAGAATCAGATTTGAACACTGGTATACATCTTTGGCACATAAATTCACAGTGTGCATCCTTGTAAGAACAATAAACCTGATGTGAGTAACATATAGTGCTACCTTTACCAAACTTATCCCAAGATTCAAGTCTGAAAGGTTGTTTTGATTCATCCAAAAACACATCAGGTGCAGTTTTATACTGCACAAAGAAAGAGAAATACAGGACATTAAAGGATAAGGCTTGCATTATTCTGTGTTTTCCTTATTTTCAGCAAAGCCCAACAATGTGTCTCTTCTTTAAATACCTCACAAATTATATAGCTTTATTTTTATATAAACATCTGAGTAATTTCCTAAAACAGCTGGTCACTGTAGTTTTTAACAAACGTTACTTAGCAGGAAGAAATAGTGCATTTGTTGGGGACTATTTTCAGCGGCGGATGAATCTACTTTTGGTGCTCTAGTGAGTATTTGGCAGCAGGACGGTGTGTGTGGGACTGAGTCCAAATAAACTCCAGTGTGTGTGTTCATGGTGATGAAGGAACATGTCACCCAGTGCAACACTGTGGCTCACTGTTGTGTTTTTTAATAGTTTTTGGACAACAATTGAGCCCAAATACTTGTTAGTAGGATACATTAATTGACGGTTTTGGTATTCAATAATTTCATTTTAATATCACGAGATTTGTCCTTTTAATTTAACTATTGTATAGGTCTTTTATAGGTCAGAACACGATAGATCACAGACAGCTGCCTTAAAGTTGTTTTGGATCCTGCTTGGTAAAACCCTCAAACTACAATGGTAGATCAGTAGTAGTAATATTTTTGTGAGTCTCCAAACTCTAATAAAAACACATAAATAGCAAGAGAATATGTCTTGCACATTAATGTGTTTAAAATAAGACACACCACCATCATAAACTTGATATCTAACAAAAGAAGAGAACACAGCCACAGTCCTTACAGCTACAGAAGAAAACACACAACCGAATGCTCATACACAGTCGTACATTCTGCTCCCCGTAATATCATCTTCAGACCTGAACAAAGGCCCGGGTTTGTGTTTGTATGATTCATCACGACAGTCTTGAAGAAGGAGAAGGAGAAGGAGAACAGGCCAGAAAAATAAGAGAGAGGAATGTGTTGCTGCGACAGCTTCATCAAAGCTTCCACACACACACACACACACTGAGGTGTCACAGTACTCTGGTGTTACGATGATAACACAGCCTGCAGGGTGGAGGTGAGTCAAGCATCACACACATAACACAACATACTCCCACTCACTCTTTGTTTCTCTCTCTCCTGTCATAAAGGAAAGCTCGCTCTACCATCATCAGGCGGTAAGCCCCTCTGCTCGCCACAGGGCTCTGACCACCACAATACCAGGAAGAAACTGTTTAACACACACACACACCTACTGTACACACTCAGACATCGTACACACTGAGTGCCGGCCTTCACAGCTAAACAATAAGCCTTAAGTGTGTTGGATGTTTGGCAGCTAAAACTTCTTTGTTAGACTTTGAAAAGATAGTGATCATGGTTCAATAATTAAAAACCAGGACCGTCATGGACAGGGACCCATCCGCTGGCCCAATTCGTACCTCACGGCTAACATGCTAATGACATGAAAGTACTAACATAATACTAAAATTATGACAACACTAATAAAACGTTAGTATTAACATCTTAAGAATACTAACTGACTAATATCACAATAAACATAGCACGCTAATAACCCTAACGCTATCATGTTAGTAACACTGACACAGTAATACTATTGTGCTATCACTAACATGCTGATAACCCAATTATACTAACAACATCATGTTAATCTTGAAAATGATCATGCTAAGGAGACTAACAAGCTCATTTCTGTTGGTCTGAAAATATTCAGTATTGCTGTTGGTGTTTTATCAAGTAAACTAATAAATAACATTTATAACATAACATTGGTTGTTTGTAGGAAACCTGAACTGATTCTAAGGAGACATTTTTATCAGAGTTTTGTGGAATTCTCAAGCATGAAAACATCACATTTGAAGACAAAGAAAGAAACACGTCTATCAGCTGTTTGAATCTTAGAAACATTTTGAGTTGTTGTAAGAAACCCACATGCTCCACTCAGCATGTGGGTGGATGTGGATGTATAACCTGCCACTGTGTTATTTCCTGCTTTCTTCCTGTTTTCTACATTTGTCAGTGTGTGTCCATTGTAAGTGACCAGTCTGTATGTTCTGCAGGGGTCCAAGTTCAGCTGTTTTTGTCCAGATGAATCAAAGACTTTTACCAGGAGGTCGCAGCTAAACTCAGTGACACCAGTTGAGTTAACAGAGTCAAAATAGAGAGACAGCACAGTGACAACTGTGTAAGAGAAACTACAATGATACTACAGATAGTTTGCATAGTTTTCCATTTTTCAAATTGTTTTTGGACAAATGCATTTGTGGGAACAGCCTCTGGATGGGCATTTTCAATGGCATCAGTGGAGTGACAGCTGAGATATGGAGGATGCTGCAGACCTATATCCTACGAATACTGATACAAAGCGTTTTCCCCTCTTTTTCGGCGATTGAAGCCGTCTCTCCCTTTACAAGATTCAACATTTGGGAGAACTCATTGTGTACTTTGTATTTCACTAGGAAAGTGGAAGCTAGTTAGCCTAGCTTGGTAACAGAGGCACTGATTCCAACTAGACGTTACTTTTCATGTATGTTATTTTAACGTGATCATGGCAACTCCTGCACACTCAGTGCAGTTTTTGAACTTCATTATATAAAGGAGGGGGTCAAGCTAGCGTTGTCTTTCTTTCATGGGTCCAAATGTGGTGATGGCAAATGACCAGACCGTCAGAAATCACAGTAACAGGTTTCCATGGAGTATCATAGAGAAACATAGGAGTCAATCACGGAATAACATACGGAATTAACATGCAGAGGACCGCATGGAGAATAATGGAGCTCTCAGAGTAACATATAAAGTAATATATGGAGTTACGTACAGAGTTACATATGGATAAATGTAATGTACGGGTTAACGTATTGAGAATCATGGTTACGTACAGAGTCACGTACGGAGTTACGAACAGAGAAATAATAGAGTAATGTACGGACGGCTGAGTTCTGAGGTTTTACCAATTAAATTACAGTACTGACAATATAAGGGATGTTTTCACTGCTCTTGGCCTCTGAAATTAGAGCTTTCTGAAAACGTAGATGCAAGTGAAAACGCTGGTCTTGTGGTCTGTTCCATGGCAGTGAGGTACAATTTTGATTTGTCAACATTTCACAAACAAGGCTGCTGTACTTCCTTTTAGCTCTCGACTGTTTATATATGTATTTTGTGTTTCAGTGCAGCAAATAACTTTATCCAGTTGTTGTCATTTGCATTTAGTTTGTGTTGTCATGGAACCGGCATGAGTAAAAGGCTGTGATTTGATGGAGGATTTTAATAAAACAATGTACCGGCGTTGTTGAGCAGGTTGTTAAGCCCCTCCTCCAGCTGTGGGTCTATGGGGGAGTCTCTTCCTGGTTCCCAGTCCACATCTCCAGCCTCGCTCTCACCGCGTCCGCTGTCTTTGGTGCTCTGCCAATCAGAGCAGTCCTGGCCTCCATACCTGCACAGGACGTACACACACACCTTTTTAGATAACATCAGAAATGACACCTTTCTCCAACAAACACCCAAAGCACAGAGAGGATTAATAAAATTTCATGAATCTTTAGTCAGACAGTCTGATTGTCAAGAGTGTCTACGCCCAAGTTATAATTGGACCACATATCTAGAACACTGACAGACTAGGTAACTAGACCACTAGTCAAGTCAAGTGTCAGTTTAATTAAATAGGATTACAACAAAATAAAACTGTGATTTTGAGCCTCATTTTGTCTCAAGTCACAAGTTTGTATAAAATATGACACTCTCTATCCTTAGACCTATAAAAAGAAAGGAAAAAGAAAATAAAGTGTACTATCAAAGTGTAGTATCAGATGTACCACTTGGTTTGAAACAACTATTTCAGAAAGTGTATTATTCATGCAGAAGTTTTGCACGCAAAACTTAAAAAAGAAGAATTTAACATTTTCCCTGGATCATGCAGGAAAACACTGAAATACACTGCTGCCTTTACCTGAATAACAATTTAGAGAAACTAGAAATGAACACTTAAATTAATAAATAAAACATTAAAAAATAAATGTCAACAATGTTAAGCTGTTTTTAGAAATTGCACACATAGTAGAATCTTTACAATCCTGCTAAAAAATAAGAAACTAGACAGAACTCTAGTGTAAAATCTTAAGATCAGACCAGAGGTTTGGTGTAGTGAGATAAGATGGAGATAAAATGCCTGACAAATGACCACCAAATCCATTGATAACCACACACACACACACACACACACACACACACACACACACACACACACACACACACACACACCTATAAACCTGTAAAGCTGCAGACAGGCTCAGACAGGAAGTGGCAGTCAGATAAAGGTGAGCTCACAGACGAGTTAGTCACTCTGAAGCAAAACATACAACCTCATTTTATTCCAGTACTGAAGATTAAAGTCTTCTCTGATTTTGAGTTGAGATGATTCCACTTGTTACTTCATGATTTTTTCATGGATGTGTTAAAGAACAACTTCCAACACCATGCCAGTTTTCAAAAAATGATTAGGACTTAGATAACAGTCATAATATGAACAAACAAGTCCTCTAAATTAAATGACAAAATATCTTCGTACACTTCGTCATTGACTTCCAAAACAACACATATGAGCCTTTTCTGATCTGACGTGCCGATCAGCAGGACATCAAAATCCTTACAAATGACGCCTCCAAAAATGATTCAGATTACTAGTCCAAGGACCTCACGTGTGTGTGTGTGTGTGTGTGTGTGTGTGTGTGTGTGTGTGTGTGTGTGTGTGTGTGTATTTGCCTTGAAACAGTGCCCTGTGTGTATCAAGGTGATGTCAGATCTAATCTCATCGCCACGGTGACGCTGAGGTAGCTGCTTCCTGTCAGAGACTCTGAATCACTCAGATAGAGCTGCTATAACCTGCCTTTTTATACACACACACACACACACACACACACAGACACACAGACACACAGACACAGACACTGACACACTTTATGAGGTATGGGGTTATGAGACACTCTTCCTGTGACATTGAGTGTTGGATTTTGTGTCCTGTTTGTCTGTTGCTGTTATTTCAGTCACAGCAGGTCAGTTGGTCAGAAACACGGAGGAAGACATTTATCAGCTACAACTTCTGCCTTTCACCACGTCAACAAAAACCAAAAGTCCCCCCGGAAAGGATAATAAAAGTTTAGCTTTACTCTTGCACTGTCTCTGCTTTTCAAATGAAAGTGAAATATGTTGGAACATTCAACCAAAGTGGACCAGTGGCACTATTTCCATTATGGCGCTGTGGCTATTAGTGCTCCGACAGTTTTCTGTTTTCCATCTGTTTGTTTGTTTGTGCCCAGAACAGTACGTGCAGGTGAGAAGATAGGTGAGGCATTTCATTCAAATTAGGAGGCACAAAGCGAGCATTGTAGGTATTTTGGTGGAAACGAGAATATCAGATCCACGTCTATTTCTGGCACAGAGTCACTCTGCAGGTAATGTGGTGATTCTGTCAACAATACCGTCTAACAACAACACGAAAACCTTCTGCTCCGTGTATTTAAATCTTCGTTCAACACAGCTATCTGAAGGCAGCAGACGTATGATGAATGATGTAATAATGACTTGTCAGGACCATCTTGAAAATGAGATGATGCATCTGGAGAGGCTCATCCTGTAAACGATCAAATCTGTTTCAATCTGCAGCTTCCAGTTTGAAACATGGTGCACCACATCACAGTTGTGCCATTATGCACAAGTGGCCGCTGGGTTTATCTTGATAAACTCACATGCAAACGGCAGCAGGCTGCTACAAAATAACCACACACACGTCTGCATCGAGCAGACTGGTTGGTGATAACCTACGATTACGAACTGAGCTGTCCTGGTTTAGGAAAACAAACATCTGAGTTTTTAAAATAGGTGGCATTCCCCTTTAATGTCTGTCTGTCCTGCTGTCAGAGGCAGCCTGGTTTGGTCAGAGGCAGCCTGGTTTGATCAGAGAGCGCAGCAGCGATCACAGTCTGAAACCTGCAGCCAGCTGGCTCGGAAACAAACCTCTGGTGATGAAGAGAGCGATGGAAAAAATCAATATCAAGATTTCAGTCTGTTTTGAAGTCGAGCTGTGAGTTGGAGTTTCTACAAGGTGAGACTGTGGTTGTGTTTAGTGACCTGTGTTAGTGCACTGCCCCATTATAACCACAAAGTAATTGAAGTGAACTTTTGAAAAATTTTGCACTAGAATCACAAATATTGCCATTTTAAATGTTCAACATTTGAGTGTTGCCTGTAAGAAAAGTGAGTATCTGACGTGTTCGCTGTGGCCTCATATCTCCTAGAAAACAACATCAAGTGTGTGAAAACAGAAAACCACAAACTAAACCCAGCTTCTCTGTAGTGTCCGACTGAAAACCACACGAGACAGTGTGAGGTCTCACCACATTACATGAAGTTACAGAAGTTAGAAATAAAAAAATCCTTTTAACAGTAAAGTGAATGACACATAATCTACAAAATTCCTAGTTTTCCTGCCCCAATTCCTATTTACATCTCATGAAAACCAATAAAATAAAATACATTAACATAAAAAGAAAATCTGAAAGCTTTTCATCAAGCTGAAGGAGCTTTTTGGTTTGGCTTTGTTGTGGTTTTGTTGTGTCTGTACTTCAGAGGAGGAGGATGATGGAGGGTGGAGGGGTATATTGAGAATGGGGATTAGAAGAAAGAGGAGGAGGAGGAGTCAGACTGACCTGCCGTTGCGATGAGAGTATTTGTTCCCCCTGAAGTTGGGCCTCGGCTGCAGCTGACCCTGCCGGAGGAGAGAGAGGAGCTGGGAGATCTGCTGCAAGGAGGAAGAGGAGGGATGAAGGGGAAAAAGAGAGAGGGGAAATGGTTTACACATTATCTAAAGACGTCTTATTTATGACAATTTCTTTTCATCATCAGCTGATCTGAAAGCATGAACATCCCTAAAATATAAAGATTTGAAACTGAACCTTCTTCATAATGAGTACTTCTGACGTCTGTACATTCTACGTACTACATTTATGTGGTGCTTTAATCACATCCCAAAGGCAGCAAGTTGTTGTTTAATCTGGACCAGTGAGTGTGTCTTTGTGTTGGTTTAGCTCGTTGAACAGTGAGCTCAGGTAGAGAGTAAATAAACATTTTCTGTTTTTTATTTTTTATTTGCTTTTTTTTTTAGTTTTACAGTGTGAGAACCAGGCGGCTGCATCCGTCTCACTGCTCAGAGCTTTCTGCTGACAGCTCTGTTATACAGCGGATACACACTGCACACCAGGGAGGAAACACACACACACACACACACACACACACACACACACATACACACACACACACACACACACACACACACCTTCCCCAGTTTGTGCGTGTACTCACATGCTAATATATGACTTTGTTTTAGCCATGACTTTTGTGTGTTTTTGCACGTGCATGCTGCTGCAGGGACAGGAAATGGCCTCTACGTAAGAGCCTATTCTTCTCTGGCCGGTTTCCTTCGAGGATGGGCTCCGAAATGTGGACAAGTGGAGGAGGTGTGTGTGTGTGTGTGTGTGTGTGTGTGCTGAGGTGGAGGTGAACAGTAACCCCCCCCACCCCCACCCCCCCATCCCAGGCATCCAGCAGGCCTCTTCCTCCACGACCTCAAGGGAGGAGAGAAACGTCTGAAGCCAGAGAAGTGCCAAGTGGGACGAGTAGGAGGGTAGAGGAGAGGGGGATGCTGGGTAAAAAGAAAAAAGGCCCCTTCCTTTCTCTAATGGCATTCACGTGAGGATGTCGGACCTGGCCGAGCTCTTTGTTCTCTGTCTGCTGGGCGTTGGCAGCAACTTTTGCCCTCAGTGAGGCAGGTCTGTGTTTTAACCAGCATAGTGTTTCTACAGTTCAAGTGTTAAAACTGTTGTTTCTGATGCCACCATGATGTTCTGAGCTAAATTCATTACAGCTCTCTGATTGTTAAGTTGCACCTGAATGTTGTTTAGTTCATTTATTAAATATAATTGGTAGTTTTGAAGTTCTAAATGGGTTCTCTTCCTCTTACAACAGTGGTTTTGGTCAAGCATTGTTCAAACCCACAGAACTCCCCACCAATCCCACAGAGGGTTTCTAAAGATACCAAATATGTAATGTCGCCTCACATGACCAAAGTATGTCAGTAAAATCAGCCTGATTTTGTCCACATCAAACAATAAGATAAGATGAACAAGTAACATTTAAAATTTTAATTGTTCTAATTTGATTAACTTAAATATTGCATCTGTGACCTCTTGAGTGTATTTATGCCATGATAATCTGACAGATTTCTGTATTAATGCTTCATTTTAAAGGATATTATTTATGTTATTCTATATGTTTCTTATTGTCAACAAATCCCATGAAAAGACCAAATGTATAGTTTCACTTTAAAAGAAAAAATGGCTGGTCACTGTAGCAAGACTCATGCAGGAGAAATAGTACATTTGTTGGGGACTATTTTCCTTTGCAGATTAATACATATTGGGTGCTTCTGGCAGTAGCACAGTGTATGTGGGATTGAGGCACCAGCACGTTTTGGTTTTTAGATTTGGCAAGTCCAAAAATGCATCCAGCCATCAGCCAATCCATTACAGTTCAGTATCCAGTCCTGATCCATCATAGCAGAAACTACTATAGATCAGGGTTCTGTAATGACTGAATCCACATTAAATATGAAGTACAGCTCGCACCAGGCCAATATCACACACTCACAGGCCAAATCTTTAAACCTCTGCCCTCCAATAAAACACAATTATTTAACCACAACTAATAATGATAAAACAAGACTAAGTTTTGGTCAGCTCTGTTGTGTCGCTCTGTTGTCCCACTCTAATGGTTAAATCTGTGTACATACAGTATCTGTAGCTGACAGACTGTGCTCTGGCTTAGTATCCTGCTCTGCACTCTGAGTTACTGTTTTTAGCCTGAGCTGTTTTTCTTTCCCCCTGCAGCAGCTCAGCTCAGTAAAAGTGATTTTTGGGTCATTTGTAAGTGACAGGGCAGTGTGTCAGAGTGGTGTTGGTTTACACTACAAACACATCACAGCTTACTTTAGCTGGCCTCACCGCCCCCTCACCCTCCTCAGACCCCCCATCCTACAGAGCATAAGAGGAGTGCACCCCCCTCCTCCTCCCCCTCCTCCTCTCCTGGTTTCAATATGAATCTGATATGTGATATTCAGTAAAAAGGACTGTCAGAGTTTCTCGGAGGGGGATTACTGTCTGTGACACATGAGCACCTGAATAAACTTGCTGCTTTTTGGCCTTTCAGTCATCCGTCAGCTAGTTACACCCCCCCGCCCCCGCCCCCAACACACACACACACACACACACACACACACACACACACACACACCTCCACCCATCTACAGCCTTCAGGCTGTCTGAGTAAGTCATCATACAGGAGGCTGAAAATCAGAGAGGCTGCTGGGAAAATGTAAGGGAAGCTGGTCTATGTGTGTATGTGTGTGTGTGTGGGGGGGGGGTGTTCTTACTCTCTACTCTCTAATGGACTTCACTTCAGATTAATCTCAAAGCCTGCAGGGGGAGACTTAATTACTCCAACACTAACTGTAAGCACATGTTGAAATAAATGTGATCACACATTTTAGATGAAAGTAAATGACATTTAAATGAAAGCCAGCAGCAGCGCATTAGTCTTAATGTTTAAGATATAGGGGAGAATGCAAATATGAAGACATTAAAAAATCATCATCCAGGTTTAGTTAAATCATTAATGCAATGCTAATGGATACATTTGTCAAATCAACTTGCTGTGAAGTTACTTTCTGCCTTGAAAACAACTTTAGAACTTTTAATCATGACTTTAAGCCTTGTGACATAAATGTGAGTTATTCATGTTTATTACTGTGATCCTTGGAAATTAGTAAGATACTACAACTAACCTGCACTTCTGGGGAAGCAAAGGAAAGCTCAATGGAGTCTCCAAATGCAGCCATGGACAGTCGAACCAGGTTTCGAAGCATCTGCTGATGTTCTGCATCATACCCCCCTCGTCCCTCCGAGGTTTTCGGCCTCCTGAGAGTCGCCTGGGATGCTGACCTCAGCACTTCTGCCTCTTCCCCTTGAGCGTGAGTCTGGCACTTCAAGGTGCTCGAATGTGAGGCTGAAGAGGATGATGAAGGGTTCCTGGCTTTCCGAAGAGTCCGGTATGATGTGGCGGGCGTCAGAGGCAAACTGCCATCAAGTTCGATGTTTCCAGGTTTCCGAAGTGTTCTGCAGTGGTGGGTGACAGGTTGAGTGGCATCACCTTCTGGATAGCCTTGGGAATGGAAGCTTGTGTTCATGACTGATGGTGTTAAGGTATATTGTCTCTCAGTTTGTTGATCCTCTGACATCACTGGAGACGGAGCCAGTGGCTGGGCTTCACTATCATCCTCAGGAGGCTCCTCCTTTCGCCCTCTGATGACGGGAATTAGCTGGATATCAGACTTCCTGATGTTCTTCTGTGGGCGCCGCGGGTGGCGGGTGTAGGTTGACTCGGCCTGTCTGCAGTTGTAGGCCCGGTTGTCCCGTTTCTCTGGGCGGCAGAATGTTGTCACCAAAGCAACAGCCAACAGAAGCAGCAGGCAGGTAGCACCCAGGCAGATCGCCATCATCATGGTGAAGCTGAGCTGTCCGCGGTTACCAGGTGACGAGTTCTTCAGATGGTCCTTGAGATTGATGAAAGTCACCTCCAGAGCCGCCTTGGTGGCCAGGCTGGGACTGCCCATGTCAGACACAGCAATGTTCACCTTAAAGGTTTTCCCAATTAGCTCAGTAGCATTGGTGGTGTTAACAAACAGCTGGCCTGTAGACTGATCCAACCAGAACAGTCCATAGGGGTTTCCGTCAGTGATGAGGTAGCTGAGTTGTCCATTCAACCCAGAGTCTGGGTCTTCGGCCTTTATGGTGGATGCGAGGAATCCAACAAGTCCCTCTCTGACTGAGTGATTGATCGGCAAAGTGGTGGATCCCTCTTCCATGTCATTCCCCAGCTCGGTCACAATTTCCCCCTTGTCTGCATTGACAGGTACACTTAGAGAAGCCACACCCTTTCTGGGTTTTGGCTCCTTGATGACTGGGTAGTTGTCATTCACATCTTGGATGTCGATTTGCACAGTGGCCGTGCTGGTGAGAGGCGGATGACCCTGGTCAACAGCCTGCACAATGAAAGAATAGGTGTGGGATTCCTCATAGTCTAGAGGACGCTGAACACTTATGACACCACTGGTTGGGTGGATGAAGAAAGACTGTGTGTTAGCTTCCACTTCATTAGAGTTACGTATGAAGTAGGACACTCTTCCGCTGAGCTCCAGGTCGACATCGTGGGCTTCAACTTTGACAGCATGGTAGCCTGCCATGTTGTTCTCCTTGAAGGAAGCCTTGTAGATGGAGGTGGAGAACACCGGAGCATTGTCGTTCTCATCCATAACATGGACAGGGAGGTGTTTAATGCAAGACAGTGGGGGATCTCCATAATCCTGGGCAAGGAGCGTGATGTTATACTGCATTACCTTCTCTCGATCCAGACTGCCATTGGTAACAATCATGTAATTGTCGCCATGGATACGTTTAAGGCGGAAAGGGCCAGATCCTTGCTGAATGTGTGCTCTCACTTTGCCATTTTCTCCTGAATCTGCATCAGAGACCATCACCAGAGCAAGAAAGGTGTCCTCTAGTGCTCCTTCCAGCACAGTTGCCACAGGTGAGTTCGGTGGAGTCCAGGTCATGTGTATCCTCGGGGCATTATCGTTTACATCTCTAAGCTTGACGTGCAGTTTGCAGTGCGTGGAGATTGCATTGGGCCCACGATCACGGGCCTGTATGATTACTTCATAAGACTCCTGGGCCTCATAGTCCAGAGGTCCTGTAATACTTACAGCTCCTGTTTGAGGATCCACATAAAAGAGCCTCTGTACCTCTGGACGCGTGTGCTTACTGAGCGAATACTCCACCTCCCCATTAGCACCCTGGTCTGGGTCAGTGGCTTTGAGGTTGATGATGGTTGTCCCACGGGCTGTATCCTCAGGTAGCTCCACAGTGGGAGTACTGTCCTCAAACGTGGGGCTGTTATCATTTGAGTCCTGAATATTAACACGGACTAAAGTGCTCCCAGACTTGGGGGGGTTCCCTTTATCCCATGCCATCAGGGTGAGGTCAAATGATGCCTGAACTTCCCTGTCCAGTTCTTTTATCACCACCAGCTCTGCCTGTTTTGTCCCACCTGGAGCGACTGTCACATCCAGAGCAAAGTGTTGGTTGACGGACAGCGAGTAGGTCTGGAGGCCATTAGGCCCTGCGTCAGGATCTACTGCCCGGTCCAAAGGGATTCGCATCCTGAGGCCAGCTGTCTCTGAGATCTCCACTTCCTGCAGTGTGCTGGGGAAACTGGGACTGTGGTCATTCTGGTCCATCACCTCCACACGAACCCGCAGGCAGTTCACAGCCCCGCTTTTCCTGTAGAGGACGCTGAAGGCCAGCTCGCACAGGTCCGACCCACGGCACAGCTCCTCCCTGTCCAGCCGGCCCTGGGTGGAGATGACACCATTTCGACTGCTGACGGAGAAGGGAAGGGCTTTTCCGTGCTCCACCACCTGGAAATCCTCCAGAGAACCACCTTCATCCCTCTGGCGGAGGTCGTCCACCAGACGGCCGACCTGGGTTCCCGTCGGCTGCTCCTCCCAAACCCGGTATTGGATAGTTATTGATGACAGCTCAGAGGAGTGAGCGTCAGAGCAAAGACTCAGAACCAGAAGCAGAGCCAGCAGCATAATGATGTGAGTAAGTAATCTCCTGTCTACTGGCTAAACATACATTTCTAAAAATCACTATAAAAAAGTTGTTGTTTTTTTACTTTAAAATTTACAATGACTGTAAAACTGCCTGTGGAAAAATATCCTGTCTATCTGTAACAAACATAATATAAAATGATGATCAAATCCAATTTTTCTTTAAAATAATCCAGTTTCCTCTCACAACACAAACAACCACAACCAAACCAGTGAAGAAAACTGTTGGTTTTGTAAAGCAAATACCTAGAAAAAAAGAAACCTCCAGCCAATTATAGAAACCTATAATTAAGATATCATCCTCTCTCTGTTCATACACTACCAGCCTCTCTCTGCCTGCTGTTGGTACTCACTCATACAGCTGCTGGCGTCCAGCCTCTCACTTCATCCTCTTCAACTCAGAAGTTTCGCTCCAACTGAGAAAGTTTGGATGTGGGTTTCCACATGCTAGCGGTGCCCCAGCCAATCCAAAGGAAGTAGGAGGGTCATATGCAAATGTATCCAGACTCAACACAAAGAAAATCCCTCCTGCCCTGAGGAAACTCGCCACAACTCTGGAGTGCTTTTAAAGTAACATGACACCGCCTCTCCGTCACTTAAAGCTTCTCTCCCCCTTTCAGTCTGCATAAACTCATCACAACCTGCAGTCTGGGCTCTTAAATCATTTGGAAAATTTGAGTTAAGTTAAATCCCAGTGGGACTCACGTCCACAACAGAACATATATTTGTACTCCATTTTAGTGATGTATAATCTGGGTTTCTGACAGCAAAAATATAAATACAGATAGGAAAATAAGCGTCGTCAAATACGGCGACAGTTTCAGAGCATTAAACTCTCTGTGAAAGCAGACAGGCTTTTTGCTCAGAGTATATTCCTATTGTGTATTCCTTAAATCCAAAGATTGATGTGTTCACAGTCAAGTTCATCCAACACAATGACAGCTTTCTCTTCTTTGAACTAACACTTGTTTTTGTTGTATGTCCTTGGCAATGAACAAGACGATATGGTTGTTTTTACTCTGGAAAAACAATCCTTGAAGATTCAACCAGCTATGAAGTGAATGCTCAAAATTCAGAAGCCTGTCCTTAATGTGACAAAACCCACATTCCAGATTTCTCCCAAATATAATTATGAAGAGTTAGAGCACTCATCTCCAACCACAGGCCACAGAGGTCAAAACGTTTCCAGCAAATCATTTCAGTTATTCCTTTGCAGTTAAAAGTTTGCTCGTTAGTGAAAAGAGTTGCGAATTGCTCAAAATGGACAATTTAGAGCTTTAAGAAAAGATTTCATGGAAATGTTTGTGAAGTTTCTGGAAGTTTCGTGTTCTTTTTGTGTAGATTAACTTGCACTGGGCTTTAATACACAATGTGATTAACTGTAATATTGACAAATGACAGAGATTTAGTGTAAATTTGAGGACAATCAACTGATGTTTTACAGGGTTAGGGTATGTATATTTCTTTCTCTTCCCTTTGAGCTGCTGTCTTTGGTTGGATTAGAAACCTACAGACACCAAGTTAAAACCATTAAAACCAGTTAGAGCTCAACAGCTGCAGATCCACTGAGCTGAATGTCTTCCCAGCATCCACAGCGCTTTTTCTTTGGTCGCCCAGAATATCCTGCAGGCTGAGAGAGAATCAGGCCGAGGAAGGTTCAAGCGTATCACTTTCCTCTCGGCTCAGAGGGAGGGGGACTGGTTAAAGCATAAAGACATCAGCGCTGTCATCTGCCAATGAAAGATTTCCACTGGACAGAAGGACGACTGAAGACAGAAGAGAAAGGCACTACTGACGGGGTCGAGGGTTCGGGGACCTTTTTTTGCGTGTCATTCCCTTTCCCCTCATTTCCTCTCATTTTTCTATTATCAGCTATCAAATTAAGGCATAAAATGACCCTGATAATGATCTCACCAACAACCATAGCGAGAAAAAAAAGAGGTAACTTTGCTCAGAGAAACATTTTAATTGGTTTAACTGCTCCACCAGCACTGCTCACTTTAAATCTAATTTAGGTTTCGGCTTCTGAATGTTGTGTTGGTGGTTAAAATAAATCAGTGTTGGCTGTTTTTAAGGAGACGGGATGCGAACAGCTGATTCCAAGTGTCGCATTTGTTTGCTGAGAAAAACGACTCAAGAACTACATTATAACATCTGATGTTACTGGAAACAGAACTAAAAGAATTATAAGAAGTATAAAGAACTATAAGAATTATATCTGAATATTAAAAGAACTAAAATCCTTAAATATTTTAAATGACCTTTTAACTTTCTGTGATGTCTGCGGCCGTTTGTTCAGGAGACCCAAACCTGAGGCATCCAGGCAGAGCAGAGGTCAGCCAATCAGATTAGATTATCAGCAAAACAAACACCATGAACCTCCTGTCTGCAGCCAATCGAGAGAGAGAGAGAGAGAGAGAGAGAGAAAGAGAGAGAGAGAGAGAGACTACATTCCCAGCTGAATAAGTTACAGGAAGACAAATGCTTTTGCAGACACGCACAGGAACACGTCTGTTTCCAGTTAATTCACCACCTGAAAGTGTGTGTGGTCGGGACGTTACATACCATCAGTCTTTCTGTGTGTGGTGACATCTTTCTTCACTTCAAGACTCACAGTTAAAGTTGCTAAACATTAACTCTTTCAGTGTCCCATCATTTGCTTTCCTTCATTTTCAACTGGAGATAATATAAGATGGATTTTGGTGGAAAAACTGAAATAAAAACCAAACTACAGAATGAAGAACATCTGCAACAGCTGCAATGATTTAGGACAAGTTTGTGATTTAGGGGAATATTTTTTTTTACAGTGTAACCTGCAAGTATAGTTAATCCCTCTCTCCTCCAGCATAGCTGATAAACAGATGACAGACCACAGCATGCTGGCTTATCTCACACACACACATTCAACATCTACAAGTCTGATCACCACACTTCTTTATCTGTGTGTGTGTGTGTGTGTGTGTGTGTGTGTGTGTGTGTGTGTGTGTGTGTGTGTGTGTGTGTGTGTGTGTGTCTGAGCTTGTCACTGTGTGTACCCCTATTTTCCACCAATCTAAGTTCATCAAAAAATCTCTGTGGACACATTTGACTTCTGCTGGGGTCTTGAAAGGCAGAAAGGGTCATATCTGACTGTAAAATATGCCAGTGTTTGTGTATTATATACCTAATCTTTTCTTAACATTGTGTATGTTGGATGGTGAATATCACTGACAGTTTTAATTGTTTTTGCTTCTTTTGAAACAAAACCTGACGTGGCTGTTTTTCTATCTTGGTATAGTCTTTATGGTGTGTCTCTCAGAAATGTTGATGTATCCTCTTAACTTTTTCAAATGTTCTGTGCTTGTGATGAACTCAGGTATAGCTACCCTCATAGCTTGTTGATCATGTCGCTGATTGTGGATTACCACCAGGTGTACTGAATCTTCAGTAGACAGGTATGTCATTGCCATGTCCAGCACTTATTCTTGCTGATTTTAAGATTAGGAAAGATCATGCTTATGGTTAATAAAAATATGAACATTAATTGCGTGCAAACTCTGGTCCCTTGCATGAAAATTGGATGTGCTATACTCCCATCCCACCCCCAGACCTCTACATCATTATAATCTGACTCACAACATAAAGGGGACACTACTTCCTGCGTTGGTACTGAACGTGAAGCATGAGGTGCAGAATCGTCCAACATGGAAGTAATTCCCATGATACTCCTGGATAAGTAAACCTCCAACAAGTCATCAAGGTGAGCATCAGCTTTCACCACTCCCTCGCCCCCCTGTCCTGGAAGACAACTTATTGTGGGTATCAGAGCTATGTGGAAAAGTGGCAGCAGCTTTAGAGCTTCACCTGATTTTGTGTGTGTGTGTGTGTCTGTGTGTGTGCAATTATACGTGACCCCATTAGCAGCCATTAGCGGTGCAGTCGACAGTAAATTCACCTTTTGTTTGGCCTGAAGCCGCGTTGAAAGCAGCTGAAAAACCCTCCACCAACAGGGCGTGTGTGTGTGTGTGGTTAAAAGCAGGATGTAGCTGATCTGCTGACCCACATGATGCCAGATAAGGAATAAGACAAATACCACACTCTCCGGTGAGAGGATACAATGTGTGTGTGTGTGTGTGTGTGTGTGTGTGTGTGTGTGTGTGTGTGTGTGTGTGTGTGTGTCCATTCATTTTCCATATTAGCTTTGTGCTATGTGACCTGAATGAATGTTTTCACCAAATCTAATTTGCAGAATTTATATCTGATTGTGTTGCTGAAAATAGAAACTTCTGAAGAAAATAATTTCCTCAGTCGCCCTCTTTAGACAATCGTAACTTAAAGGACAAGTCTGCACATATTCTGTATTTTTATCATTGTCAAAGAATCTGATGTGCAGAGCCTAACAGCTGTGTTGTGTGCTGTTTTGCTTGTGTCTTGTCAAGCAGAGATGTGAAACAGTGAGGCTGTGGAACGGCCTTGTGCAGTTGCCAGAGAAAAGGCTGACCAAAAAGATCTTTGACGAGGATGGAGCACACAGTCATCCTTAGTGGAGAGAGGTCACTGCAATATTTCCTTTTTATTTTCAGGAAGCATTTTCAGTTTAATATAAACCCAAAAAGAAGATTCATAAACTATGGGAAGTGGAGATTTGGAAGAAGTAAAAGCTTAGAAATCCCATTCAAATCAAAGAACCACATAAAATCTAATTTACAGAGAAGGCTGAGGTCCTTGTGTGCTCAATTAAGAACTGCTACCTGAGGCAGATATATTCCTGAAGAGCTGCAAATTAAAGAATGCTGATTCGTTTTTGTTGTCTGAAGCTAATGAGCTCATTTGGCTCTTCAATAAGGAGATTTATAGAAAATGCATGGCAGTTAAGACAGAGTACACTGTGTTCCTTCAAATTTGTGGAACTGTATATTATGATTTGTGACCGTTGTGGTCCAGTTTTTGGCATATCCAGTTTGTATCCAGATTGATTTTAGAAAGTCTGGGTAGCAAAAAAACACATGAAATGCCCCATTTGGAGGTGGTTTGAAATGCAATTCCTATCAGATTTCTACAGATGTCTCAGTCTGGATGCTCTGGACGCTCAAACTGAATTTCAAAGTGTCTTACATCATTCTGACTGAGGTGCATCAGAGCAGCTGTATACCTGCCTCCTCCTCCATCGCTGAGTTTGTCTGGTGCGACGGAGGAGTTCTGCACCGCGACTTGACAGCGCGATTGTTTGGAGGGTGAGATGATGGAACTCCATTTCTCATGCTTCCACATTGGAAAGCCGCATCACAACGTACATAGTTACTGACGCCTACGTTGTTACCACAGCAACCCATGCAGATAGGCTGGTGATGTCTGGACACACAAATCGAATCTGATCACTTGCAAATAACAGTGCGGACAGTCTGTCTTAAAGATCTGATCTGAGAAACAAATCTGCAGTCTGAACAAAGCCTTGAATAAACCAACCAATCAATCTCCACTGATTACCTTCATACAGTGGAAGAAGCCTAGCTAGTGAGGCTACCAAAAAGTAGCCTAGTGAAACTGTAGCCTCGGTGACCCTCGTCTTGTACATCGAGTGGTCCCTTAAAACTCTCCAGTGTTCCTGTTGACTTGCTCTGAACCTCCAACATTTTCACAATATTTTACACACACAATGAGACATTCAGACATAACAACAGTGGAAATAGAAATATAAAAACTACATGTTAGTATAAAACCCTCACTCAACCCAACGCGACCGAACCTTCATCTCATTGGTGGATCCAGCATGACAACAGGTGATGACATGGGTCTGTTGACACCCAATCAGTGACTGAGCCGAACCCGTTCACCTCGAGTCCTATTGTCCTACTGAACCACTGATTTGTTTGTTTACATGTTAACCTCTGACCTCTCTGCCCCTTCCTTCCCTTCCCCCCTACCTCCTTCACTTCTCCACCCTTCTTTCTCCTCCATAAACATTTCTGCAGATGCTTCTCCTCTTCTCTCCTCCTCACCTCCTCTTCATCCTGCCTCCTCCTCCCTCGCCTCCTCTCCTGCATCTGTGAATGAGCTTCCTGCCGCAGGAAACAGCCTGATGGTGGAGGTCAGAAACAGGATGTCCTGCAGAGAGGAGAGGAGAGGAGAGGAAACAAGGAGAGAAGAGGACACAAAGAGAGGAGAGGAAACAAGGAGAGGAGGAAACCAGAGGAAAGGGGAAGAGAGCCAAGGAAACAAGGAGGGGAGAGGAGAGAAAACAAGGAGATGAAACAAGGAGAGGAGTGGAGTAGAAAAGAGGACAGGAAAGAAGGAGAGAAGTGTAGGCTGACTTGTGTGGTTGTGTTTTGATGTAGCTGTACCTCCGACTCCTGTTTTAGTTTTCCTACCTGTATTGGTTAATCTTTATATTTCTGACAGCGATCTTGTTGCCGCCTTCCCTCCTCGATTTTCGACATCCTCGTCCGTATGTGCTTTCTCATATTTGTGTGTTTGTTTCCACTGAAACGTCACGGCAGCTTGTTGCTCCTGCAGAAGAAGTGATGATACGCTTTACATTTCCTGTTTGTTTGGAATAAACGGAAGAACAACTGGGTGCAGAACAACCACCAGCGACAGGCGCTGAGCAGCAGAATGAATGTGACTTTTCCTGATTTTATATATCATCAAATCGAATCTGCTTTAAAAGAAATGTGCAGAATAATAGGACGATATTTACTGTGTGCATTCTTTTATTGTCATGTAATTGAAGTGATTAAATAAAGGCGACGCACTGAACTGCAGCCGGAGGAAACGGCAGCATCGTAATAGTTAGAGAACTGTGTGTCTGCAGGGTTCTTCCTGTCATTGTGGCTCTTCCTCCACCTCTTCCTCCACCTCACCCAGACCTACTGGCCTCCTCACACACACACACACACACACACACACACACTTTTACATTAAATAAATATTACAGCACGCGTAAACATCTATGGATGCATATGTGTGTACTGATGTATGTCGTGTGTGTAGAGTTTGTGTGTATGTGTCTATCAGGGTTGAATACCAGGGATCCAGATTCTGGGATTTCCCTGGCGTTCTTGCCTAAATCTGCAGGCAGTAAAAACCTCAGGTCAGCTCTATAGAGATGGTTAGAGCCATTCATGTATTTACTGACGTATTTTATGTCGCAAAACAAATCGTGAAAATCTCTCCAGCTTGTGTTAACCACAGACTTATTTTATGCATCTAACCAAAAACCCGTTCAAGAAACCCACTGACTTCTAGACGAGGGACTCATTCCTGCAGGAATCTGTTGACTCAAGAAATAAGTCCTCCAAGCCTCTGTGACTCGTGAAGTATATTAATTTTATTTGATCACCTTTGAGGGACAGTTTGGCAGATTAACATGGGATTACATAAGAGCACAAATGACCTCTGAAACTATCAGAGTTACAGTTCAAACGCAAGCTGTGAAACAAGTTGGAGCTAACTGCAAGTTATCATGTGAAAATAATAGTAATGATCATTTCTTCTCAGTGAAACTGGTTCATGTTTCAGGTTGGTTTCATCTGAATCCACAGAGAGTCTGTGAGAGTCTCTCTTATCATTTAATTCTACTGTATCTTAATAAACGGCACACAGAGCTGAGAGAGAGAAGCAGATCAAACCGGTTTGAACTCGGTCACAGCATTAGTGAACTGTCCAATACACTCAACTTGAATCCAGTTTTGCGATTCCACAGTTAAAATGGGGCTAAAAGAAGAAAAAATATGGACTTACAATGAACACGTCTGAGAAAACACAGTGAAGATGCTTGCAGGCAGACTGTGACATTTTCAGAAATTACATTTACTACACTTTAAGTTTTCATCTTGTGATCATGATTATTGTGTCGTTATTAGATTTACAAAAGAATCTCTCAGATCAGGGTGTATTTTGGGAGTAGTTGGTTGTTGTAGTGAAACTCTAAGTATATGTTCTGTGAATTTCTTCTTACAAATATAAAAGCTTGTCTCTTCAGTTTAAGATGAACTCTGCAATAGAAACGGTCCGCCAGTGCCTACGTTGGTATTTCTGGTTACTGTGATGTCATTTCCTGGAGTATCTTCAAATGCTTCATATCCCTAAAATCTGTACAACCTGAGCTAAAAGGTTATGTAAGTCAATAAACCATAATAATTTATAAAAGAGTTGAAATTGTGTCATAAATGAAAACAGACATGTTTTTTCATCAAATCTTATTAAATAAACACGTAAAACATTTTGATCCAAAACTATTCTGAAGGTAGAAACATGAACTAAATATTTCTCAACTCCAACTTATTTGAACTGTGTACATTTTTTTTTGTTTCTGCTCATTTTTATCAATAAACTTGATTCTGATTCTGTTTTTTGTCTCCAGAAACAATCACAGTTGAGAGTTCACTACATTCTCCAGGGTTATATAACTAATATAACTTGTATTTTAATGTCGCATTGTTGTCGTGTGGGGTGGATGCAAGAGACGGGAAAGATTTGATGTGAAAGCACTAAAAACACCTTATGTCACTATATTTATTAAATTTGGGTTTAATTCCATTGAACGAAAGACTGTGAGGCGTCCATGTTTGCTTGGTTTTCAGGCAGTAATGTATCATTAAGACCCATTTACAATCTTCAACATTGTGACTTAAATGTTGACATGAACACTATTTACAAGTCCAAAACTTGTAAATAAAATGCTATTACCCACATCCAGAGGTCACATCACACCTCAGTACTGATGATTGTGTCCAGTCTGAAAAAAACAGAGGTAACTAATTATCAGGTAACATGATTATTAGTAGTTTTTGGTGCACCACACTGCCTTTTCCCTTATGGCTATATATATTCACGTTATTTGAATTCTGTCTTTAGCTGAGTGTATCCCAAATAAAAACGTAATGATTTAGATTCTGATGGCTCCATCTTGGCCTGTGTGCTTTCTGGTCGGCTTCTTCCCCCTCCCCCGTTATTGCATGACGTCAGAGGGTAAAGCTGAGAGCTCGTCAATAATGCAGAACACCTGAGTGGTTGCTCAGGACAATATATAATATCACCTGCATGATCATCTCACTTTTCTTCAGACCTGCCGACTGACAGTTTGCCCTTTTTTGCACAAGTTTTGCACTCACAGGCAATCACACCTCATTAGTACCATTGCATTTTATTTATTTTGTTAAAGTAATTGGATTTAATTGGTGTTATGTATGGTGTCTCTGCTTTGCCACACTGTTGAACCAGGTGGTGACGTTTCTTGAAAAGACCTCAGTTGCAGCTTCCATTTGGTTTTCACTCCAGTTATTTCTCTCCCGCAGTGAAATAAATTAGAACCAACTGCAAGTCGTCATTTGAAATAACAGTAATGATTACTTCATCTCTGTGAAACTGGTTCATCTTTCAGGCTCGTCCACAGAGACGCTGTGAGAGTCTCTCTGTTACAATTTAATTCTACTGAATGTTAATAAATTGCACACAGAGCTGAGAGAAAGAAGCATCCAGATAAACCCAGTTTAAACTCGGTCACGCTCTGACAGCATTGGCAGCACGTTCTGCTCATTTCTGCACATTCAACTTTAATCCAAATCTGAAGGTCAAATTTAAAATGAGAAAAAACAGTGAGAAAACGCAGTGAGGATGTTTGCGTGCACACCATAAAACACTGCTGCTCCGTTTCTTTCTTTGAGATGTGAGAAAGCATTTGTTTGTTAACGTTAGCCGTCAAGACTTTGAGAAGCTAAGCAGGAATTACTGTGAATTTTTTTTTACCTCCAGTAGCCAAATTTACACTATGCAGGCAGGTATAAGAAATTTACAATATACATCAAGTGTATTATCATTGTTGTTAAAATAGCACACGTATGCCTGGTGTCCACATGCTGTGGTTATTCTCTAAGTGAAACCACATTACCTTCTCTCTGGTTAAAATGCTGCAGCTGCCAAAGCAGTGCACTTCCTGTCAGAGATTAAGAGGAACAAGTGGTCTGCAGCTGTCCCTTAAAGTCCAACTGAAATTAACTTGCTTCTTTTTCCTGTGCTACAGCTTCATATCTGCTCTTTTAATCACAACCTTTTTAAGAAAAAATCAGAAACCAAAAGGGAGAGATGTATATCTTAGATGTTTTGGTTTCATGATGGCGCCCCCTAGTTTTTCAGTAACTCGATGAAATTTGACGGTCACTCTGAGCCAGACAGCAGCCTGCTACACAACACAAGAGCCACATACTTTAAACAACAACAACAGCATTAGCTTTCCTGCTAAAGTCTCCTTCTCATCTAACTTACTAACATGAACACACGTCTTGTCCTGCACCTTAGCTTGTTGCACGAGCCACAGAACCAACATTTTCCTTTTTTTTTCTTCCTTTTCACCATTTCCCCCCGTTTACAACATAGCGCTGCTATTCACCACGTATAGTTTTAACACAGTTTGAGAAGACTGTGTTAAACCCTTCTCACACAGAAATGAACTTATCTACAGTGTTTAAGGGTGTTAAGACGGAGAAAACAAGAGGATTCTCCGAAATGTCACCCAAGAGAAACACCCAACAGTTTGCAGAAGTCTTCTGAGGCGTCATCATCATGACCAGTTTGTTGTTACTGTAACAATCAGAACTACAGCAGGTAAATAACAAATTAGTTTTATCAGAAAAGGTCATATTTTGACTGGTGGTGATCAGTGCTTAAATTGGGCAGACGGAGGTGTTGAAGTCTGTTTCCCCATCGATTTTTGTTTCCTCTTACCTGAACCTAATCTCTACAAACATGCAGATATCTGTAGACAAGGGACAAGATTTTGGTATCGGAAGCGTTCTGGTTTCCATTTGTCCGAGTAGTATTGACCGATCACATTTATGCGGGGCTTTAGTTGCATGCAGGTAATGCATGGAGAGCAAAAGAGGCGGAACGCATTGGCTGAAATGTAATCTCTGAACCCATCGGCTATCATCTGATGACAATTTAGCTTTTTCTCAATCTCGGAACCCTAAAGATGAGCTTTTTATTAGCTTTTTGTTCATTCAAATCATCATCCGACATAGCCGATGGGTTCTGAGATTGCTAATCAGACTGTAAACAATGACCGGCACACGGAAGAGGAAGTCTTGACTACACCAGAAGAAACATTGGCCCCAGAGGCTTAATGGTCATCAGACGATAGCTGGTGGGTTCTGACATTGACCTGAACCCAACTTTAACCCTTACCCCAATAAAACCTCAATCCAACCTCATCTATGAGATGTTACTCTAATATGAGTTCTAAGCCCAACTGTGGAGAGCAGCATTATGGGAAACACTATTTGAGGGCGAACCAGACTTCGACACATGACTGGTTTTCACAGGTACAGAGTTCTGGCACGTCAGATTTTTGCAGACATGAGTACCAGCATTATCTATACCGCATCCTGTCAATCGCCAGTATGCCCAAGTCTCTAAAAACATAACTTGTTGAAATGGATTCAGTCAAAAGAAGAGAGAAAAAAATGAAATAACTGATGAAAGATCTTCATCAAATTTACACCTGCGATTTTCCCTGTTGGGAGTGCAAATCGCACCAAGCCCATCCTTCATGTTCACACATTCAACTTTACATTTACCATAACTTGCACCATATGCTCCTCATTAATTGATGTGTATATTCATACAGAAGTTGACTGATCAAACATGGCATGTACAGTAGTTATACCAGGATATGTTATCCAAAATAAAAGCCACATGCTGTGCAGCAGCTGATTCAGAGCACTGGTTTTAATTCAAGTACTGATGGTGGTGCTAAGAGAAAGGTCACACCGTTTTTTAAGGTCTGTTCATTAGATGTGAAAGCGTCCTCGGGGAAAAAAAAACAATCTTGATTGGACCTTGTGGTTTGTTTCTTCTCTGGAGGTTCAGTCTCTCTGTTGGATCTGAACTCTGTCTTTCATCTCTGATGAAACCACAAAAGAACAGCGAATGAATGTTGCCAGACGCCGGAAGCTGATTTTCATCAGCAGAGCACCGGTTTCAAAGTCAGGAATCTACACGAGACTGAAAACACATGTGAACAAGATCCTGATTCTGTAATTCATATTTATATTTCTGGACACACCTGTGCCCTGTGTTATACACACTGCCTTAGAGTGAGCATTGAGTAGAACTACCTCGTGCACGACAGCTTCATTAAAGCACCAGTTGTACCTATTCATTGCACACACAGGTTAGTTTTAGTCATCACCTCTCGACTCAGTTCAGTCAGATCCAGCTGCGTGACTTAACGTCTTGGACTTGTGGATTTGTTTGCTCCTTCATGTGTAATTCCTCACTTTCCTCCTTTTGTTTTCTTTGCTGCTTCCTGTTAACATTCACTGCTGCAGCCACTTAGTCTGATTTCACACTAAAGTGTCTTATTCATTATAAAGAAACCAGGACGTTGAATTGTCATGATCTCTTTAAACTGTGTTTTTTTTAATATTTACTTTGGGTTTGTTGCAGAAGGAAATTTGATAAATCACAAAGGAATAGAAGCGTTTTTTGTGTACTTTTGGCCCAGTGCTGTCTTTCATGGTTTACACTACATGGTTTCATGTAGTAGTCAGAGTACTTCTAGTAGCAGTAGGTGCAGTAGCAGCAGAAGTAGCAGTACTGGTGTCTTATAGTGTATATTTCAGTGTTTTCAGAGGAAATGCTTCCACCTAATGGTGAAACATGGAGCTGCACCTTCATTGTGATCAAGGCTGCTCACATCACAGCTACAGGATGTACCACTCCACTACATACTACATATTCGCACTACATGGTGTAGTGTCACTACTTCTAGTAGCACTAATATTGTTATTCACATTATTTTTGTTAATTTCATTTCTTACATTTTTGTGTTGTGCTTTGACAACACATGCCAAATACCATGCCAACAGAGCCTATTGAACTGATTATACTGATCATAGAATGAATGAGTAGTACACCGGTGGTTAGTACTGGAAGCAGGAGGAGGAGGAGTAGATCTTTAGGCATCATTATGCTCTACCTTCTGCACACAGAGGAAACATACAGAGTATCTGGTCAGTCACAGTTTCATTTCCTGCTTATTTTAGAGGATTTGTGCATTCAGTCTGGTCTGCAGTGAAACTCAAACAGGTGATTGAGGTCAGGTGACGGACTCGGCCAGTCAAGAACACTTCACTGTTTGGCCAATTAAAAAAGGTTCACCTTGTTGGTATATATATGGTTCATTGTCCTTAAATTGGGGCTCTGCGTATAAAAATATTTTTTTATACGTACGTACACACAAACACAATATGGATGAAACATCATCAAACACACCGACAGCTGAAGTCAGACTAACAACACGTCTAATCCTGTTTTATCTCCTGTTTTAATCACTGGGAACCTTTTTTTTTTTTTTACTTTTTGTACCAAGGAAGAATCTTCTAAATGTGAACAATTTGCTTTTTAATTCTGAGTAATCACTGTCTTAACATGAAGAAATACACAATTTATGGTATAAAGTTTATTAAAAACTGTACACTGTGTGGACATAATCACAGGCATAACACAGATCTCATCATTTGTCATCATTGGTATCAACACTGTAGAAAAGAAATTAAACATTTAGCCAAATCAAAATCATAATTAACTAATCAGCCTTAACCATGAACATAGCAGTTACCTCTCGGTGTGCTTAATGTTCGTTTCATTTCATTTGTTAAGATAGTAATTCCTCCTAAAGATCTAACCAGGCACTTTTTTTTTCTTTAACTGTCAAAATAATCAAATAAGATAAAATATAAAATAATATCTCTCACACATTGGCTACTCTCACACTACTCAGTTAAACAACATTAATGAACTGGATGAGCGCAGCTTAATTCCCAGCAGAGCTTCTTCTCATTGGCCGAAAACCATTTTTCATTCACAAAAACAAACCATTTAGAAAAAAAAAAAAAAATCAAAAAAGAAACGATCAATGGTCGAAGAAAAGAACCGAAATCACTTTTTTAAAAAACTGATTACAGCGTCACACACAGAGGAAAAAAATGCATGGGTGTGTATGAAGGGCGTTATTACTTTAAAAACATATTTTAAAAAGAGCATTTCAATAATCCGAAGCACTGAGACGAATAATGCTGAGTCTTTTTTTCCTGTTGATGGACAGAGATGAAGTGTGAGAGCAAAACATGTTTCAGGTTGAGAGGCTGAGGTTTGTGTGACGGGATGAATTAAATATGTTTTGTGTTTTGGCATGAAAAGCTCTCCCTCTCCTGGTCGTACTGTGACATCACACTTCCCCCGTACAAATATAACTGAAACCACTGTTTCATGTTTTTTAAGACCTGAAAGTCCCTTTTAATTTCAACTGCTGGAGAAATGAGACAGAGAAAGAAAAGAAATATTAAAATGATTTTTTTTAAAAGGCAAAATGTGAATCTGACCATTCTGACTTTTAGCCACAAAACAACTTAATTAAAAAGGTTTCAAACCCGTTAAAAGGCCAAAATTTTAAATCTTTGCCTAGATACTTTTGATTGATTAACTCTTTTGTCTTTGTTTTCTTCACACATTTAAGACCCCTGGGAATATATAGTTTATGTTCAATTATAAGTTGAATTTGACATCTATTCATATGTTAAAGGCATTGAAAAAAGAAATCTCTTAGATTGAAACGTATCAAATCTCTATCATGGTGAGTTCACACACAAACAGTGGAAAAACTGACCTCTCACAGTAAAAAGATATTTTTAATATGTTCAATCTGTACACAAATTCATTGAACGTGCTGCAGTTCTGAATAGCTGCCAGTCCTTTGTTCCTTTCGGCTCTTGGTGTCTGTATCTGTACAGACTTTATTATTCTATTTACATTTTCATTTTAGTTTCCTGAGCTTCTGACTGTTTCTAGTTTACCTTATATTTCAGTAACCTGTGTCAGTTTGATTCTAGTTTAAGCTCAGCTTGGTTAGTTGGTTTGGTCAGATTAGTTGGGCATTGTGTATTTTGAGTCCAGCAGGCTCCCGTACCTGTGGTTGTCAGCAGTGCTGCCTCTTTCCTCTCGTTCTTTGCGTACAACAGAAACATGTGGAGCTGCTGAGAGACCGACAGCTGACAGCAAAACAATCAATCTATCTTTTATTGAGAGTCTCGTGAGTTTTTCCTTTTATTTGCTGGGTTCACAGCCTCACGGCCTGAACAGCATCGTTAAAAATCTGTTCTAAGATCACCAGAGATCTGAATTCTTTCTTTCAACCAACAGATCCTCCAGAAAGCAGCGAGTATCTCGGCTTCTTCTGGACGCGTTCTTACAAGTGAATTTTCTCTGTTGCCTTCAGGGCGTCGGTGTCGTTCATTCCCTCTGCAATCCCACTGCTAAATGCAATAAAACTCTTTTTATTATTATTTATAGATTCTATTCCACATTTAGCTCCCTTGTATCATTATTGTTTATTTGTATGTTGCTGTGTTTTTCGTACAACAAGCTGCTCCAACCAAGTTGTTCATATTGTATTGTAGCTCTCAGGTTTTTGATTTTCATCCTGTTTCTCAGGGTGTCAGCATGAAATTACAACATTTCTCACACTCTCTCTCTCTCTCACACACTCACACACACACACAGTGAGAAAGTGTTTCCTCAGCGAATGAAGGAGCGACATGCTGCTGGTGAAAGGATCTGATCCCTCTGAGCTTTAGCTTCTTGTCTGTTTTTCACAAATATCCAAATCATATCCACTTGATACACTCTCAAATCACATCACATAGAACAAAGTGTGCATACTGTTTGAATGTGTGTATGTATGTGAGTTTTGTTTAAATGTTAACTTTGTACTGCCGCAGGTGCCCCCCCCCCGCTAAAATAAAGGATAAAAAATAAAAGAAATATTGGGAAAATAAAAAACAAAATGTACGTTGATCATGATGTCAAAATGTGTTTAACTTGCTGCCAAAGAGTTTGAGGGGCGTGCAGAAAACTTTTCAGAGATTACAGTCAAATGTGTGAAGGGAAAAAAAGGACATTTCTGCTGCTTTTTCTCAGAAATGAGAAAAAAGATTTGAGAGAAATGATTTTTTTTGGAGAACAAAAATAAACGAAGGAGAAATTCTTAATGATCTGCCAGTTAAGAAATACTCAATTTCAATAAAATTGCTGGTAAAGTGAAGCAGTTAGTGGACATTAAGGATGAAACACCTGCTGCTTGATGGCTCAGATGGATCTTAACAAACGGGGAGAAGCTACATAAGAACCGAATGTTTCCCATCTTGTTTCTCTCATTCTCATCTGACAGCAAAACGTTTTAGTGACTCCAGTCTCAGTACTTTGTGCAACTTTCTTTTCCCAATTTTTGATCGTTTTTATGTGCAAGTAAAGAAAAACCTGAAACCTCCCGGCTGGTTTCCGGTGTCCGTTTTAGTCGGAGTGGAGGGAGAGCGCGACTTTGAGGCAGCCCAGCTCTTTGTCTTGGCTGCCCAGGACGCCCTGCACGCGGTAGTTCCCGTTGGTCAGCCAGTACGGCAGATCCACGTTGGGCAGGTAGAAGTCGGTCTGAGGCAGGGAGTACGAGCCCTGAGGAGACACAGAGGACGGTCAGAGGCTCCCGCAAATCTGTACATGAACTACTATTTATGACAATTATAACAACACCTGTTAAGTGTAATTAAAGTACATTAAAAAAACATATCACACCTTTAATTAAAGGGGAATTCCACCAATTTAACATGAGGATTAGTTCACTATTCATGCAGAGACTTATGCAATGTCCTCCGTGCCTCTGGCTTTGTTGAGTTTAAGAAAAGAAACCCTTGATGATGTCACAGTGATGTCATCAGGGTTACCTTCAAATTCGCTTTGAGACTTTAAAATTATTTTTAATGAAAGCCTGCATTACAAACTGAGAGGGTGAAAGATGTGGGTGTTTTTACAGGCAACCTCTTGAGATGCATTTGTTGATTTTGTTATAGCATCCCAAAATTTGGTGTAATTTGTCATTATGGGACATTTGCAGAAGTCACTTCTCAAAACGTATCTCTAAAAAAAAAGCTTTATTATTGCTAGCACACCGTTTTATTTCCAACATGTCTTAACTGTTTTATTATTATTTATTATTATTATTATTATTATTATTATTAGGAATTTGGGAATTTTGTCCTCAACATCACAAATCTTGGAGGACAGTTTGGTATTTTGGGGTGCTGTTGAGCACTAGAACAAAATCATGGAGGATACGTCTTTGTCCTTTCTAATGAAATGAATGATTCTGAAATGCAACTCGGACCTTTCCATTTGCCAAATTCCTCGACACCTCACATACTTTTCTCCTATAAATCCGGAAAACCTTTTGCAATTTTGACCAGATTAGATGACACAATAACTCTGTGTGACTGAGTTATGAGAAGTTCATCCTTTTACGAAGCTCTAATGTTCCAGGAAAGGACTTGAGCATTCTCCAAACGTCATGCTAGCTATCAGCCATTTCGCAATCGGTGTTTATCTCAGTTTATTTGAATGCTGGTGTTTAACATTTTCGAAACATTTAACATCTATTAGTCAGCTGGTTGAACATGGAGTCAGAACCAAACAGTGGGAAGCTGCTTTTAGCTGCAATGCTGCACACAGATAGAACCAACTTTCTGATGATCTCAAAAACTTTAGCCACTTTCAGAGTTTTTAATTTAGTAAAAACTCTGCTGTTGTCCTGTGCCTGATTGGTTTCTCTAATGCACTTTTATTTCCTTTGCTGCAGTGGCAACTTACAGCTTATGACTGCACTGTAACTGTATCTGATTTCATCTTAATTGATTTTATTATTGTTTTGAATGTCTTTCTAATGTTTGAATTGCCTCTGTTTGAAATGTGCTGTGTAAATAAAGCTGCCTTGCGTTGCCTATTATCAAATTAAATGTAGAGGATTGTGCAGCCCTGGCAGGAGATATCACTGCGAGTCTTTTAGCTTAATGCTGTGTGTAAACAGTATAATTAAAATGTGTCTCTGGTATAAAAATCTGTTTGCCTTCCTTCATCTAAAAAAGAAACGAAAGACTCACAGCTTTGAAGGGGCAGTGGCAGGGCAGCCCGTAGGTGTGCAGCGGTTCCGGACAGTCCTGACCCGGGGGGATCAGCTGGTTCAGAACATCACAGGCGTCCTGATAGTGACAGCTGCCCAACTCCTCCACACAGGGGACCTTTACCCAGAAACCTGCCACCTCCTTCTCCAGGGTCACATTCAGCTGATGAGGAGCGAGAGAGGAAGAGGAGACAACAAAGTGTGAGGACCTTGTGGACAGTTTGGAAGCTCTGCTATGAGATCTTCATCCAAAAGCCTGCAGCCACGAGTCAAAGTAATGATTAGAGGTTCTTCAAACAGCTTCTACACTTGTCTACAAATGATTTCAGGTCGTGCTACCTCAGAGCTACCTGAGGAAAGAGATGGTGAATGTCAAAAATAGTACATAAAATCAAATGATCAAGTGCCCTGAGATAACTTTGTTATGATATGGCGCTATATAAATAAAACTGAATTGAATTGAATGATACCCCTTTTCTACCAGTTCATGCACCTAATTTTGAACCGTTCGGAGCATTTCGACCAAAACATAAATTGGTTCAGAACTCGAAAAGTTGGTTCCCAGCTGGAACCAAAAAACAGCAGGTTTTCCTCGACCTGAAGTGGGCGTGTCCTATTCTACAGGTTGGAAAGAGGATGGAGAAGGCAGCAGTGGTCTCTGGTCCACTATGGTAACAGTCTTCTACGTCTTCTGATCATTAATAGTTGGTCCAAAAACAAATATCTGTAATAACAGAACAAAAGCCCACAGGTAATCAATGAGATCTGCCATCTTGCTCCTACTTAGTTTACTTCCGCTGTGTATTGTGCAACGCCCTCCGTTGATGACGCGTTCTTGATTACAATGGTTCTCAAGACTGGTGGAAACGCGGGCTGGTTCTCTAGATTGATAGCACCAAGGTTTCAAGAATCCTTAATGGAACCGGATCAAGAACCAGAGCTGATTTGGTGGAAAGAGGGCATGAGAGGAAGAGACGCAACATTTTTGAGTTGTTGAGGTGTTTTACATCCCTGTGATTGTCACCCAGAGTCTGTCAACTCTGTCTCAAAGGTCCCATTTACTGTATATGTTGGGAGGAAACGTATATAGTAGATGACGATAATCAAAATCAAACAAATCCTGTTGCTGAAAAATCACTGAACAGCATCACATGATCTATGGAGCAACAAGGTGTAATAAACATAAGATAAGATAAGAAACTTTTATTGATCCCACAGTAGGGAAAGTTCACTGTTACAGCAGCTCAAAAGACAGAGATAAAACAACAATTAAAGAAAGAGAAATTAAAAGTAAAGTGAAGAACAAAAGGAGAACAACAAGACTGTGTAAAGAGAGACACATGAAAGGAAATGCTGAGTTGAGCTTTGCAGAAGTGACATGAGAATGAGGACATTATTCTCTGGTTACAGCAGCAATGAGAGAAGTGACCTTATCAGGTCATAATGATGAAGAACCTGATGTAACCTCATACTGTATGTCAACAGGAAGCAAACAACTTTTCCATGTCACATTCAAACACGGGTAAATACTATAAATACTGTAAATACAATGTATGTATGTTTTTAATCATTGTTCAGAACTGAAAAAGATGACTGAATGAACATACTCTGAAAATGTTTAACCCAGGCCTCGTGTGTGAACTGATTCTACTCAAAAGTCTGTAAAAACACACTTTAACACAGTGACACTCACACTGCAGTTATCAGAGCACACAGTTGTGAGAGTCCATGTGATCAGTTCTGGCATCACTCACACACAGTGCTGTCTGTTTACTCTGCTGGTGAGAGCATCACAGTGTTATCTGCAGTCCAGCCGATCATATCACACCAGTATTCAAACTATTTAAAGCAAATTTACATGCCATCATTTCTCTCTCCTTATCTCCACCAACAACTCTATCAGACAGTTAAGGCAAAAAAACGGTACAAAATAACCCTAAAATAAAATTTAAAAAACACATGCTAATACTGCTGCACTCAGGCATAATTAGGAAGCAAATCTTCTGCAGATTTTAGTGACCTGAATTAATCTGCACGCTGACAAAACCTAAAAACAGCCCAGAGTTACTACAACTATCTGCTGTTTTGGTGCAACTAAGAAGTCTCTATCTGGTTTGTCCTGCACTTTAAAGCAAAATACCCCAAAATGAATCCTCATTTTTGTTTATTCATAGCAGCAGCTGACAGGCTTGATGTGTACATGGAGAACTAAATCAGTGGTTTTATGACACAGAGCAGAGGCTCAGAGGGTTAGAGAGTTTGGAGGGAGGTTTATATTTTACTGTGTGTATTAAACCTGCTGAGTCATGAGGTTTCTTATCCCTGCTGGTTGCACACGACTGCAGCTTTACAGAAAAACCGGCTCATAAACCTACTTCTGCTGGCTGCTGAGATAAACAAACAACACTTGCAGTCATCGCTGAGGGAGAAGAACCTGCACACCTCCGGTCACAAGCTTTCACATCCATTAAGGGGCATTTTGAAAATGTTTTAATGCCAACAAAACTGAATGACTCAAACTAAATAAGAGAACCAAAGAAACACTAAACACTGGTTTAAGTCCGATCAGAAAAATCAGGAAAAAAAGTGCACCAAAAAACCCCACTAGATTTATAGAGACTTCTGAAATTGAATTAAAGACATAAAGCACTCTATTAACTGCATTCAAAACAGAACTTTGGGCATTTCAAGACTTGTTCAGGACTTGTAGAAACGGTATTAATTTTCAGGTGTTCTTTAATTTGAGCTTTTTCTTATGAAATACTGAACAGTTTTTTGATAGTAAATCCAATCAAGGAACCTCAAAAGTTGAAATTCTCTCTGTCTTAAATGGCTCACAGCTCAGTGTAGCACCCAGTCTGATCTGCTCACATGAAGCTCACAGGATCAGCAGATCCAGACACGCCCGTTTCAAAGCAGCCGAGGGCCAACAACACGCTGCAGACAGACAGTTAAACTTGTGTTGAGTAACACTGTATTTATGCTCCTATGGCTCAAACGGACTGATGACTTCACCAGCAGCTGAGATTTCTACCTTTTAATCTCTCTTTCTTCCTTAAAAACTGAGGCAAGTTCTGAAAAGCCTGTAATCCACTCACAGGTGCTCCGACATAAAGAAGAGCAACAATGGACTCGGTGGAGATCATGTTTCTGTACTGTATATGAGGACGGCGTCGGTGTACTCACAGCCAGTGGGGCACTCAGCTCCACAGATGTGGATCCAGAGGCGGAGGCCGTCAGGTCTCCAGGGATGCAGATTGGATCCGGAGACAAACTCAGAGTCTTCAGCACAGCTGGATCATCCGGCTGCCCGCAGTTCTTCCAGTCAAACCCCAAAATCTGTCCACAACACGCAGAGTTAACATGCAGACGCAGTCAACACAAACCAGCGTTTTCATGTTTTTTTTGGCCATTTACTACAAATCACAGATATTTGGCTTTACTGTGCCAAGTCTTGCCAGTGTGTTTTATATTGCAGAATGTGTTTTTCCAACCTTTCAGACAGACAGGTTTTAGTTAATTTCCATACTGAAAGTCAACTTGCCCAGACCTGAAACCTGAGTGAAGTAATCCATCACGTTTGTTTTCGACACAGTGTACATGTCTTTGCAATCGCCAAAATAAAAATGAGACATGATATTAAAGCTCTATTAACAACTTACTTTTAAACATTTGCTTTTAATTACTTTCTTCTTTATTTTCTCTTGTAAACTATTTGTCATGTATTTTCTGTGAAGAACATTGTAAATTTGTTTTTAAAAGGTTCTATATAAATAAAGGTTATGATTATTATACTGGGACGGATCACATGACCCAGAACAAGTCTCTGCAAGTTGGTGTTCATGTCAAGTAAATGAAAACCAGCAGCTGCTAAGAAAGTAGAAGAGAAACCGAGTAAAAATCTAAATATTTTACTAAAATAATGAATGAATGTACCGACTATTATTTTCTGGTTAACTGATTAATCAATTAGTCTATAATGTCACAAAATAGTGAAAAATGAAAGCAGCATGATTTCTTAAATTTGCTGGTTTTGTCCAAAACTTATAATTAATTTACAATGAAACAAAAAAGCAGCAAATCCTCACATTTGCTTGATAAATGACTTGTTTGTTGAAGCATGTTTGTTTTTTGTAAAACTTTGAAATTCAAGACAGAACTTTCAGTTTCATTTAAATATTTCTTATTCTGCCATAAAGGTGATTGTTGACTAATGTCAGATGAATTGATCATTGATCAGTGAGAGGTTGATTTAGTTGGTTATCTTTCTTTAAATGCTCCTGGAGGACTTTGACCTAGATAACGTCAGACATCTCTGTGTTTAAGAGGTGCGCTTGATTAGTTGTTGGTGTTGGTTGGTTATATAGTCAGGTTAAAGACTAAAGGGAAATGTTTTAAAGCACATATTGTAGCCTGAGCAGAGTATTACGGTAGTAGGTCTCACCTGTGTCTTTATGAACAGCCTGGAGCAGCTGCAGTTCACCTGAGTTACAGCTACAACTACAGCCAGAGTCACCGTCAGAACCGACACTTTATCCATCCTGTTGTCTCTGGCCGAAGATACCGACACAACACGAGGGAGAAACGGTCCGTTAACGAAACCAAACCGAGGAAACTCGTCAGCTCGTCTTTGCTGCTGCGCTTCCTTCCCTTTTGTCGCCGCACCGGCCCACCTGTCACATGACCGCCGCACCGGCGCCACGTGACCCACGCACGGCCGTCTCTTTGTTTACTGTTGAAGAGAAATGATCAGTGATTAAATAGCGCTTTGTGCGGGAACACTTAGGTACCCCCCCCCCCCCCAAAAAATAAATTAAATAATAATTATAAATAACAAAGAAGGGGCTACAGACGGGACGCTGCAGTCACGTCCCCTGTGTTTTTGTATTAAAGGTGTTTTGTTGGCTGATCCCAGTATTTTTGACTTAATAGTCTTAAATTTCAAATTTTGTAGTCAAAAAAACCCAAAACAAAACAGGCTTTGAACCAACATTTAGACCATAATGTACTTGAATAGTCACCTATTAATAAAATATGTAAAACAACAATTTAGACACTTTATTTTGTATTTTATTGTTGGGTGGGTGTATTGGTGGGAGTTGGACTCACTAATTCATGCTTTTATTATTAATGTGTTCGCTTTTGTTTATTTATTCATAACAGTGTTTTTGTGTTGAGTTTGATTAATTGTATTTCATTTTGGGGGGTTGTATTGGTGGGATTACGACTCGGTGAATCCTGTTTTTACTATCAGTTTGCATTTATCCATTTACTCATAATTGTATTTTTTTATATTTATTTATATTTCACTTATTTATTTTATTTTACATCAGTATTTATGAAACCCTGACTATTAATTTAAAACAGCAGAATGGATAGTAGAATAATATTAGCCTTTTTATTACACTGTGTATAAGTTTTGGTAAATTCCATAGTTTAGTTATGTGAAGACCTGAACTATCTTTTCCTCTTTTTTTCCTCTGTTCCCACATTATTGTATTTCTACTGAATGTAAACAGCTACTTGCACTATGATTCCTTTTTAATGTTCTCGTGCAGGTCAATGTAGAGTATATGTTACTATGTGCCTCTGATTGTTTTCTAAAGGTAAAAAAAAGATTATTATTATTTTGGTATGATTTCTAATCTGGAGCACTTCTTTTAAATGTTCGATAAAAGCTCTGAAAATAGAAGTTATTTTACGGGTACATTATCTCTAGTAGGCCTACCTATATTAGAAAGCCTAAAACAGCCTAGTAGGTGGAAATTATTATTATTATTATTATTATTATTATTATTATTATTAGGCACATAGTGTTTAAAATGGTTGAGAATCTTTTGTAGTTGCATGTTAGAGCCTCTAGAGGTCGTTGTAGGACAGCTATTGCCCTACACACACACACACACACACACACACACACCACTCTCTGTAGAAATGTGTCCACAGAGCTCAGTGTCAGAGCCAGATGACCTTTGCAGCTGATCTGAGGTCTCTGGAGGAAGCGACCAAACTACATCCTTTTTACTGAATCTGCATTTAAATACACGCTGAGGGTTAAACTGGGTGATGTGACATGTGGTCTGTGACAAGCAGGTCACACATGTCACGTTACTTCTGGTGTATAAATCAGGATATGCACGCTATATCTGTAACCTAAATTATAATTCAAATAACGATGATGATAGGTTAATAATAATAATAATAATAATGTAACAGCTGGACTGTACCACTAAGCCTGCTAGGCAACAACACAGCCATTATTAGCGTGACATAGGCCTCAAACAAAAAAGACACAAATACAATCAGTCTGGCATCTCGTGCACATAAAAACAAAATCAAGATAAAATAATGAAATGATTAATTACCATTAAAAAGACAAGGCCTATATTAAAAACAAATGTATGGCTGTGATTGGCTATAGGTAAATTGAACTTGAATGCAACGCTGGTCTCACAGCTGACTGAATCTCCGCATGTCGGACTCTCCCATCAGCACTTGAACGCACCCTGACTCCCCAGATTGGGGCCTTTTTTTTTTTAAGTGTAAAAAGTGGACGACGATGTTTTATTATAATATTAAGGCTCAGCTGAATATTTGCAGCAAAATTAAATTCAAAACGAAGCAACGTGAGTTCATAATGTCTGGCGGGACATTTTTCTATCATCACATCTCACTGTGCGCAAAATGGTTCAGTCCGACTCTGCTTGCAGCATTGAGAAAGGAGGAAGAGGAGGAAGGAGGAAGGGGAAGGAGGAGGGGTTCAGGGGAGCCAGATGATGCTGTCAGTGAAAGCAGGAGGAGGAGGAGGAGGAGGATCCTGTCCGCCGGCAGCAGCAGCAGCGCACCGAGCTCCTCTTCATCCCATGTGTTTGGAAGGGAAAAAAATAAATAATGGGCTCTGATCCAGACATGTGCTGCTAGAATAGACCTCGGTGTAGCTTTCTTTTCTTTTCAATAACATTGTCTGGTTAGAAAAAGACAGAGGTGGGAATATTTTATCACTCTTTTTCCTGAAAATGCTTCCCTGCTCATCATCCGCGCAGATGGAGGGGTGCGAGGAGGAGAGGAACGCGCACATGCAAACAGAGGTAAACCCATAAAAACCATAAAAGCGCTCAAATGTTCGCGTCTAATCCACTTTATTCCGCATAAAACCACTCCTAATGTGTCCAAAAAGATCCGTTCAGGTCTTTCCGGCTCAGATGGGACATTTTTCAGGTTCATTTCAGCCGGTATAATTCGCCGGCCGGCTTCTCCTGGAGGTTATTGTAGTCGTCAAAGAGCCGGACCCCTCCCTAAATGTGTCGCTCCTCTCGCCATTTAAGCGGAGAGGAGAAATGATTCTTTACATTTATATTAGAGTTGATTTTTTGACGGCTTCGTGAGGAAGTTAAATGATTTCTAAATGGATCTGAGTCTTTTTTTTTTTTAGAGAGAAATGTGCTGACAGTCTTATTCTGGGCTGTATGTCTGATACCTCTAATACACAGAAAAAGCCTCGCCTCTGATATTTAGCAGAAATACTTTAAATGAGTCCATCTCTATAGATTTTCTCTAAAAACCAAAACCTTCCTATTCTCTGAGCTGCCTCTAATCTGTTGTTTGGTGGAGGATTTTACCCTGTAAACACCCCCAATATAAGGAGTGGCTACAATGGGAATTCAACCCACAGTCCTGCCCAGTGATAATGCCTTGCTTTACCCACTTAATCACCCAAGGAAGTGAAGGCACAACCCTTGTAGTGTTCGTTAGCTCCACCCTTTGACCTACAAGGACAAAATCAAACCCCTAAACCTGCAGTCTATAGTGCCTTGCTTCATTTCCTTGAGTTAAAGGAAATGAAGCAAGGCTACTCTCTGAACCCTCCACCTTCACAGTGTTTGTTAGTTCCTTGCTCCTCCCCCCCTTGACATACAAAGAGGGAATACAGTTGGCAACCCTGCCTTGCTCTACTCGTTTAGTTTGCGACAAATCTAACCCTTGTGTGTCCGCTTAATTACTGGGAATTGAACCCCCAACCGTAGAAGTGTGTTAATGCCTTGCTACTCCCATTGATCTACATAAAGACTGGGAATTTAATCCCTACCCTGCATCCAAGCCTTAAATGAGGAACTGAACCCTCAACCTTCACAGTGGTTGTTAGTGCCTTGCTCCCTCCATTATCTTACAAGGAGGGAAGGGAACCAGCAACCCTGCTCTGTTACAAAGTGAATTTGACCCGGTGCCTTGCTGAGATGCTGGGAATTGAACCCCCAACCGTGGAAGTGTGCTAATGCCTTGCTCTGCCCGTTGACCTACATATAAAGAAAATGCATTACATTGGGAATTTAACTCCTACCCTCTTAATAATGCCTTGCTCCAAGACACAAGTCAAATTATTCTGTTAGCATTCAACAACTACAACTCCCATAAGGCTTTGCCAGCTCCTCTGTGGCTAAGCTAGGTGTACGAGATATGTTTCTGTTTAATCGTCTTGAGCGTGGAACTTTATTCTTGACCTTTGGGAAGCAATTCAATCTAAGATCAAAGGTCCACTTACTGCCTTTTCAGAGCTCTCAAATACATTTCATGGTCTTCATTCAGCGAATGGAGCTTGCTCAGGTGTTTCATCATGTGACACCCGACCACAACAGTTATCACATGATTAGTTCATGTGATAACACACCTGAGCAAGCTCCATTCACTGAATGAAGACCGTGAAATGCAGTTGTAAGAAAAGAATCGGAGCTCAAAGGCCCACTTACAAGCTTTCATCAGATATTCGTTGTTTAATTTGGGTTCAAATGTCCAGTACAGCAGTATATATTCATTTATTTTAGAAAATGGACAACAACTAGTCGATTAATCGCTTCAGAAAGTATCAGCATCTATTTTGGTAATCGATTAATCAATTAAGTACATTTTTAAGCAAAAATGCCAAAAGTTGTCCTGTGCCAGGTTCTCAGTAGTAAAGATTAGCTACTTTCTTTTCTTTGTCTTATGTGATACTAAATGGGATGTCTTTGGGCTGTTTGTCAGACCAAACCAGCAAGACGTCACCCTGGTGTTTTTCACTGTAGAACTATTTTACTGACATTTTATAGACCCAACAAGTTTTTTAGACAGATGAAAGAAACCCTCTCTGTGTCCGCCTAACAGAATCTAGCTTCAAACGGGCCCTCTATCCTGCCATCCAACCTTATTTAAATGCCCAGCTGGTGTAAACACTCCCAACAAAAAAGAGGAATTAGTGCTGCTTCTTCTGCATAAAGCATAAAACATTTAGTGCACAGCTAACCTAGCTTAACCAAACCGATGCTTGTTGTAGCCGTACATGCTGACATGTGTGGCATGTATCAAAGTGTCAGTCTTCATTTTGTTTTAACGGATTTTTACAGAATCAAATTCTGTTTTGTTGCAGCTGGACTGTTGCGTCGCTACAACGCTAATAAGAGAACAAAAAGCTTCAAAGCAAAACTACCTTCTGAGTGAGTTACAAACGTCAGCCTGTGCAGTTAGAGCCTATAAGTAGGGGGGATTTATGTGTTTATATGTAAAAGAAATCCCTGATTGAGTATGGGTACTCACTGAGCAGCACAGGGAATTGAACCTCACCCTGGCAGCGTCGGTGCCTTGCTGTCTGCCGGTGAACCCGCGGCCCTCGCTGTGCTCCTCAGGGAAATCTGAGCTGACAGTGTGTGAGACTGCAGGTAGAGCTGGGAGAAAGTGGGCCAAGTGCTTCCTGCTGCCGGAGGAGGGAGGGAGCTGGATGCCGAGCGTCCTTTTTGTCCTTTTTTTATCTTTGAATATCGGCTTGGTTTTGTCGCAGTTACGCCCTTTCAAAACTCAAAATGTAACCATTACTATAAACGTCCCCATCGGATCAACCACTCTTTTTCTTTAAATGTCATAATACCTGACCGTTGTGTAATAGTGCCCACATTAAGAGGACAAAAGATTGTGCTTTTAACGTTAAAGAGATTGATGGATGTATCGTCACCCCCAACCTTCTGATTCAAAGGATGCAGCCCAAGAAGTTACGTTCTTAAGTGGATCAGATGCCACATTTACACCTGGCATTAACATGCGATCTGTATCTGGAACACATGTTAATGTAAGGTGTCAATACACGTAGAACGCTGAGGATCGGATCTCAGCCAGGTGCAAATGAAATCCGTACAGCGTGACCACTTTCTTAAGAATAAATCCACCCGGCAGGTTGAAAGGTCACCTGACTCTGCCTCTTCCTGCTAGCTTACGTAAGCCTGGCAAAAGCTACAAGTAGTTGCAGTATCTGGGAAGGCTTCTTATTGATTGATTTGCCCTTCTAATTGATCATTTCCCTTGACTGGGGAAGCGTCAGTCCGATCAGATGTCATTATCCAGATACTGTAATGTATCAGACCACAGGTCAATACCAGGTTCAAATGGAAATGAAGTAAAATGTTTGCTCATCACCTGGAAGTTGCCCTTCAAAGCGAATAGCAGTGGTGATTTCCATGGTAAGAGTTTACAGTTAACACTGAAAAGTTTCACTTAAATGAATATAACTTACTATAAGTATAATTTACATTTGTCTGTATCAACCTGTCATTAACAATACGTCCAGGCTGCTAACAAGAACAAACAGAGGTTTCCATTCAGATGTAGTTACCAGTGACTGATGACCACCTGGATGCAAACACCTGGCAAATACAGTATGGCCACCCTGGGATTTTTCCTGTCTCTACAAGGGGACAAAGAGTGCCTGAATGCATCGTTAAACAGCTGATGGATCTGCATTGAGGGATACGAAAGGCCACAGAGGACACACCGGTCCTTTAAGATAAGATAAGATAAGATAAGATAAGCCTTTATTGTCCCACAGCGGGGAAATTATTAGCGTTGCAGCAGCCAGCAAAAGTGTCATATATAGAAATACAATAAAAATAAATAGAAAAATAGAAAAATAGTCCTATACACAGTATAGACAGAAATAAATAATAGTGACTGAGTGCAGTTGTAAGTATGAACAAATAGATAAGATAAAAATATTGCACATATATAATATACATGTATATGAAAAATATTTCACAGCAACATATGAAGTAGATAACATCATGAATACAATATATGTATGAAGATAATGCACAGCAGTAGATGAAGTATAGTAGTGAACAGTCTGCACACTGACAGTCAAGTGTAGATTACCGGGAGCTGTACTGATTATAGAGTCTGACAGCAGCAGGCAGGAAGGACCTACGGTACCTCTCCTTCAGACACCGCGGGTGGAGCAGCCGGTCGCTGAAGGAGCTGCCCAGTGCTGAAAGAGTGACATGTAGGGGGTGGGAAGTGATAGTGGTAGCTAAACTGTAGCAGAATAATTCTGCATTTCTCAAACACGACTTGTCGGCTTCTTGTGACATGAAATCCGGACTCCTGAACCTGCACACGTGTGACGTTCCTTTAGAGGAGCCTGGAGAGTGGATTCAGCTCACCTGGACTGAAGCTATATAAGCAGATCAGCCAGTCTTTCTCCTGGTTTCCATCTTTTTGGTTAGTTGGCTCATAGTTATTTGAAGTAACTAGGAGAGAAAATCCAGGAGAGAAGTTGCATTGCAGCTCATGTGTGGTCTCCCGTCTTTGTCCAACCCTGAGATGGTTTCCAGAGTTTGAAAAACACTTCGTATATCCTGACAAATGACTCTACTTCCAATAAATCCAACTTTAAATCTTTGATTTATAAAGTACCTCTTACAACACGAAAATATAAGTTTTAACTAGACGTCTTAGATGCCATTAGTCCGCTTTGAACTTGTGATAGTGCGTTTTGATATTATTGGTCCAATTTTGATGAACATTCAGGGGTTATCTTGTGACGAGTTGGACCGTGGCCACTCTGCATCATGCATAGAGGCCATTATATTTATTTGTCGTCATTAGACTGAATAACACAATAGTTTAAGATAAGCTTGGAGATATTCAGTATATAATGGTTGTACATGCAGTCAGTTTTTTCTTCTGGAGGTTGTTTGAACCTGAAGGGGCTTTTTTTCTTTGTTTGTTTACTTTTGCTGCACAAGAGGTCACTGAATGCTTTACGAGTTCCAATTACCGTTTTAAATTAAGCGTGTGCAGCAGCACTGCAGACTGTACAGGCCACTGTACATCTCTGTCCTGTACAAAAGAGGCAGTAACTTCACGTCTGATCAATAATGAGATGATGTCATTCCCTTGTTAACCTGAGATCAGACGGGAGAGGAAAAAAGGATGAAAAAAAAACTGGATTGAAAATTTGGCTCTGCAGAAAATTCTAATAACTTCTTATTTTCCCTCTCTGAGAGCGAGAGTGTTCGAGGGAAGGTTGGGGATTAATAAATGAGAAAATGTACAGCTATGCAGCTTTTCTCCTCGCACTGTAAAAACCACATATTGTGCTTTGTGGCCTTTAAAGATACAGGCCAGTTATAAAGTGTGAGGAGCGTGTTTCAAAGTTTTCTTTAAATGATCTCCTCATCAGGTCTTTTTGGGATAATTTAATATTTAGGTTTACGTTAGGGCCATCAGTTTGAATAATTTCAACTTTGCAGCTGTGTCTGAGAAATCGTGTCTTTGTCAATCACCCTGTTAGTTATTGTTGCCATGTCAGACAGTTTTCAGTCAACAGTATGTTATGTTATCAAGCTACCAGCAGTTTGCTTCAGGCTTTGGATATAGAATAAAAACACTATCTACACAATCAGGATACCAAGTATCGCAGCTGTGGCTTTAGAGCAGAAAGATGACCGAGGAGTGCATGCTCCACTGTGATTGGTGCATTGAGGGAAAGGGGCGGTGCTTAGGATCTGTCAGTTGAGAACTAAACACTAAACTACAGCTTCAGCTCGTCATTAGCGACACACAACAGGATCTTAAGCTCTGTGATTGGATTTTGACAAAAAGTTACCAAGAGAAGGTCCATCTTACTGGTTGTGTACGACGCTTTCAACCACGTCTCATGGAGTTGCTCCGTTGTCATGGTGACTGATTAGGTATGACATTTCGGGGGGTCATCTATGGGAGGGAGATGGTAAACCCTGGTCTCTGGTGTTGGATGCCCACTGACTCATGAGACTGAAATTCAATACTTAAGTTATTTATCGTGATAACAAATTTTATATGCTGAAGAAGGTCATGAGATGTGGTTGAAAGCTTTGGAAACAACAGGTTGGATCTTGTGCTCCAACTAGCAGTCACCTAACATTGTCTATGAGGAAATGAACTGGACTTTTACTTCCAGAAGCCTGGATGCCCAAAATATAAATTTGGGTAATTGATTCCGATGAAAGACAAAGTTCAGTTCAGGTTTTGTGAATCACTTGTGATTCTGGTCTAATTCACTCTCTATAGTTTGATGCAAATTGTGTCCTTTCCACCCAGAAGGAGTCAAAATGAAACCTACAGTTTGTCCTTGAGTGTTGACTGCAGGTTTGCACTTGTTAACCTCAGCGACATCTGCAGCTGCTGCTGCTGTTGTCCAAGTTTCATCCCTCCAACACCCAAACTAGGCTTCTCCACAGCTGCTCATCCTAAAGATAGCACAACAAGGGATACTTACACCAGATCCTGTGGATGTGAAAATGAGTAGTTACGGCCTTTTTTTGCCTTTTGTAGGGCAGCCGTCAAGTCAGCAGGAGCAGAAAGAGTCAGTCTGTTATCAGAAGTGATGGGCTGTCTGTGTTAAAGGGAACATTTTGAGGGCAGCGCAGCCTTCAGCAGGGAGGGGAATCAGGCAAAATGAATGTTTATATGGAGAACATGGTGAGCAGGAAATCTTCTTGTACAGCACTTTCCTAGTCTCCTCAGACAGAATTGGCAGGTGCTACAATTTCCAGATCTTCTCGCTTTCTGTCTCTGGAGAATTTGAAGATTTCAGAGGAGATAGACAGGTGCTGCTTTCCATTTAAAAAAAACGCTCTAAAGATGCATTCAAAGCCAGCAAGGAGAGGTTTAAGTCTTTTGGGTTTCTCAACCTTGTTCCCTGGACAACAAAGGGTTGCATAATAAGCAGACAGGGTCAAAAACAACATTTAAACAACATTTTGTATGCAATTCATTTGGAGAGCCATGCTCTAGAAAATGGCATACAGACGTACAAGATGGCATTCTGCAATTCACATCAAACTTTCACAACTATGTTGCTGTTAGACACATTATTTTGGGATCTACACACACAGCCAACCTCCTTTAGTTCTTCCCACAGTTCAGTTTGATTTTCTAAGTAAGAACAACGCTGTTCAAACACTGAATTGTGTCACCAAAATGAGTTTGTTTTGAAGGTGAAAGGGAACTCATACAGTTGCTCATACTCCAAGAGACAAGCACAAAAAAGACAAACTCTGCAAAGCTGCATATCCATGTGTTCTTAACTGGCATGAAGTCCAGAAAAGATACATTACAGCTGCAGCTCAGACTCAATGGCAACTGCTAGACATCATGTTTGGCTAAAAGGTTTCAAGCACAATGTGTATCTGTTTAAAGATAAGTTTACAGTCTCCTCTCAGGCACTTTATTGAGCAAAAAGGTCATTATGAAAGTCATTGATACACTCATAAAAATGTTTTTCAGCTTTCAATGATTTATAGTTTTGCTAACTCTTTTTGTAGATTATGGAGGCTGCAGGTACCAAGGGTAACATGTTTGATAGCTCATTCCTACGAATTATTCATTTATACTGTCAAAATTAATAATTCACCAAGGTGCCCATCACCCACAAGGTTAAACGTAGAGGTTCGGTGTGTTTCCAGTCGGGGCAGGAGGTGAAGACGAGGTGTCGGCACACTGACACCTGGGACCTGGAATTTCACGTCTCTGGAGCCAGTCGAGGTGAAGAGATACCAAGTCCAGAAGATACACAGCAGTTGGGTCCTTAAACGGCACACAAAAGTACAGTTACAAATTAGAACATTTTCACAACTCGCCTGTGGAACCAAACTCCTGATCAGGATTTTGTTGTGCCCTATCTGACCCTGAGCACTGTTTTGTTACTGGACTTTTGCGCTGCTTGTGTACTGTATGGTATCTTATACAGTGGTGGAGTGTGTACTATATACTATATATCTTGAGGTACTTGTACTTTACTTGAGTATTTCCATTTTCTGCTTCTTTATACGTCTACTCCACTACATCACAGAGGGAGATATTGTTCTTTTTACTCCACTACATTTATCTTACAGCTGTAGTAACTAGTTACTTTTCAGGTCAAGATTTTACATGTAAAACATGTATATGTATAACATATAATATGATCAGTTTAAAAAATATGATGCATTCTTATAAATTAAACTGCACAACGTATAGTAAGTAGTTAAAATTAGCTCTACCTTGACAACATTAAAATCCTGCTTACATAAATGCATCAATAATAATTTTCAAATTTTTATATTTTACACTGAGTGAGTGCGTGATTTTACTTTTTATACTTTAAGTACATTTTGAATACTTATGAATTTTCACTTGAGCATGATTTTGGATGCAGGACTTTTACATGTAATTAAGTATTTTTATACTGTGGCATTGTGTGACATGTGACATGGTATTATTACTTTTACTTGAGTAAAATACCTCAATACTTCTTCCACCACTGATCTTATAAGTGTCCCTCGTACCTTTTTGTGGTTGTATCATCAGATCTGCAGCTGATCAGGGACAGACGTGCAGGGACAGTGAGCTGAAGGATGGCTGAAGATTTTTAACTTCCACCTCTGGAGAAAACTTTCCTGAGGCTGCAAAAACCTCTAACATCAGTTTCTCTCGCTGCAATAACTTAACACAATTCATTTGAGGATGAGAGAACTAATAGAGTCAGTTGAGGGCACAATTTATTAGGTTGTTAAGTAATTCAAGAGTATTAATTTTTAATTTGAGGAGAGGGCAGCACTATTTAGTTACACAATTGTCAGCACAAACTACCAAATCTTGTTTCTCTCATACCTACCAGACTCCATTGTAAATAATCAGTATTTAAAACCTACAGATGACAAATACATTCAGGTCTTTCTAAATTGTACTTAAAGTGTTTTGGGATGAAGCTGGTGCTTTGGAATGGCTAAGTGTGTAAACTCTCCTCTGAACACAGTGTGCCTGTGGTTGTGTCTGACTCACTGTGTGTGTGTGTGTGTGTTTGTAACTGTACTCTGTTGGTATCAGTGACCTGTATATTCAGTCTGTTGTGGAACATGATCTAATGCATTGACCCTGCTGTCTGCTCCTGCAGTGCAACAGACTGACGGAAGAGAGAGACGAGGCCGAGAGGCAACTCAAACACATCAAGAGAGGTGAGTCCGGCTTCCAGCCGCCTCCTCAGACTCCTCCAGGCAGCGTTTCAACTCACACAACAAGATGTAGGACAGACACAGTGAAGTTATTTGGACTCATGGGGTCATTCGCCAGACCTCCAACCCCACAACCCTTAAATAAGTAATAATAATACAAAATAAAGATTTTTAAAGATTGGTTACATCATGTGATGTCTTTATATTACAGACTGTCAACAGTAAATCAAACTATAGACAATTTTAGCCACACTAATGGTTCAGCTGTAGGCAATTCAATGTTGATCGTTGACATTTTGTACGGACATTCATGTTCCCCAGAGGATTTATTAAAACAATAAAAATGCCAACACATAGTGGACGGGCAATGGTTTGTGTGACTTGGTTAAACAGACCAGAGCTAGGTTGCATCCCATGACAATTATGGACATGCCCACAACCTCAAATGTTGGTCTCGCGGAAAACATAGCAAGATAACTTTTATTTCAGGAACCTAAATATACAGGAAAATATAAATTTGTACAGAAATTCTGTCTGTACCATAGACCGTATATAAAGGTGGCCGACGCATCTCCACTTCCTCCTATACAGTCTATGGTCTGTACAGACTGTAAATCCCTTTCTATTTTATCCAAATAAAATTGACTTGACTTGATGAAATGATGGTTATTAGTACTTAAAGGATTTATTACAACCTGGGTCTTATTTTTGTAGTTTTGGCCATCATTTGTACCAGTAACAATGGCATTGTAAGACCTCCTGGTCAGACAAACTTATTTGGAAGAAAAAGCCAAACATAATGATAAAATTAAGACCTGAACTGTCCATCACAGTTTACAGACTTACTGTACTTACTGTGGTTGTGTGCACACAGTTTTTTTGTGCAATGAGGGATTATTAGCGACATTTCAGCTTTGGTTTAGAGAATCTGGGTAAACTGTTGGTTTGTTAACAACCTGTCTGATCGGTTGACTGCTCGTGTTTTCTGACCCGTCAGATTTCTTTTTAACAAAGTCACTGTGCTCCCGGTTCTCAGCTATTAATTTTTTGGTGCTTACAATGTAATCATAACTGATAAAAACAATGGCCAAAACTATGAGAATAAAACCCAAATTGTAGCAAACTGGAATTATCCTTATTTATCTTGAAATGTTCCCCTCAACACACACAGTCTATCCAGACATCATGTACCACAAAGCAGACTGACACATCATCCCGCCTACAGTCAGTCTACTGACGCCTTCACTTCCCTCTCTCCTCCCCCTCACCCCTTCACACCTTTTCTCCTCACCTCTGTTGACATGACATCACTGACACCTTGTCCTCTGAATGGGTGTGTTTAAGAGAGGAGGGGAGGGCGTCCCTGTTTCCATGGCGACTGTCCGGTTAGTTAGCCAACAGTAGGAGAGCGTTTGTGTTTTGGGGAGTTTAACCTCAATCATTAACTGTTAGGAAGAAGGCTGATAACGCTGCAGCTCCTGGCTTCTGTCATGACTTTTCGTAGAGGTAAGAGGATACATAATAATAATAATAATAATAATAATAATAATAATAATAATAATAATAATCAGATATCAAAGCTTGTGGCCGTTAGTGGTGTCAGATGTTAAGGCTAATGTGAGGCAGGTTTTGTTTCAGGGAGGAGCTCTTAGCTGCAGGATATCGACTTGTATGAATAAATAAAGTTCTGCTAAATATCAGTTGAGGTTCTTTCTGACTCTTACAGCTTTGAAGAAGACTACCAACCTCTAAACATTCAGCATTTATCTCTGCAGAAAAGCAAAAATCACTTTGGAAATCCTGTGACTTCTTCATATATTATTGTAATAGAAATATTAGAGCATCATTTCTTTGCTAACAAATAAATCCAAGGGGTTGATGTCTTTGTGGCCACTTTGAACTGATCACTGACCTCTTCTCTGTGACAAAAATAACTAATTATCTTGTGCAGACACCTGTCTGTCTGCTGAGTGATCTGTTATTGTTCAAAAGGTAACAGGAGAACCAGGCAGTCTCCACCTGGAGTTCAACCTCGGTGTGACATTTCAGTTTACATCGCTCCTGAACTGTTCTTTAACACAGGAAGTTGATAGAATCCATGCTGAAAGGCTGAAGGTGGAGGCCCGAAGACTTCTTCTGGGGTATATTTGTTCTAAAACAGTCTCTTCTCAAGGATAACTTTTACTAGAGATAGCCACATTTACAAAACTTGACAGGTGACGACAATTAAAATAGCTTTTCCACAACCCAGAACCAACGTTGTATAGAAAACCTTTCTCAATAGGGCGGTCATTCATTAGAATAATTTACCACCTTTTTATCATAGAAGATATTTCTAATTAGTCATTGGATAGTCATATTAAGACCATACTAACTGATTTAGGGGCTTTTGTAGGCTGGGTTGGCAGTGGAAAATGAATTGTAACGTGTTGATGTTGCAGCACTGCTGACTGTATTACTAACTAGTAATAACTAGTACCTATTTCAAACCCAGCCACTATATTCATGTATTTTTAGCCATGCTAGCGGCATGGCACTGGGGATGGCACCACTTTGGTTCAGACTGAAGTATCTCAACAACTAAAGGATGGATTGGCACAAAATTTGGTACAGACATTCATGGTCCCAAGAGGATGTTTCCTAATGACTTTGGTGATCCTGTGACTTTTCTTCTAGCGCCACCATGAGGTCGACACTTGTTAGTTTGAGTGGAATTTCTCAACAACTGTTGAATGGATTGCCATGAAATTTGGTTCAGACATTTATGTAATTGCTATCACTTGGGTGATCTCTTAACTTTGCATTTAGCGCAATCATCAGGTCAAAATTTAAATTTGTCCAATACAAATTGTCTTACAAATTGTGAGCATGTTAGCATGCTGACATTAGCATTTAGTTTAAAGCACCAGTCTGGCCTCTCAGAGCTGCTAGAGCATGTAAAGTTGGATGTAAAACATGAATCCTTGTGAATTGTTGGGAGGTTTTGTAGGTTTTTTCTTTTTTTTTCTGCTTTTCATGCTTACGAACTGTCAAATTCCAAATCTGGATGTCTCAGATTGTTCAAATGTGTCTCTGGCTGCAGTGATGGACATGTAGATTTTAGGTAATCTTGTGCTTCTATTAGACAGTTGAAAGATGAAAAACTGTATAAATGGATGAAGAGACCTTCAGTTGGACTCAAACCCAAAAAAAATTGTTGTCAGAAACATGTCAAAAACTTGTCTGCAACAGCAAAACTGGACCTAAAATCTTCAGAGTCAGCAGAAATGCTGATCCTCCTCCCATCACTTCATACATTCAGTCTTTCATTCATTCACTCATTTATTCATTCACTGCCTCTCCCCAGAGAAGACAGCAGTTGCTCCTGTCATGTTATTCCCATGAATTATTAAAACCTCCTTCCATGAATTATTCAGCAGCTGAAAATGAGGGGAGGATGAGTGTGTGTGCATGTGGGCGGGGGTTACCACTCCTGCCTGACTCTTTATCCATTGTGGTCCTTCAAAAGGCCTTTCTACCTGCTACTCCATATTTGATGGCCATATTTAATGGATTTAATGAGGGAGACTTTGCTCGCCGGCAGGTACTTGATTTCAGGCTCATTTGAATCTCAAAAGGCCAGACTGAGCGAGTTCAGCACAGATTAACAGACTATAAAACAGTGAAAACATGACCTGACCCAAGACTCACTGTTAGATTCACTTGCCTCGATGATGGACGATGGTGGACGATGATGGTGCAGACACCCTCATGATCGCACTGCATTTAATCTGTAATGCATCTGAGTTGCTGAAAGATCTTGTTAATTATTTTCTTTTTCCCCAGCAGTGGTTGGTCCTGAGTGAAATAACTAGGTATTGTTTTCTATGAGTTTTGGTGCAGACATTCATGATCCCCAGAGGATGAATCCTGGTGCCTTGGGTGAGTCCCTGACTTTTCGTCTAGCGCCACCAACAGCTCAAAGTTTCCACTTGTCCAACATTTTAGGTCATGACAAGATCTTGCAAACAACAACTCCTCATACCTAAATAACAAAAAAGATCAATTCAGTGCCCTCCTTTAACCTTTATGATTAAGGTCTGGTTAAGTTTAGGTAACTAAAACTACTTGCTTAAGGTTCTGTAAAAAATACGGTCATGGTGAAAAGAAGCTTACCTTGATTGATGGAAGAGATGGGACACAAACTGCTGTCTCCATTGCTGAAGTAGCAAGCTTTTGGCACAGAAACCATCCTCCCGAACCTCCTTCCTGAGACTTTTAGTGGGATTAAAATAACATCACGCTACCTTTGCCTTTGAGATAGTAAGTCATTATTTATATCGCCACAAGAGGTTGCTTTTTAAGAAAATGTACATTTTCCTCTAAAACTACTAAGCCTCAGCTCTACTTTGAGCTGAATGCTAATATAGCTTGCTTATGCTAACATGCAAACCTTGAACACACAAACACTGAGGTGCAGATAGCCTCAAGTGTTTGGTGAATAAAGGCGTGAAAAAAGCAGTAGAGAGTTGTAAGTATTTGATTTTGAGGGACTAACATTGGCATGCTAACATGCTAACTCTCTGTGGGACAGAATGTGATTCCTCTTTTGCCGGAACAAGTATTTTATGATCTCAAGAAAGCATGAGAAAATAACGGTGTGTTCTTTCCTGCCTACCCCACGAAACAGAAAGCAGGCAAAATAACATTTGCGTGTGTTCTCAACGAGTACATTATCAATGCACAAGTACCATTAAAGAGATGAAAAGAAGCAACAGAATAGACCTTTTTCACGGCAGACATTTTGACACATCAAGAGAAGCACAGGTGACACAAATTTCGTTAACGATGGCTCAGCTGCATCACGTGTCCCAGTAAGCTATGACGGTGAGCCAGCATGCAAAATACCAGAAACTAGCTCATCTAAATGGAATGCAGCCATATTGTGCTTTTCCTGCTGTGACAAGCCAAAATGTCTGCTGTGTAAAAGGTCTATACACCACTGTTTCATTTCCCAGCGTCAAAGCACAGCTACGCCTCAGAAATGCTGTAGTTTTCTCACATTTGTTTACCAGAACGTCACATCCCAGCTACAGTACCTTGACTTTCTCTTTCTGTGTTTCACTCTAAGTGCAAGATTTGTAAGAAGATCATGTAGACAACCACCATTCTCAAATATGGATGACTAGTTGATCGATAAACATAGCAGCAGCATAAGTCCTGGAGCAGCAGGGAGGTAACAGATGTTTTAGAGGAGGTGTTTCAGAGAGTTTAAGATGGCATCCTGGAATGAAAACGTCTATCAGAAGGTTTCTTTGCCTTTAGCAGAAGTAGATGTATATCAGACGCTGCCTGGGAGAAACTCAAGGATCTTTGGTAGTTCTTGAACTTTGCAGTTCCTCTATGTTAAAGCAGAAAACTGCATCATCTTCCCCACAGCTATGGCTGCATGTTCCTGAGCCTTTCAGCTGGTAGGAAGCAGGCGGAGCTGATGTCTCACAGTCTGTAATTTATGCTTTGTATTAAGCCAGAGCAGCCGAACAAGTCGTTTGCGAAGAAGCTGAGTGTCAAACATGCCTCACGGGATGGGATTTTCATAGCAGCCAAAACCTGTCTGAGTTTCAAATCAGATGCAGAGAGAGGAATGAGTAAGGATGAGTTACTTTCATACATCCAGAAGAAGAATAAAAAAGAAACCCCCACGGAGAAATTAATACAGATATCTTGCCTCAAAAACAAAAGAGAGGCAATGAATCAAGATGACAAAACAGCCCCTCAATAAATTAAATACAGCAGACAAGACAGAGGAGGCAGTCACACAAAAAAATCTGTGATAGGATAAAAAAAAAAAGTCATCTAGTGTCATCTAATGCTACTGTAGCTGAACATGTAGCTGGAAGCTAACTGTGATAGCACTCAGCTTTACAGAACTGATCGCCTGTAGCGCTGTTGGCGTACGCAGCCTAGTTGTTCAGTCTACTGTACTTAGACAAAAGCCCGTGACTGCACTTTCCCTGCATTCAAGTGCTTTCGGAAATAGCCTACTGTAATTACATGCTGAGAGCACATGAAGGACCAACACACTGCTGACATGTGACCAGGAGTCTCGTCGTAATGCAGAGATGATGCAGCATTTTGGGGTTCATGGGGCAAGAAGGTAGTAATTAATAATAATGCTGTATGTGTGTATTTTTTAGCTTTTTATAGTGTCACACATTTTTGTTTTCAATGAATGAAGCCAGGATCAGTGACATTTTCATTATCAGTGATCAATGATTATCTTTTCAATTAATTGATTAATTTTTTAGTCTATGAAATGTGGGGAAAAATATGAAACATGGCCATCACAGTTTCACAGAGCCCAAAAGTTACATCTTCAAATGTCTTTTTTTCCTAATCAATTTTTATTTTAAATCACAGTGATACAAAAAAGAAAAAATAATTTGAGACATTTGAGAAGCTGGAACCTGCAAATGTTTTGATTGATAATTGTTTCTGTCAATATGGCACAAATCAGATCAGTACTGATGGACTGATTGATTGATGGACTGATTGATTGATTAAAAGTCAAGACCAGGTACAGTTTAGAAAAGCAGCAAGTTTGGCATTTTTGCTGGATAAGTGCTATTGATAATGATTGTTGTCGAGTCATTTTCTATTGATCAACTAATCAGTCAATCAACCATTAATGTACTAATGGTTTCAACATCACATTCCACAGCAGAAATAAATATTAAAAGTTGTTGATTTTGCACTGATCAGTACTAACAGACTAATTGATTGATTGACTGATTGTCTGATAAGTCACATGAATAAGATACGAGCGATTCAAAAATGTAGGTCAACAAAGAGAGAGAAAAGAAATATGTCAGATGCAAACAGTTGAATTACACATAATTTATTCATTTTAGTTTTGACAGTGTAATGTAAAACTGGACTAAGGGTTCTGTAACTGCTCTGGCGTTCATTTTAGTTTAATGCACAACAAATCATACTGACAACTGTGGATCTGTGAAATGGAAGCTTAAGAGAAGCACTTGAAGGGCAGGATTAGTCTGCCTATTGTTCACAGCTCAGCTCAGGGTTAGTGTTACAGCTTAAACACCGCTGGCATTAATACTCACCGCTCTGTTTGTTGTAAATCCTTGGTAGGAAAGAAAGTGACTTTTTCCAGTCACTGATGCATCCCAAAAATCATCATTTTTCATATTAATCTTGCACATCAGCGTACAAGAAGGTTTGGTACTGGTTTGGTCTGGAAACCTCCAGCAGCACGTTGGCTTGTGTTAATTCCCAGTCCGGTTTTTTAACTGTTTCAACACCACCATTGCTCGTACATGAATGTGCTTACCGTTGGCAAATCCTCCAAATCATCTGTTAATAACATGCATCGTCACTAAAGAGGCTTCAGCTCGCTGGTGAAAGACAAAAGCAGCGTTCTGTTTTTTAGCCTGTCAGATCATAGCAGGTTTTAAGGGCACATCATTTCTCTCATGAAGCCCTGAACTCAGAGGAGTTAGTGACCCAGAACAGTTTCTGACAGGAGACGGAGCCCCGTAGGACAAACTCTGTCTCAATGAGAGGAAATCCTCCTGTCAGTTTCAGGCTTTCAGCTCTCAATGTCCCTGTGCCTCCAGAAAAGCTTAATTTGTAATGCTGAAGCAGAAAGAATTCATCACCTGCTAAGGATTCAAAGGTTCATTTTTGTCACATACACAAGTAATACGTGGCATGACAGAAAAGGTTTGCAACAGTTTTGATAAACAATAAATCATTTTAAGTCATTCTTTAAGACAAAAATGCCAAAATATACTAGTTCCAGCTTCTCAAATGTTAATATTTCACCACATCCTCATAGGCTACATATATGACAGAATAGGTCGTTTGCCAATGACTGGTAGAATAAAGAAAGAAATTGCTTATACTAAAAAAAACGTCTAGTGAAAGAAGAAGCTTGACATTTCACATCATTAGCTAACACAGTTCTCCAGTGTTCCCCCGTGATGGCACCAGCTGTGGGTTTCTCTAGTAACCGAGTAGAATAAAAACAGAACTATAAATAGCAGAGTATGACCCACTCTCCACCGTCTCTGCCTCCTCCGTAGCGTCTGACCCACAGAGATGCAGCCGAGCGCAGCGCGATGCGCCGTGGCACAAGGGTTGAAGCGGTGGTTACAGCGGCTGAATGGAGCCCAGAGAGAGAGAGAGAGCTGAGGGTTTAAATGAGTCTCTGGCTGGGAGGGGATCACACCACCAAAGCCCATCCGGAAGCATTTATCACTGAATGAGGGATTAGAAATAGATCCAGAAGCCTTCCCTGTCCTCCTTCTCTCTCACATCATCCTCGTTTTTCTCACCACTATTTCCTCGCCCAATCAGAGAGCCTCGCTGGCACTGGGCCTACAGATACATATCATCATGGAAGGTCACTTGGTTAAATCTCTAATGCAGTAAAGCTGTTTGATCCGTGTCCAGATTTTTGCCCTTTAGTAACGTCTGAGATACTGTTTCAATTAGCTCTATAAATCAAATTAGGACGCGTCAGTCAGTGTCGTTCGCCTCTTGAAGATGATTGTTTGAGTTTTATTGTGGAGTTGATCAAATCTCACAGTTTGTCGAAGTTAAGCCCTTAACTTGAATTAATTCTGATATTTTCACTCTAATGTAAAATGTCGTACTTTATGATCTCCATTTGAGAGTTGAGTGTCTAACATGGGGTGTAATGTAATGTATGAACAAACAAATCATGGTGTGGTGATGTGAGATTTAGTAATAAAAGCTACTATGGTCTTAACACAGATGATGTCACCAGGTGTGCACTGAGATATGTGGCTAGCAAGGGTGCTTATTGTGTTGTATGTCGTGCATATTTGTTTCATTTAAAACACTTTGATATGTAATGCAGTTTGGGGGTCACAGTGTGGGTCATGCTTTTGGTACAGCAGGTTAAGAAATGCAAGAGATGGAACATATATTCATTTATTTTGGAGTAAAAAATACACTGAATGCTAAAGTTGCTCAGGGGCGTAATTTTTGGTGTAAAAAAGATGGCACTAAAATATTTGCACACGGTCACCAGGTACAGCGAAAACGTAAGGCAATACTTTATGTTGGTGTTGGTGCAACTTAATGGCATTTTGTTCATCCACAGTACAATGAGGGCACAGCCTCCAGTGGTACAACAAAGATGCTTGTTAGCTCGCCTGTTAGCCTGCCTCAGTCTACGGACATCATGCACCACATTAGTCTCAAATGAGCAAAAGAGCATCCAGATCTGGCTTTTCATTGGAGCTGAGGTACCCTGGCTATCTCATTAGCTAACGTTTAACACATTTTCAAAGCTTTCCATATGAAACAGACTTTTTCATGTCTGTTCCATGTGCGCTAAGATGTAGACAGCAGTTCTTCAGGACATAAGACAAAACAAAGTAAAAGTCCTGCACTGAACGGCTCAATAAAAACACGTGTGGCGTAACACTTCTAGTCTAAATGCTCTGCTTCTGTTTCGGTGGCTTTTCTCACTTAAATATTTGATATTTTTGGCGTGTTAAACACAAACCTGTAGGATTGTAGAAATGTTTGGCATGAAAATCTCCAAATTGTAAGTAAGAAAGTAGATATAGGCCACTTGTTTTCCAAAATTATACATATACAGTAACTATCAGTCCAAACCTGCATCAGTCTGTAAAACAAATCAACAGACGGTGGAGGCAAACAGTGGCGCCGAATCTCCTCAGGGAGCGATTCCTTGTTCTTTCTCTGCTCCTCAGCTTTCTCTAAATGGACTTCATCTTCATTGGTCACAAAAGAGATGACGTTTAAAGACTGTGAAAAAGCTGTAAAGGTCCTCAGGATATATCAGGTCATCTCTTTTAGGAAAAAAGTAACGCTATTCTGAATTATTGTAATTGTAGTATTTCTAAAATATGAGATAAGATCCAGACTTTTATCAAAGGCCTGAGTCAGGTCTTTAAAAAGTATTGTTTGTTGAAAATAGAATAATGGATTTGGATCAGTTTTCTGCAAACACATGTATTGTTAAAGCTTTGAATGAAGTCGGCTCTCTGTGCTTTACAAATCAAATCAATAAATGAGCAGACTGCTGCTGTAGTAGCAGTGTGAAGTCCTGGAGAGAGCCTGTTCTCTAAAAGCATCCCTGAGTAATGCATCTACACACCAACTACAGCTGGCTGTGTGGTGCTGCTGTGTGTTGCGTTGTGTTGCGTCCAGGCTACAAGAGCAGACAGAGAAGCATTAGAAATGTAGCCTGCGAGCAGACGAGCCTCCACCTGAGCTCCTGTGAGGAAGACTCAGGGTGAAGTGTAATAGGCTCAGTGGGCCTGAAGGCCTCACTGACACAGATACAGGTTTTGGTTGTGGTGATGGTTGTCATGGTGACATTCCTACTGTGTTTTTTTAATATGTACCATGTTACGAGTTTTCTCATCTCAACATCGTCACTCTTCCAACATGGCGGTTTATAATAACTCAGTCTTTCAGCGTGGGTTGATAGCAGTGTTTGAGTCCACAGTGTGACTGCTTCTCAGACACTTTTGTTATCTGGATGAAACCTGAGCGCGTGCTGAGCAGGCAGGAGGGTTTCACTTACAGCAGCCTGACACCCTGTGTGCATGTGGAGAATGACAGACAGACAGGCAGCCTGTCATTAACTGCTGAACTGATGCTTGTGACACACAGTTTGCACCGAGTGGTAGCAAATGTTGCACTGCACATGCTGAATGTGGAGAAGTGATTATTGTGTTTGAACGCTCCAAACACAGGAGTTTAGTTTTTATAGATGAACACTGAACACGCTTCAGAAGATACAGGGGAACAGTAAAAACTGCATGTAGTACAGACTTGATGTCTCACAGTGTTTAAGGATATTTGAGTCTTTATCTGCTTACTGTACCTGTGCATTATCAAAGCTAGCAACACAGCCAGCAGTGGAAGAAGTACTTCAGTAGAAGTAGCAATACCACAGTGTAGAAATATTATGAGTAGAAGTCCTGCATCAAAAAAGCATCCAAATATAAAAAGTATATTTACCATGAGTACTTTTGAGGACTTTTACTTACCAAAAGTAAAAGTACTCATTAAGCAGAGTGACCCATTTCAGAATAATATGTATATATTACTGGATTATAATTATTGAAGCATCACTAATGTCGCAGCTAGTAAAGGTGGGGCTAATTTCAACTACTGTATATACTGCCTGGTAGTTTAATCTGTAATATTTTGTATTAATAATCTGAATCTGCAAAGTAACTAATGTAAGTAATACATGTAGTGGAGTAAAAAGTGCAATATTGGCCTCTAAAATGTAGTGGAGTAGAAGCATAAAGTAGCATAAAATGGAAATACTTGAGTAAAGTGCAAGTATCTCAAATTTGTACTTAAGTACAGTACTTGAATAGTACTTGGTTACTTTCCACCACTGCAGACAGCGAGCAGCAGAACTCAGCATGCCATTGATTGATTGATGACCAGATTTCTAACTGTTAAAGTCCTGCTCCACTCAAAAATACAATAAAAAGATAATTGAAATTTTTATGAAAATCTTGAAACTTTACAGTGTTTGAGCTTAAAAAGTGGGCTTTATCAGGTTTTTTTTCAATGAAGTAAAAACTAAGTAGAGAGCTGCAGGGATGATGTATTTTGTAGGCCAACCTGGAAGTTAGCATCTCCCTGGTTCCCTCCACAAAAAGCCAATGGGATGTTTCCATTGGATTTTGGATTATTGCAGAAAACAAAGGTTTGATACTTACACGTTTTGTTCAGCAAGATAATCTTCTCAAATGAACACCATTTTTATGATTTTTGAAGCGTAAATGCAATCTCCAGAAGTAAAAAGCTAACGTTAGCCTATAAACCAACTACATCACGGTTAGTTTACCTCTTCTACAAAAGCCTTTGGGAAAGTTTGAGTTAGAACAGTTTGCAGTATAAACCCAACGAGGCTGTAAAGGCGGACGAGTGAGTAGATGAGTTTCTGTGTTCGGCGTGATGACATTTTGCCTCGAGTCAATAGTTGACAGTATAGAGGGGAGAGAGTGAGAGGGACGACATGCAACAAAGATCCTCTGCCAGAATTGAACCATGGACGTTGCAGTTGCAGTATTAAATCACTAAATGATGAGACCACTGAAATCCCTCAGTATGACGTTTTAGAGTTTCACATCTGCGTTCCTGACAACATTTATATTACTGAGAGAATCCTCCATATACAGTACAGTATATATGATTGTGTTAACAGCTCAAAATCTACTGTGCTATATGAACATCACACTACATCTGAACACTGGTACTGGATGCAAATCGCTGCTGCAATTAATTGGAGGCTGGTTTTGTGTTGTACAGCTTGTAATCAGCTTTCTAGCTGCAACAGCAAAGTATTATATTATAAAAAGCAAGATGACATTCACCCAAGTAGTTTGAGACTCTCTTTGGCAGTGGAACACCTTTCCTTCTGCCCTCAGCTGTGTGTGTGTGTGTGTGTGAGCAGTGTAATCAGATTTGGGGCTTGTACATCGACCAGGAAGGAGTCTGTTAATGGATCAGGGATGTTAGCAGGAGCTTCCTGCTGGCTGTAATACAATCCAGCCACAGCAGCCTGAAGGAGTCCAGGTCTGACTGTGTCACCACGACGACACTGAAGCCATCAATGGAGACGGAGAGACAGAGCTTGGCAAAGATTTTATTTAAAATCCACATTTGTTTAGAAAATCCTTACGTATGTTTTGGATTTTTACTTTAAGATATCATTTGAAATCTTATTTAAAAAAAAGGATTTCAATTATCAGAATTAGCTGCCAGAAATCTGACTTAATTACATGCAAACTGCAGCAGAAGAAGAAAGCAGGAGATGAAGGAGGGAAAGGAAAGAAGAGAGATGAGTGGATCTTTGTTTTGACACAGTGGCAAAGCGACTTCATTCACGTCGTCGAGTTTCTTCTCTCAGTCTAGATTTATTTTCCCAAAGTCTCCATATCTGGGTCATTTTAAAATAACCGAGGACTAGCTGAGCTCTGGTGACATGTTGGACAGCTGCGAGCGTCTAACAACCTCGGGCTCACTTGTTATTTAACTGTTAGTGTTTGTGTTGGTTTTTTACACTAAAACTCACTGATCATTGTCTTGACAAAACATCACATAACAAAATAAAAACATCCTGGTTATTTTCAAATCCAGCTCTGCCTTTAAAGGAACTTATACAACACACACAGTCGCTCTTCAAATGACAGCAAAAACAAGGCAAACCTGTTCTCCTTTTAAAAAGTATAGAATATGACTTGTGTTTTTGGGTTTTAAATCTAAGCTCAGGACCAAGCAGCCTGTATTTATGTTGGTGTATCACCCCAAAAGGTATTTTAGAAGGCAGACCTCTGCTCCATAAGGAAAACAAAGAAAGGAATGAGCTTGACTCATTGCCTTTTATATTGAATCTTCTAATGTCCGTCAGGAACATAGATTCATTCACACGCTCACTTCTTGCACTTTTCTCTTATTAAATGAAAAGCAGCAGTTTGTGAGTGACTTCATGTGTTTACCAGATGTCTGATATATCAATGATCTATTGATTGTTGCACGTAGAATAATCTCATACAACACATGTTGTCTTTTATGATTCTACCTTCTACTTTGTCTGCTTCTTGAAAAATATTTGTTTGTTTATATGATCCAATTTTACAGACTTAAGTTCCTATTTTTAATACTTCTTAAAGGAAAACTGCAGTTTATCACAGCTGAGTTTCAGCATGTTATTGCCTCGTACTTAAATAGGATATGTTGTGATATGTTGTCCGTCTTAGTAAATAAAGGAGTATTTATTTCCAGCATGAGGCAAACTACAGTAGAATGGACCTTCAGATACCATCACAGATGTTTTTAGGAGTGCACATTAAGTTAAATATTAACGTTGTCCTTTTAAAACTTGGTGCCACATTTAAAGAAACTAGATTTGTATCATTTTTATCCCGATAATTATATTGATCTATTGAGCATCACTTTGAAATCTGTCATTATACTGATAATATATAACAAACATGTAACAAAAATGGTTGCTCTGTGCAAAAAAGCAACCTAACACAGTGTATTGTGTAACCAAAAACTGTGTGTGCGTGTTCGTGTGTGTGTGTGTGTGTGTGTGTGTGTGTGTGTGTGTGTGTGTGTATGTGCGTGTGTGTATGTATGTGTGTGTATGTCCTCCCCTCAGTGTCTCAGATGGTGATTGAGGAGGTGAGCGTTCTGCAGACTCAGCTGGAGATCGAGAAGTCGTGCCGGGAGAATGCAGAGGCCCTGGCCACAAAGGTCAGACACACACACACACACACACACACACACACACACACACATTCAATAATCAATACTATAAGATTAGCATTATCAGGGACCAGCTGGCATTAGCAGTAGAATAGAGTGAACAGCTGAGTCAGGATGACTCTGCACAGAGACCATTTGACTACATTATCTCTGTTACTGCCTCCACAGCAAAAACAAAACCTGTGTTCTTATATTAAAATGTAATAATGTTTAGCGGTAGATTCAACAGGTACATCATTTATTTTTGCTGTTAAAATACATATACCATACAATATTTGTTACAATGTATTCTGTCAGCTCTTCAATATGCAAATACTTTCACTACCACGATGCTGTTTCTTAAAGGAGAAGATTTTTTTTGATTTTGTCTAGTTTTAATCATGTTGACCTTTGACCTCCAGCTGAACTGTGAGAACAGGAAGTTTAAGTACCTGAGCCTGTCGTCTCGCCCGTGTTTGGACGAGCTGCTTCCCAGCATCTCAGACTGCATCGCTCTGGAGGCTGACTCGGATGCAGACACCGCAGACGGAAGCCCCGACACCTTCACGCAGTACCAGCAGCAGGTTAAAGGTACAATACGTCGAATTAACATGGATATTCACGCTCCCCAGAGGATGAATCCTAATGTTTTGGTTGAACCCTGACCTTTTCCACACGCACACAAGAAATATCAGAATCCAATGTTCCGTTAAATCATGCTCCCCAGAGGATGAACACTTGCTTTCTAATAAATAGTAAAAGGTAGACGCTACGGACTAATGTTGATAGTGCAGTATTTAGTTAATAAGCCATAAACAGACTTTACCATTCTGTACTGTTTATCTGTGTTTTGTCAGAGCTGAGGGAGACGGTCAACAGCTTACTGGAGGAGAAGAAGAATTTCGTGTGTCAGATTCATGAACAGCAGAGACGGATAGAAGAGCTGACTTCACAGGTGAGGAGGGAGCAGCATGAACCTGCAGGACCAACTCTTCTTCTTCCTTTTTGCTGCGGAGATAATTCATGTCACTGCTGCCAGTCAAACTTGTCTGCCTCCGTATTACAGTTCTGTTAAAAAAGAAGGAGAAAACACTCTTTTGACTGTTAAAGATGCTACTTGGTGCCTGATTTCTTTGACTTTTTCTTTCACTCTTTGCAGTCAGAGAAAGATCAGGCTGAGATGAAGGAGCTTCGTGAAACTATTCAGCAGCAAAGCAAAAGCATCAAGAGATTCAACAGAGGTGAGTCACAGCACAGCAGAAACACAGTGAGGTTCAAACCAACATTACAACTCGTTGAGTTAATGCTGCAGAACAAACATCAACTCTGAAACACACAACCTTCTTTTATTTAGCATGTTAAACTACTATTTAAGTACACTATACGTTCAAACTGAACGCAAAGTGGATTTTTGAGGCCGTACGACTGAATATAAGGTCAGTGGTCAAAGATGTAAGTGAACATGAATTAAAAATTGAGTGGAAAATATGCACTTATCCTGAGGTCAGTTTAATTCATGAACATACAGACATTAAAAAGTAGAAAAATAACAAAATACTGCAGCTCTTGGTGATTGAAAATGGCAAAAAAAAAATCTAGTCTTGACATAAGTTTGTATGTTAACATAAACTGTACATGTGTTAACATGTTAACGTGCTAATATTAGCATGACTGTGTCTGAAATCATTCACTATTCACTACATAGTGAGTTGGCCATTTTGTAGTGCTGTCCGAGTGTACAGTGACAATTATTATGCCCTATATAGTGGACTCAAAGCATCCCACAACGCATGGTGAAAAGTAGTGTACAACCAATGGTCACTAACCGAGCACTATATACCATCATGCATGCAAGGAAAAAATCAAACAGATGAGAGGAGAGAAAGCAGTGCCAAAACTGTATAGTCCTCTACACTGAACTCCCGAGACGGTGTGTGTGGAGCAGTGAATGAGTGAATGATTTCGGACACAGCCCATGTACAGGGCTGCCAACTCTCACGCTCCTGGCGTGTGACACACGCTTTCACGTTCAGTCTCACGCTGCCCAAACATGCCAAAACACTGCAATGAACAGTTAGTGTTTGTCTAATATTGTGAAATTGTGAGTATTTCCCAGGGAGTTGTAGTCAGGCTGTATCCTTAAATCTTACAATATAAGGTCCCACTCTCGCCACATGTGTAAGGTGCATACTTTTTTAAACCCTGATGGTGAATTGAGTCCATATGTGATTAAGCCCAGGGGCCATGGCAGGTAACCAAAGTTGGCAACGCTGCCATGTAACAAGCAAACATGCCTGTTAGCATGCTAACATGTTGAATAATACGTTTTAACATGCTAACTGCACTGTCAGACTTTGTGAAGTGATCTGTTTGAATAAAATACAGCTTGAATAAAACAAATACCAATTGTGTCGGTTCAAACGAGTGCTACTCCGCTGTTTTCTTCGTGCAGCCTAATGTGCTCTGCCTCTCTGTCTCTGTAGTCTCCATGATGGCGGCTCAGGAGTACGACGGGATGAAGGAGCAGCTCGACTTGGAGCAGAGTCTAAGAGTCAAAGCTGAGACTTACGCACACGAGGTAAAGAAACGATCACAGAAACACACTGCTGTCAAGGTGAAAGTGCGTCATAAACAACCAGTTTATATGTTAGCTTGAAAAAGGAGCTGTATGTTCAGAAACAGGTTTGAACCTTAAAGCTGCATTAATTAGTTTTTGGCCACTAGGAGGCAGAAGAATATCAAAACATGCTGACAGATACACAGCCACCGCAGTATCACAAGTTTATAAAGCTGTGAGCTAACATGCTAACAAGCCCAACATTCACTCTCCTATTAGCTCTGGTTTGGTCTCCACCATCTCCTATGAAAGACTTCTGGCTCTTAAGCTGCTAGATGATGATCAGAGCAGTGGCTTGTTACTAGAAGTGACCCTTTTCACATTACATTGGCATTTTATTAAAATGTATTCAATGTTAATACCATAAATGTTTCTTAATGCAGGTTCAAACTCAATGCTTTTCTTTCTCTATGCATTATTCCTTTTAGTCATGTTCAGGAAAATCTTTAGTTTTACAGTTTTGGGTGCAGATATCTGTTGCTTGCACCAAAAAAAGTCTGGTTTGTTTTTGCAGCTTTGGTCGGAAGCAAAGATTGGGGGATTTTACTTAAAGGAATATTTAATCCAAATGTGACATCAGTGAAGGTTTTCTTCATTGGTACGTTGAAAAGAGACATCGATTCAGCTTCAAAAATCTTTTCATGTGATGAACATGTGAAACAATATTAGAGAAACATCATCGTCACGTTATTTATAATCTACATTTCAGTTAATCTACAGTTTCTCGTCATTTCTGAAAATATCTAGCGACTTTTCTGCTTCAGCTCTCTGAAGGGATCCAGTCTGATGATATATAACTGACTGCTTTCCATGAATTAAAAGCTGTGGAGTGATGCTGCTGTTGGCCTCAGTGATAAACGTTGACCTGCATTGCTGTGTTGGTAATTTATGTGTGTGTTAATAACCTTGTGCCTGATTAATGAAATGTCCTGAATCTGGTGTCTACTGACCTGAAAAGTGAAGAGCCTGCAGGATTGAACAGACTGTGTGTGATGGACTAACTGGGATCTTATGTTGGAAGTAAAAATGTAGAAGATGAGTTTCTTTCCCTTCATTCACCTTTTCTCCTCCCTCTGTCTTCCTCTCCTCCTCCCCTCCTCTGTTTTGGCCTTCTTCTTCTCCCTCCTGCAGATGCTGGTGAAGCAGAAGGAGGCCAACAGGCAGAGCATGCTCCTGCTGCAGAGTGCTGAGCCCAGCGTTCTGCTTCTGAAAGCTCTGGAGGACGTCGCTGCCATCACCAAAACCCTGGAGGAGGAGCGTCTGCAGCATCAGCAGAAGGTAAACCCCGAAAACTTGTGCAGCTGCTGAGCTGACGGCATGTCTCATTCTTCTCACGACCCTGACCAAAGATCATAAAAATAATAGTAAATTAAAATCTTGTCTGTTCTCTGCTACAACTCTGTCATCTGAATCTGAAATCTGAATGCTGTCTGAAGGTAAAAATAAACAGCAAGTGAGGTAGATGTGGATAGATAAGGTGGGTAGGTAGATAGGTCTCTGAAGTCATCAATGTCTATTGATACTGTATCTAGTAGTAACAAGTAAATGTGCTGTTTTTTACCCATTCATCAGTTTGCTGATGGGGATTCTGTAGCTCTTCAGCCTTTTTGAGTCGTTCAGACATTGACGTTACATGACGTCTGTACTCGTTAAGGTTATACAGTAGTCATGTGACCTTCAAGCCTACAGTAAAACAGCCAATTGCCTTTTGAGATGAGAGAGGATAGAGATGCTTATCAATAAACAATTAAAGATCACATTTTAGCAAATTCTACACTGAAAATAAAACGGACAACAATCTAATCTCTGACATTGGACTCCCCTTAATTGTGTAGCCATGATGCACGGTAAATCATACTTTGTGTGTGTGTGTGTGTGTGTAGGTGGAGAGCCTGGAGGCCCAGCTGGAGCAGAGCTGTGTGAAGAAGCAGCTGGAGGCTCTGCAGAGGCAACTGGAGCTGCTGGAGGTGGAGAAGAAGGAGGCGGACGGCCGACTGGAGAAGGCAGAGAAGAAGAACGAGGAGCTGGAGAACAGAGGTGGGCGGAGGTGGAGGTGCACACACACACACACACACAGCCAGCAGATGGAGTTCAGGGGGTCCTCAGTTGGGTGTTAACACAGAGAATTGAAAGGAGATGGGAAACACACACATTAAGAAACATTACGTAGATATAAGCACACAGCATAGCAACAGAAAATACTTGTTTCTGATTGGCTGTCAAGTATCTCCCTGACCAAACACAGCTGAAACCAGGGAGGAGGATTTAAACACACGTTAATAAGAGAATGAACTCCTCCTGATATAGAAAATAACAGGTCATGCACCACCATAAATCCACCAACATATTTCTCCTTCTTCCTTCTTCTTCGTCTTCGTCTTCCTTCTTCTTCTTCTTCCTTCATCTTCTTCGTCTTCCTTCTTCCTTCTTCTTCGTCTTCTTCCTTCTTCTTCTTCCTTCATCTTCATCTTCTTCCTTCATCTTCTTCGTCTTCCTTCTTCCTCTTTCTTCTTCTTCCTTCATCTTCATCTTCTTCTTTGTCTAATTCATTTGTCTTCTTCTTCCTTCTTCTTCTTCTTCATCTTCTTCTTCCTCTTCCCCTGTGGCCTCTGTGTTTATTTCTCCATTGACTCCCACACAGCCCACTGACCCATCTGCTGCAGGAAAGCTGGCAAACATGCAGACTTTCTCCCTGCGTGCAACATGACATCTGTCTGTTTTTAAATGGGTCACATGAAGTCGGGGCCAAAACCACCAACTGACGTCAACCAGGAGCCGTTAGAAAGGACAATAAAAACAGAAGCCTCTTTCATCGGCACTTTGTGTTGCATGATGTGCAAAGATAGTGTGTTGGTAAGAGTCTTCACTCCCGAGAGAAACATGGAGGCTTGAAGGATTTCCTTCACCAGAGCTCCTACAGAAGAAAAGAAGAAAAAAGTACCAAACATGACACGACAGTACCTATGTGTCTGCAGTAGTAGTACTAGTAATAGCAGTAGCAGTAGTACTGTAGTAGACGTTAGCAGTATTAACTGTTTCCTCCCTCTCCACAGTCCACAAGCTCCAGGAGGACACCCAGAAAAAGATCGCCATGACGACCAGCACAGGACCCCCTCCCCCTGAACCTGGAGTTGCCCCGCCTCCCGCCCCTCCCCCACAGCCGCCTCCTCCCCCTCCTCCTCCCCCTCCACCTCCTCCTCCACCTCCTCCCTCGAGATGCAACCCCCTCAGGTGAGGACGAGCTGGGGACGACGAACCAAGCCTGTACAAAATGCTGTGTACCTTGTGTCTGAAATCACTTTCTATCTACATTATAGTGCACTATATTTACTGTCTGCAGTTTTATTTGAGTGTCTGAATTCTGAGTGTGAAACGTGTCCACTGTATAGTGTCCTCAAAGCTTCCAACAATGGCACAAACAAGTAGGGCTGCAACTAACAATTATTTTCACTATCGATTAATCTGCTGATTATAGTCAATTCAACGTCAAAAAATTGTGAAAAATGCTCATCACAATTTCCCAGCGCCCAAAGTCACAGTCAAGTCCAATCAACAGTTCAAAACCCAAAGACTCTTCATTTCCAGTCATAAATGACAAAGAAAAGCAGCGAATCCTCACTTTTAAGAAGCTGGAAGCAGCAAATGATGACGGAAACGATTAAAAGGGTTATTATCATAATAGTTGGCAATTAATTTTATTTCAATTGATTAATCGTTGCCACTCTTCAAAAAAGTCGTGTCTATGGCATGTGCACTACTTTCTGATAACAATCCCACAGTTCAATACTGAAGCTGTGTGATGCTATGATTCATAATTGATCATGATTCATGTTCTGCTGTCTACAGAATAAACTACTAAGTGTTTGTTATAGGGAGGAGTGAACTAGTTAACAAGGGAACCAGACGACAAACAAATTAAAAAATGTTCTTTAAAATCTTAAAAATTTGCAAAGTGCTTTGACAGACACCTACTCGGTAAAGAAGGCAGTAACAGAGCTTAAAAGCAGCATTAAAGTACTGAAGTCTGTATATGTGTGTGACTCTCAGTTCTTGTCTCTCGCAGCTCTCTGATAGCCATCATGAGGAAGTCTTCAAAAGGCTCGAAAGCCTGTGTGAAGGCAGAGCAGCCTGCAGGTGAGTCCCACTACACCTTTATATATTTATATGTTGTCACACTGTAGATAGCAGTGGGCAGTATGGATAAAAAAGGTAAAAAGGTACAATTAATAAAATCATGAAAATAGCGGATAACATATATACACATTATGTCTGTGTTTGTGAAACACTGTGGAAGTGTGTGTTTAAGTTGTTAGTGTGTGTGGGTGTTGGTGTGTGTGTTTTGTTGATTGATATATACAAAGAAAAAGAAAAAATTAAACAAGTCATTTTATGTCATGATAGTTATATTTGTTTTATCAATCCAGTGAATAAATACCTGAAAAGATTTAAGATGCGTCATCACATTGATGCAGAAATCCTTGGTGAAACAGTTCTGCTTCTGATTTGCAAAAATGGCCTAAAACAACCAGAGCATAGCAACCTCTGTGGAGATGTTATAGCAAAATCTCTTATCATCTCATCGTATGCTTCGTCATATCAGCTAAACCTGTTTTGTGCATGTGTATTATGTTCTGAACTTTCTCTCTCTCTCTCTAGCTGCGGAGGGCGTGGACGACGTGAAGGTGAAGGCGGTGAATGAAATGATGGAGAGGATCAAACATGGCGTCGTCCTGCGGCCTGTCAAGAGTCAGGAGAGCAAGGTGAGCCGGTGAGACGGGCAGACAGACAGGTTTTAAAGGGAAGGTTGTCGTTTGGTTTACTGGCGTTTTCTGCAGTGTCTTTTTGTTATTGATCAGTATTTTATATTTAGGTATTTTCCGATCATAAAAACATTTTGTTCCATTAAAAAGAATCCAAGAGCCCAAACCAATGAATCAGCTGGACTAATATTCTGGACTCATCTTGTCTTATCGCAGATATTTGAGCATCAGCATGTTTCTCAGCTGATGAGAAACAAGACATTGCAGTGAAGAAAAGCCAAAGATATGTTTGAGGTGATTCAGAAACACCTGAGCTAGCTAGTGACGTGCTGGTGACAGCTCTGAAAAAGCTAGTAAGTGGACCTTGAGTTGAGATTATTTTGTTACACGTACTGATCCCAAGCTCAAGAATGAATGTCATGCTCAGTACGTATCTTTTTTAAATAAGCAATTTAATAAGGAGTCTGATAAAGAATGTTTGTTTATAGTAAGGTGTATGTAACAAAAAAGATGTTTCATGTTTTTTAAACTCTTAAATATCAGAATAGGTCTTAAAAAAAATACAGCAGGTTCTACTTATGACTGGCATAAATTTGCGATGTATTGCCTAGTTAGTTAGTTATCTTAATCACTTCAGTAGCTTAATTCAATGACAAAAATGTAATCAGGTCAAGATAAAACAAAAAAGGTGCTCACAAACCTTTTAAATTGAAGTCCTTTAGCCCATCCAACGCTGCATCCAACAATAGTAAGGAGGTCAAAGGTCAGATCTCCCTGACAGCAGAGGAACACAAATATTCCTGTGACCTTAGAATGATCAAAAAAATCCATCTTCACAGCAGGTGAAACAAAATTCCTGCTTCATGGTTGTGGATAGAAAACATGTTTTAGTGTAATTCTTCTCCTCGTTTCACTCTTTCATCTTCCGGCTGTAAAGATCTGAACATCAGTGTGTATATATATGTATATATATATATATATATATATATATATATATATATATATATATATATATATATATATATATATATGAGTGTGAATGCACTCTGGCTGATTGCTCTCTTCTCTCTCCTCTCCATGTTTCTCCTTTGTGCTGCCACAGAGAGTAGCCATAAAAGTGAGTATATTGATGTTTGCATCAATCTTGTGATGTGAAGTCGCTGTTGCTCTCTGACCCCACTATAACCCAACACACACACACTGCAGACCCCCCAGTTTTAGTCAGTTAAACACACATCCTTTTTACTTCCATTTCAAATTACTCCATGGGCTGGACTGTGCCTGTGTGTTGGGTTATTGTTCCTCTCCTAAGGGGAAGCTTACTAATTAGGAAACCCTACAGCAGCAGTGTAGCAGGCTTTCAATCAATTCAGTCAGCAGGGAAAGGGAGTCTCTTTCAGAAACCCATATCACTGTGATGCTACACGCTAATCAAAGATGGAAGTCAGAAATTTCTAGTTGGCAGATGCATTTTTTCCCTCATAAAAAGCTGAAATGTCCAACTTTTCAGTGTTTCTGAAATGCAGCATTTGCGCTCTCACTGAGAAAACATAAAGGCATATTTGTGTGTTTTTTCTCCCAGCCGCCTCCAGTCTGTGAGGAGAAACAGCAGCAGGAGAGCGCCATGGAGGAACTGAAAGGCATCCTGGTAAAAATGACTTTATTTAAATCAGCTTTGTTACAGCGGTGTGTTTAAGGTGTTTGCTGCCGTATCAAAACCGCTGCTCACTCAACCTTGACAAACTCTACATCATGAAAGCTAAAGTCCTCACAGTTCTACCTGTGTGAACTATTTTAAGATCCCAGTGTCTCTGCGACAACAGGAGCGCATACAAAACAGAACAGTGTAAAAAATAAATGAGGAGGAAAAATCCTTCATTTTTACTGTGTTTGTGACTCTGTAAGTTTGGTTCAGTATCACTCAGACTAATTGTGAGTGTTCGATAGTAAACTCTCAACAGCTACCTTTCAGAAGAGACCAGGATCATGATTTTTATCAAAACGTTTCAAGAACCGAAACCATTTTATTTTGGATCTACAATTTTGGGGTTGTGCAAAAAAAAAAAAAAAAAGGGGAGGGGATAAACACTTAACTCAAGTTATTAACGTTTCTAATGTTGTTGAAGGTTTGTTTATATCAGGAATTTTTGTACATACAGCATCAAATGTACCTTTTTTTTAATCCTTATCAGTAGAGAAAAAGATAAAATGAAGATTTTTAATCTGTAAATCCTTAAGACGTAAGGTGCCTCGTCATTTGTTGCATAAGTTTTTAAGTCATCAAAATCATTGGTTTAATACTATTTTTATCCCTAATCTTACCCCTTATTTATTTTTTTTATTTTTTTATTTTTTACATTTTATTGTTTTATTGTTGTAATTTTGAGTCAAAATTCTATTTATTGTTGTCTATTTTACTTTTTCGTGTGTCTGTACTGTTCTATCCTTGCTCTGTGAAGCACCTTGGGCTGCGTGTTTGTATGAAAGGTGCTATATAAGTGAAGTTGAGTTCAGTTCAATCAAAATCTTCAATTATGTATGTTAATATAACTGTAATTTGTACTGTTGAACACTTACATGTTTCTCCAGATTGGGGTTTTAATGAACCCAACAGAAATTAGATTAAACACACGTTATATTTATTGATTTCATTGATGCGAGACGTTCTGGATTTAAACGTACTCACTTCTTTGGGTGAATAATAAACTGCAGTGACGGTTGTTTTTGCCTCCAGGAGACGGTGAAGCGGAGCCCCAGCCGAGGGTCTCAGGAGTCGGGGCCATCGCCACCCGGGAAGAAGGACAGCGAGCTGGAGGTCATCCTGAGACGCCGACGCAACAAGGCGGGAGAAGCCGGCTCTGCAGGTAAACACACCTGAGGAAGACATTCAGTTCTATTATGAATCCTATTTTATAAACTGGTCCAACAAGTCATCGTGTTTTGGAAGTAAAATCTTCATTTGAAAAGGAAAAATGCAGTATTTGCCTATGAAATGTAGTGGAAAGTACCCAAAAATAGAAATACATAAATAGTAAATGAGTAAATGTACTTAGTTACTTTCCACCACTGCTCCAGTGTGGATTCAGCATTAAGTTCAACTCCAACATCCTGTTTTATGTGGAAACAAGTCAAACTGTTGAACACATTTATGACCTTAAATACACTTTTAATGGCTCTAGTTTGTTAAGAAAATACGTCCATGATCCATAATATCCTGATGTTGGGAAATGACATCACAAACAGCTTTACAGGAAAATAAATTCAACAACGATGAAGCGGGTAAAGATGGTAAAAAGCAAACTAAAAGCTAAAACTAAAGGAAGTGAAGCCAGAGATGAAGCCAGCTCAGTGAGCTCTGTGTCTGAGGGCTCAGACGAGGTCGAGCTGTCGATTATCCCGCTGCCATGTCAGTCCAACATCACAGAGGTCAGAGGTCAGAGGTTCGACTCCGCTGAGACTGCACTCAAAACAATCTCACACTGTGTCAGTGTGTGTCCACAAGAGGGGGCACACACACTCTGTAACGAGGTCAGATCACTGCTCACATGGATTTATCTGCTTTTCCAGGATTGATTGACCTCGTCTGGCATCTGCTTGATGTCAAATCTGCAAATGATTTAGATTTAATACATGACTGACTCTGAAGGGAAGCTGGTTAGAAATCAAAAAACGTTTTATTATTTTCTTTCCATTCAAGTCAAAATCAATGGAGTAAATAAGAGTCAAACAGGTTTCTAATTGTATCAGCAAATGTAGTTTGAGTAGGAAAAAGGAGGCATAGAAGATAAAAGGACACAAGAGAGAAAAAGATCATTATTTACAGCTGATTCAGTGCACACATGACCAACTTTTGTTTTACATAATGTTATGCCTGTTAGGGGCCCATTAAATTACATCAGACGTTTCAATGGGTGTTGAACGTGTGAAAATTAAAATATCCAAAGTGATAAAATTGATAAAATAATAGAAATGCCAGAAAAAAACAAGGTGAGGAAAATACAAGTCATGCACAAGCCTGTTTTAAAGATGTTTTTTTAATGCCATGAGAAACATTGTGAACTGAATGATCTAAAACAGAGCAAACGTAGCAGCACGTTACATAAGGATTCTTTTCTGCAGCCAGTCCTCCTCTGACCCCTCGTCTCTCTTTAACGGGCTTCTTTCCCAAACACAACACATCCATTAGAAAGCCAAGGTGCTGTCCTCTAAACCCTGAAGTGTCTCAGCAAATATTTAGGTGTCGAGTAGGTAGATTTACCCAAGACAGGCCGCACTTCTGCTGAACACACTTCCAATAGAGGTTGAAGACGTGCTGGACCTGGCAAAGATCAACATTAAGTCCACAAAGGAAGCACAACACAGTCATTCATCTAGTAAAGGTGCACATAGAAATCAACATATCAATAGCCCTGGTCCTTATGAACAAAATGAACTATCACACCTGGTTGTAACCCGTCCCGTAGGGACATGGTTTGATTTGCCTAAATCCTGAGTAAAAGCCTGTTCTTTATCAGCTATGAGGCTCAGAGTTGCTGTCAGTTTCACCAGAAACCTCACAAATGTTGCTGGTTAGTTGAGTTACTGTTCTGTAATGAGCTCTCATATTTGACACCTTCACTGTAACAATAAAATGCATTTTGTAGCATTCTTTTCTAGGCGAACCTAAATTCTAAGAGTGCACATAATTCATTATACATCTTGACTGCAACTATTTGCATCACATAATCTTCATTTTCAAACAGTCCTGGTTATTCTGAAAAAGAAGAAGAAAACTGAAGCTTTTTTCTCCCAGCTGTGAACAATCAACTAAAAAACAAAAAAGGAGAAAAAACTCATTCTGGATTTTTTTTTTCCTTCTTCCTCTCCAGATGAGCGGGAGGGCCAGATGAGCCACGTCTCCTCCTCAGACAGCCTGAACGGGACGCGCACCAGCAGCGACTCGGGCAAGGATCCAGAGGGGCCAGCAGGGCTGAGTGTCCCCTCTGACTCTGCTGGTCCCAGGGTCAGCCCGGAGAGACGGGGGTCAGGACCGGGGCCCGTCGTGGCCAGGAGGAAGAGCTCCGACACAGGCAAAGAGCCCAGAGCGGGCTCCTGGCAGGAGAGGAGGTCCTGCAGCTCCCTGTCTGAGAGAGAAGCAGCGGAGTCTCCGGTCAGCAACGGCTGCATCGACAGGTGGAGCATCAGAAACATGAACCACACCTGGGAGGAGTGTGTGTTTTGTGTGTGTGTGTGTGTGTGTGTGTGTGTGTGTGGGGGCTAAGCTGACTCATGTTATTTTTATTAACTAGCTGATAAAGATGTACAGTATTTTGCTCATGCAGTTGGTTTAATCAGTAGTTGTGAATCTCTGAACTTTGCCGTCTTTTGACTGCTCCACAGTTTGGGGGAGGAAGATCAAAATGCGACCGAGAAGAGTCTCCAGTCAAACGGAGTCGAGCACGGCAGACCCGGTGAGGACGCGCACGCCACCCTCTGCGCCGGCCCGGTCAACGGCGGCACCGACGCAGAGTGCTAGGATGGCCTCTGAGGATCCCCGGGCTTGTCTCTCTAATTTGATCCATGCATTGATTGGCCGATGTGAGAGTGACGTCATCAATGTTCACTCTCGCATCAGAAGGTTTAGGGTGCGGTCACACGTTTGCCTTTTTGTTTATTGGGTCAGAACCATAATGGAAAAGTTGACTTTGTTGTACTTTTGTATTTGTTGTGTTTTTCAGATTCACACTAACCATTTAAAAACCAACCCGAGTCTGTAAAGAAAAGTCGCATGACTGACATGAGCTAATTTATTGAACAGAGTTTGGGTCCAAGCATCTCTGATTCCATTTCCTGAAGCTTCTTTTCACTTCTCTAACAATGCCGAAAAGCTGAATATGAGAGTTTAAATGTCATTGTCCTCACATGGACAAACGACCTGAGGTTGGACACACTGCAGATAAACTGATCAGAACATCTTGGTGTGAACGCACCCTAACCTGCCTGCCATTGTAGAAGCCCTACCTCCTCAAACAAACAGTATCTGTCGCTCGTCAATAGTTGAGAGATATTCAAACTATAATCCTTGTTGGCCGAAACCATCCTGAGAAAAAAACATCTGTAGAAGTACATTAAAAATAAGGGGGTAAAATAAATGACAATGACGGTTAATATTAGCTCCCTTTTCTGCATTTTATCTGATATTTATATGACTGCGACTGCTTTCCTTCATGTCTCACAGAAGGTGATTCATGTTGGCCAATAAAGAAGATTTTAGATATGGTCAACTCAAAGTATAACTAGTCTATTGTTGGGATGGAAAGTCTTAAAAAACTGAAGGAAAACCTGCACCAAGATTTAAAAAAAAAAAAAAAAAGAAGTCAAATGTTTAAGGCAGTGGTTCAGGGAGGCTGAAAGGACAGGCGAGATGAATAAAATGTTGTAGAACTATTTCTGGAGAAGGAAGTAAGAAAACACAAATAATCTGCTACAAAAAGTTGTTTACTTTTCATACTTTTTGTAATCATTGCTTTTTTGTTACTGTGACTCTAATTGAACTCTCCTGCAATCTGTGATGTATTAAGGGGTGAAAAAAATTAAGTTTGAGAACTACTGATTTAATGCAACATGTCCAAAACTGACATTTTGAATGCTTCAAGCTCCACATCCATTTCGGACCTTTTGCATAAAATTCTTGACTTTTTTTTAATTTATTTTTTTTAACTTTTATTTGTTTTTCTTTAGTTTTGAGTTTTGTAATCTCCATTGACCAGACAGTTATCTTCAGTGCATTCTGACGGCATAAAAATGAAGTGGTTTATGATCAGAAAACTAAAAACAAAGCATCCACCATCATTAAATCCTAAACTGAAGATGCCAGTATACGCAGTGCAGCTGAATGTTTTCACAGCTCAATAAAATTACATGTAAAAAAAGGCTGAAACCACCTGGAATAATCAATCACATAAACAGAAAACATGGCGACAGTGCAGTCAGTGTGGGGCTTTCTACAATGGCCGATATTCTAAGCTGTTATTCAATAACCAGAGCATTTATCAATCTGCTGTGCATCAGTTCTTTTCTTTGAAGGTTTTCTGAACACGAACCTGTGGATCCTGGAGGACCGACGGACTGAACTGTACGAGGGAAGCTGCACTTTTTTTGCACAGAACCTCCGTTTTCTTCAAAACACTTCAACTTGTACAACGACTGCAAAGCTTTCGGTTGATGTTTTTTCTCTACTTGATGCACAAAGTTCAATATGTTCAATATCACTTTGTGTCATCAGAAGGAATGCACTGTGCTGTTTAGAACTTCCTCTGCTTCTCCTCTTTACTCCCAGTTGTAGTGGGGGGTGCACAGTTGATTAATGTGTAATAATACGGTGGTATTAGCTTCATCAGTGGCGATATTGAAACACATTTGAGGTTTTTAGTTAAAATTCAAATAATGTGTTTTCCTTCAACCACTGAGGCAGATATTCGTGATTAGGGTTGGGACAAAAACATTTTTGAGAAGTGCTAAATTGAAACAAACAAGTCGATAAATACTTGAAAATGTTTTGTCATTGGTTAATTTTAAATCATACGTGGTTTCCACCCGGTCATTGTAGTATTTGGATTAATAATAACCTAAAGACTAAATCCTAAACACATGCTAGGATCACCAATGTTCTTACACCCAGCAATACCAAACTATTGGATGGTACGAACATACTGATGATTTAGCTATAAAGATGTAAAGTTTATCCTGAGGGTGGCACTAGAGGAAAGGTCACAGTGTTATTTAAGTCAAATGGGTTCATCCTGTGGGGAGCTGGTATTTAATTAATTAATTTGAAAATAGATTTGAATATTTAATGTGTAGAAGTGGAAATTTTGACCTGATGGTGGCGTCTGAGGAAAAGGTCAGGAGGTCATCAAAATCTTTAGGATTCATTCTATGGGGACCATGAACAGGAACGGCACATTTCATGGCACTCTGGCTGGTCTTGCATGAACTTCCTGCCTGACACCGCCATCGCCAGGGGGACAAAAACACACCATGAATTCTTTCCTCAGTGCAATCAGTAATTGTTGATATAATTGTGAGTATTATTTGATTGATAGTTCCACTTAATTTTGCTTTCCGAGCAATCTGCATCCACCGATGAAGGCCAAGAGATGTGGCTGAGAGCTCCAGATATCTTCACCTTCAAGCTCTCATTGACTGAAGTCGTGAGCCCTAATTGTGCATCCCTGACTGTAGTATCCAGGTATTTAGAGTATCTCATTCATGAACTTTCCAACCTCTTCCTGAGTCTAAATGGAGGGACGCTGAGTGAAAACACCCCAGGAACAACTTTTATAACCATGCAGGGTGAAAAAAACAAAAAATAGTCCAGAAAGCACTGAACGTGGAAAGGCTCTTTTCCTTTTTTTCCACTTTTGCTGCTGAGGCTCCCATCCAGGTTTCAGCGTGTCGACTATCAGTGTGTCATGAGGGTTTGAACTGGAAATCAGACAAATGTGGAATAGAAATGTGACTGATATTTTCAGGATTAGAGTAACAGGAACAAGAGCAACAGCAAAGATGGTAGCACAGTTCCAACTAAATCACATCTTACAGAAATGTTCTCAGGGTTCATGGGACAGCATTTCACCAAACCCAATTTGCAGGCGCCGTCAGCAAAACGTTTGGGAGGAACAAACAAACAGAAAGCCTTTTTTTTTTTTTTTTTAAAGCTAGTGGTTAAATGAGCGAAGGGTTGGAACAGTTTTGGAGGATTGAGGTGCTTGTGTACTTTGTCTACCTCTCCACAGACACCTGCCTCTAAACCTATACGTCCTGAATCACATTTTGTGGTGTGAAAACTATTGAGATCCTGTCGTAGTCCCTCCACCAGAGATGAGATGTCTTCCACACGCCTTCCTCCACTGAATCAGCACTGAGTCCAGAGTCCTGTACGCACACATATTTCTGAGACGCCCTCATTGTTTCTGCACTCGGTCAACACGCTCGCCATCACATCTCACCGTGCATTCCTTGACTTTTATGTTGTAGGGCCTACTGTCTAGCCAATATATAGCTTTCCTGACACGTGATGCAACATTAAGAACAATTTTGAAAAGTATGCAATTACATAAGGCACATTTGTATGATGCTTTCACACCTTGTCATTCTTTCTTAAAACACAGAATCACATTTAAAAGTGCTTTTTTCTTCTGTCCATTAGGTGTATTTTATTCTAATGCAAAGGACCAGATGTTAAGGAGTTAAGGAACTGTTAGGGTGCACATAAAATAACCCATTCGAGCCGTCGAGCTGCCACAGGCCTGAATATTATGCATATCGAGGCTTTGCACAGGCCTTCAGACGGCTGCAGAGGTTGCCTGCAGCTGGGTTATGTTTTGGGTCCTTGTACTGATTGCATAGATGTTAACCAAGTGGCTACTTAACAAAGGGATTTACTGTATCTGACAGTTTGGGTGACTATAGATATTGAGTGTTAAAAAGGTTTTTTAAAACGTGGATTTTCATTTTAGCATCACTTGAAATAAATTGCAATTCAAACTAAAACTAGTGTTGTCTTTATTTGGAGAAGAAATCAGCAAAAGCAACTTATTGAAAGTAGGATATATACTAAAATATTGTTTGAGTTTGTGGAACATAAAGGGTCAGTGAAAGCTGATAAAAGGAAGCGAGAGAAATAAATAAAAACCTCCAAAAAAGGTGCACCAACTGCAAGCTTCACAATCAAAAAGCCCTGATGGAGTACAGTATTAGCTTTCTTCCAAGACACAAAACGTTTACATTTAAATTGTTAAATAGGCGTTTTATTCATTTAAATTGCAAAAATAGGCTATATCAAAAATCAACTAAAATTCAATCTCAGGCACCCTTTTAGACAATGAGTCAGTCAGTTCTGATTCAGTGTCAGCAACGATAGAAAATCAAACGTTTATTCAACATTAAACATAAGGAGCCTTTGGTTTCAGTGTCAGGCATCAGTGGAGATTCAGTGCTTCTGACAAAATGTTGACTAAATCCTGTTCTGCTACTTTTAATATCTCATTCAGTCAGCGTGGCTTTCAATATAGAACAGTCATGTTTCTTATGTAGGCCTAGAAAACAGTGAAGGGACGTGGTTTGGTCACATAACAACCTGAACCTACACAGAACACGAGAGAGTCCCGGACCCAGACCGCGTCCCTGACCGTGTTAGAGGGCGCAGTTCGGTCCGGAGCAGGAGGTGGTGGCGCGGTGAAGAAGCTCACGCACCGCCGGAGCAGGAGGTGGCGCGGTGCGGTGAAGAAGCTCACGCCCCGCCGGAGCAGGAGGTGGCGCGGTGCGGTGAAGAAGCTCACGCCCCGCCGGAGCAGGAGGTGGCGCGGTGAAGAAGCTCACGCCCCGCCGGAGCAGGAGGTGGCGCGGTGCGGTGAAGAAGCTCACGCCCCGCCGGAGCAGGAGGTGGCGCGGTGAAGAAGCTCACGCACCGCCGGAGCAGGAGGTGGCGCGGTGCGGTGAAGAAGCTCACGCCCCGCCGGAGCAGGAGGTGGCGCGGTGAAGAAGCTCACGCACCGCCGGAGCAGGAGCACGAAGGGCTTCAAGATGGCGTCGCAGTACTACCAAGAGATGCAAGAGAGCTTCAAAAACAACAACAAAAGTCGAGAGTTCCCGGCTCACACGGCCAAGGTCCACTCGGTGGCGTGGAGCTGCGACGGCAGGAGGCTCGCCTCCGGCTCCTTTGACAAGACAGCCAGCGTTTTTGTCCTGGAAAAGGACCGTTTGGTGAGTCCCGGCTAGCACGCTGGCGTTAGCCTCGTTTCAGTGAAGTCGGGGTTCAGGGTTTTGGCTAAACCTCTACTAACAAAACGGTTATGAAACGGCTAAAATACGGCACAGATTTGATGAAAATGTAGATAACGGCTTGTGTACAAAACCCACAGCAGAAAAATGTTCCCTTAAATATCTGCTCGTTTATCAAATGCTCACGCCCTGCCCGTTAACGAGCACGGGAAACCAAATGTAAAGTAACCTTATATATCAAATTATCAGCCTTTTTGAATTTTGAACATATGCCGAATTAAAGAGCGTTTAGCGGTGATTGAAGTACTTGTTTTCATCTTTGTTTCTTGAGGTGGGTGTGTATGGAAAAAAGAAGTCATCCCAAAAATTACAGGTTTTCTTCATGATGTTCTCCATGACGAATGAGCAAATCAGAAAAAATGTCTATACTTCACTTCACCACTTTTAATTAAAGTTATTATTGCTTAACATATTATAGTGGTTAATTTGAAAGTGAAACTATATTTTACCATTACTATTTTAAATAGCTGAATGGACTGTATTAGTGGCAATATGGGATTTTATTTAGATGTAACTACCAGTGATGGTGGCGTTGCAGACACTTTATTTGTTTGTGGGAACTTTTGTAGTTCTTTACACCAAGTGGGAAATGTCAGAAATTCCTGATATCTCCAACTCAGCATTACAACTGGGAAGGGTACGTTAATGTTTTTTTTTCTCACTCTGCTGCTTGTTAATGTCGTCTGTGTAATCTGGTGCGAACATGGTATTATTTTGGTAACGCAGAGGCGTCATTCAGTCTATAAGGGTTCAGGACTGAGTGTATACGGTGGACATTGGAGCTGGGCCGATGAATACCTGTCAAATCTGAGTTTGTCTCTGTCCCCAGGTGAAAGAGAACAACTACAGAGGCCATGGGGACAGCGTGGATCAGCTCTGCTGGCATCCAACCAACCCAGACCTGTTTGTCACAGCATCTGGAGACAAGACCATTCGCATATGGGACGTCCGCACCACCAAATGCATCGCCACCGTCAATACGAAAGGTGGGACCTTAGTTTTTTTCATTTTTATGTAAAAGATTACAAATAGCAAATATAAAATGGAAGTTAGACCTCTACGTTACAGTACAAGTATTTGTTTTGATATACTTAACAAACGGCATTGTTAAGCAGTTAAATGAGAAAAGAAATCGGACATTTGGCATTTTTGCCCAAAGTCTGTTTTCTGTCTGTTTTGCTCTTAACAAACCGGATGAAGTTGATTTGAGTGGAGCGAGATGTGAGTCATGTAAACGGCACTACAATACTATGTGAGAACTTCAGTGGAAGTTGGCACGGCTGCAAACTCGTCGCCAGAAGCTTAACAGCAGGACTCCAGACGCTAGTTTTCACAGTAAGACGTCCCGAGTTACACCTCCTACGGCTGACTGAAGCGACGAGACACTCTGCTGCCTCCCTGCTGCTCTGTTTCCCTCTGTCCTCATGAAAAAAAAGTTAAACTAATTTATTTACTGCTAAACCTGTAACCCGTAAGTTATTTAATTAAGGAGTCCTAAAACTCAAGTTAAACCCCTTTACAAAAATGGTAAAGATTGTATTCTGTTTGCTGGTGAGTAAATAATTCAACAGGAAAACCTGTTAAAGAAATGGTTTGGTGGGGAGCTTTTTCAGGCTGGTGGGTGATGAGGAAAAGAACTAGAAATTATGAAAATGTAATTAAATACTTTTATTGACATTGTGAGAACCCTGAATCCCAGCTAAACTGTCTGCGAGCGTTTAAAAAAGTCTCATTTGATGTTTTTTAGGCGAGAACATCAACATCTGCTGGAGCCCTGATGGTCAGACCATCGCTGTCGGGAACAAAGACGACGTGGTGACTTTCATCGACGCCAAGACGCATCGCTCCAAAGCAGAGGAGCAGTTCAAGTTCGAGGTGAACGAGATCTCCTGGAACAACGACAACAACATGTTCTTCCTCACAAACGGCAACGGCTGCATCAATATTCTGAGGTAGGAACCAAAGAGAGCGAGACTGGGTAACAGGATTCAGCAGCAAGCAGTCCTGCAGAATATTTTCCCAATTTCTCAATCCGTTTTCTCACTCTGACACCTGCCAGCTGCCAAGTGAAGCTGCTATTCGCTGAAGGTGTGGCGTTAGATGCTTGTGCTTTTTGGTGTTTGATTTTCCTGCAGTTTTTCCAATTCACACCACAGGCAGACACCAAGACTGATAATGGAAGTGCACAGAGGAAGCTTTTTCTTTCTTTTTTCCACGTTGCTGGCATCAGGGTGACACACAGGACGGGTTCTGTTTTTTGTTTTTTTTATATTACAGGACATGAAGTTACTTTATAATTGAGAGGTCTCAGTTTGCCTGATGGGGGTAAACAGAAGCCACATGACCCTCAGGTCAATAGAGAGGCTGCTCTTCTTCTGCATGCTGGGTTACTCTGACATGGCGGATGTGGAGTTTGCCACTAAAATAAAGTGCAAAACACACCCGCCAACAGCGTGGCATGTGCTCCATAACAATTAAAGGCCCACAAGAAAAGCATAAATCCACTAATGCAACATATCACATATCAAGTATTTTATATATCCTTATTTAAGCAGCAAATCTCCCATCTCCTCCTACCTGTAGGAACGTTCATTGTGTGGTCGTTTTCTGTAGTTTGCAGGATTTCATTTTCAGCCATCGTGGTGTCGTCTTCATTCGATACCCTGAAAAGAAAAAAGTAAAGACATTCTTAACCAAAGATCAAACCAAATTAACAACATGCATGAACTGAAACACGCTGTCGTCACTACACAACACCGTGGTTCCCAAAGGAAAACCCATCCAGGTAACTGGTCCTTTTCTTTAAGGGTTCTTGGGTAATCCACAATTTATCTCTTTCACTGTCACCTCTCACTTTGTTGTTCACCTGTATGCGGCACATTTGTGGTTTTTTTTTCCTGGAAGTCAAGAAGGTTAAAACTCCAAATGCACCTGGTGTCAAGATCCTGATTATTATAACTTGTGCAAAGTCTCTGCTGCTGTCTCTGTACTCTATAAAAGTCGTGTGGTTCTGAGCTGAAATCAACAGTATGGTGGGTTTTTTTTGCAGTTATCCAGAGCTGAAGCCCATCCAGTCCATCAACGCTCACCCGTCCAACTGCATCTGTATCAAGTTTGACCCCACAGGGAAATACTTTGCCACGGGAAGTGCCGACGCCCTGGTCAGCCTGTGGGACGTGGAGGAACTGGTGTGTGTACGCTGCTTCTCCAGGTCAGTCTGTGTACTCTTTGTATTTGGATTTTCATCTTGTTTGTTTAGTTTTTTTACTTTTTTTGGGTGTGTATCGTGACATGATAAGATGACTAAGAATCCATCCTTTTATTGTATCGTGGATTTATTTTCATTTCTGCTGACATTTGTAGGCTGGACTGGCCTGTGAGGACACTGAGCTTCAGCCATGATGGCAAGATGTTGGCCTCCGCCTCCGAGGATCACTTCATCGACATCGCCGAGGTGGAAACAGGTTGGTACGACAATTTACATCGTCAGAGAGACCAATGAAAGTCAGCCTCAGATCCTTTTGAGTCTCTCTTCTCCAGTCTCTCTTTTCTCCTGGTTTGCTGAATGTTAATGCAAAATAGCAGCAAAACAAAACCTGTTAAAATCCAAGGCGGGCTTTCAAAGGTGTCCAGAGATTGCTATTTTTCTATTAAATAAGGTGCTCGAAATTATGCTTCAGGTCTATGCAGCAACATTTAGAAAACTGCAGTTTATACGAAATACAGTTCATCACTGAACATTTTCTAAGAAAAATACATTTCTTTTAGCTGTGATGACTAATTTTTGCTTTTAAAGAATTTGACGTGTTTTTTTTTTTTTTTTGCGTGTGTGTAGGAGAGAAGCTGTGGGAAGTTCAGTGTGATTCTCCGACCTTCACTGTCGCCTGGCACCCAAAGAGGCCACTGCTGGCCTACGCCTGCGATGACAAGGAGGGCAAATACGACAACAACCGGGAGGCGGGCACCGTCAAACTGTTTGGCCTCCCTAATGACTCCTGAGACAGATGAGCTGAGCTTTTCCTGGTAAAACTAGAGAGCAAAGTAAAGGAAGCATCACGAGTAAACCCAAGAAATCCTGTACAGCCCCAAAGGATGCTGCTGCTTTGCATTTTGGCTGTAGAGCAACGGTAACCTTTTGCCACCAGCAGATGGCGCAGCTGTCCTTTAAAACAGCTGACTTCATTCCCTGTTTTTATACACAGATAAAAACACAACTCCCAGTGCTGTAATATATAGGTTTTATGTAAAATATGCAGTGTCTTTTTGATATTAAAATTGGTCTCTTTATAAATCGTGTGTCTTGAGCTCTGATTGCTGAAATACCACTTGTGATGTTTGTTCAAATGTCAAATTCATGAAATTCTCTTAAATCTTAAATTTGTCCTAAATGATCAGTTTTACACAGCAGTCAGGTTTATATATTTATAATTCTAAAATGTATACATTTATATTCATGGTATCTGTTTAAGTCTGTGTTGCCTTTAAACAGAGCTGTAGAATGAAGCCTACGCAGTTTTTGTGTTGAGAGCAGAGAGTCTGAGCAGGAAAGCACTCATTTAATTACTCTGGACCTTGAACCGCTCCTGCCTGCCTGCCTGCAGCGTGGGTGTGTGTATTGGATAATAAAAGGAAATAAACATACACTAACCCGTACACAGCACAACCCCACAGCCGATCTTTCATTCACACACGTTTGCACCCAGAAAACACTCCAGCTCTGCCTCTGCACACTCCAAACAGCAGGCTGATGTATTAGTTTTATGAGATCTCATTAAATATTAAATACAGTTCTCATCTAACATAATGGAGGGTTCCTCCTTTACTGGAGATACAGAAAATCAGTTCAACCTGACAGGAATTTTAGCTTCTTTTTATCATATTTTCATTACGTAATTACAGAAGTGTATTACTGTCACGCTGAGAAAGAAAAACCTCAGTATCACGTGAAATCGTGAAATGTTTATTGTTATAACAATATTTTCACATTATTACGACATACAAACTTTACCTTTTCTTATAACAATATACATTTTTTCACATAACATGAAATAAGATAAATCATTGTTTTTCAAAACTTTTCAGGTAATAAGGTGATTCTGACATGTTTTTTTTTTCTGGTGTGGCAGCATTTCGCTTCCGTACGTAACAACTACATCTTGTGTGAGTTGGTTTTTATGTAAACTCTTTCTGTAAGAATGTTTCTCTGCTGTGTGTAAATACAAGAGATCTGAAGGTGTGTTGCAGCCACATTAACTCTGGTTTTGGTGCTGTGCTTGAGTATTTCCATGAATTATTAAGTATTTCTGATAGCTGGAGTTGTTCTTTACTTTTCAGATTTGTAAATTAAAATGCGACAATATCATAAAAGATAACTAATAAGATATTATTTAGTTCTTTGTCTTTCTTTGTTTCATTCTTTCCTTCATCTCAGAACAAGCTGATGAATATCAGTACAAACTATTGACCCTCGCCAGCTTTAACAGATAAAAACCCTAAAACAGCCATCACCTGACAGTGGGTGTGTCTGTCTGTCTAAGCCGCTCTCTCTTGACCACTTCATCTTCCTTTTTTGTCGTGACAGACGTTCGCAGTGTGAACCCAGATCGGAGGCCCTCGGCCTGGGCCGGTGACAGGTGGTAGCTCCCTTTCCCCGGAGCCTCAGACCAGCAGGCTGCAGGATGTTTTGCCTCGCAGCTTCCTGTCATGGTAGCAGGGATGTCACAAAGCCCTCCTCAGCAACCTCCTTTAATTAATCTTCATTTGGTTCCACCCCACAGGAGAGCTGCGCTGTCCAAGAAAACAAAAACGCTCACAACCTTCCTGTGGGCTGAAGGCTCTCTGCTGACTGGCCTGTATTGGTCATAGCATGAAAGTAGCCATTCTTCTAATTAATTAATTAATTGATTTTTATTAAAAGTTGGGTATTACTTACAGTGTTTTCGCTGCTGTGTGTGTTGGGCTGTGGAAAACCTATTTTACATCCAGTTCATTTTTAGTTGATATGACGACTTTAATGCAATTTTAGTCGGCATGCTGGCATTTTATATAGTGGGAACTGTGTAAAAAAATACATTGTGTGTGTTTGTTTTGGGATCATTTTGGAGCCAACATGCAAATCAGTAGAGTCAAGCACCTGGTGTTGAATTTAGCATCGTGGTGTGATGTAGCTGGATGGCCCTTGAGCGTGTCTCCCTGCTGATCCCAGCTGTTATTTATTGTAGCCCAGACATTGTGAAGAGGTCGGTCAATATCCATGGATGTGATTGCCAGCGAGCATCTTGGGATAATAAATCAAATATAGCTTCCTGCAGGGTCTCCTTCATCTGCCTGTCTCATTGTGGAAGCAGGAAGGTCCATCTGATTTGACTTGTAATGGTCTGATCTACATGGAGCAACCTCACCGCTCCACTTAGCGCTGGCCTATAAATCACTGCTGTTTTGGCATTTTGATGTGGCTCTGAAGCTCAGTGGATAGAGAACATTACATACTGCTGCTGCTGTGCAAAGGCAAATAGATTTAATCTTGTCTAGCTTTTGAAAAATTGTCATGTAGGTACACTGTAAAGAGCTAGCAGGACAAATCTGTAATGAGCTTATATTTCACTGTTGATTAATGTGTGTTCCTCTTCTCTCCCTGTAATAACACAGACAGTCAGTCAGACATTTGAAAAAATTTCGGGGGCACTACAGGACGTGTGGCAAATCAGGGAGCACAGTTTTAGTCATAGTCTGTCTTACTTTACTGGTTGAGTCAACATTGAGTCTTTTTTTGTTTCAATCACAAAACATGGAATATTTTATCGTACAAATAAGTAGAAATCTACTGTGGGATCAGGCTGGAGAAAATACAAAAGGTTTAACATAAAACATCCCCTTTGGCTTTATTATAAAGTTTTGCTTTAATTGCTTTAGTGTAGTAGTTTGTGTAACAGAGTTTGTATAGTACGTGATTCCACTTGCTATAATTGACATAATTTGATCTGTATCTGTGTAGATTATTGGCTCAAGGGCGCCCTCTCTCAGAGGTGGTAGAGAAATGCTACTGGCAGTTTTGAAACGTTGCCAGTTTATGAGAGACGTGCCCGAGTGTTGCTGTGTGTGAGCTGACTGACCAGTACATATTCTGTTCCTGTTCAGATAATAAATGGCGGCGTACAAAGACAAACAAGCCTCCTGCTCATCATTCTTCACACAGTGCAGAGTCAAACTTTGCCACTCGTCGTTATGAGCGCCATGGCATTGAACATAATGAGTCTGAAGCTCCGTGTGGAGCCGGGACGTGTTGTTTTGTTCTATACACCGCTGTAGGCAAAGGAGGTGTTGGACATTCATCAAGTTTCAGGATTTTCCTCACTTAATCAGGTTTTCACTGTCTGAAGGGACGTGTACACACATCTGCTCTTGTAGCTCAGCCAATACGAACACACCGTCTCTCTGAAATAACCTGTGATTGGCTAAAGTCTCCCGTCACGGGACAGATTTTCTGAAGCCTGAAAACAGAGCCAAGGGGAGGGGCTGAAGTAGAGGTCTGCTCTCAGACCACTTGAGTTACAATATGCTGCACGGTTAATATGGCATTTTTGCCTAATGATGCCAAAAGAAAACTGCCTACCCCAGCTTTATGTAAGGTTATGAATGCAGGGCTTTTACTTGTAGTGGAGTACTTTCACAGTGTGGCATTAGTACTTTTACTTAAGTAAAGGATCTGAGTACTTCTTCCACCACTGCTGCAACATAACAGCCTTTTAATATTAATTTCTTCTTAGTGTGCTTAACATTGCAAACACATGGAAAGTGAAACTGTGTCAGACATGAGCTTGTAGCCCAAATCAAGTTTTCACACCAATCAATATCCTCATTCATTGAACATCAGCTTTTCCCAAGGTGATCGCTCAGATGTGCTTAGGCATGCTGATCAATCCATTCAGACACTAATGCTTTCAGACAAGGTGTATGCGTCTAAATCTCTGTATGTGTGTGTTTACACATTTGCATGAGTGTATCAGTGATGAGGTGTTTGTGTATTTATTCCTCTGTGTGTGTGTTTGTGTGTGTTAAGGCAGGGCAGCTGCATGCTGAGAGATAATCAGACCCACCCGTCCATTTGCTTCAGTCAAAGCGAATTAGTCTCTGGATCTGTTAAAGGGCACTTCGGCCATTCTGGATAATTGACCGGAGGCTTCCTGATTGATTTTTGGAGTTTTGGTGAGATGAGAATCTTTGATGCTCGCTCACTCTTTCACTCTGTTTTCCTGGTAGGTGACTAAATGTGCTTTTTTCAGCTTGAGGGGAGAAAACCAACACAAAATGGTCCAGTAGATCGCCTCAGCCGGCAGCCGTGAAACAGGCTGAAATGGTAGCAACGTAGTCCTTTGGGGCAACCTAAAAGTGCTTATTTTTGCCACTGACTCTGGTTCAGATTGTTATTCTAAGTGTCTGACAACATTATGGAAAGGATCCCTACAGAGACAGACTGTTTTGTTAAAGAGTAAGATCCTTTTTGTTTAACCAGAAACACCATCATCTTCCTGCAACAACTCAACCTCTCGCGAGATTTCAGAGCATTTTGGAATTGATCCAGTAGATCGCCTCAGCCGGCATCTGCGAACAGGCTGCAATGGCTGCAATGTAATTCTTTGGGGCAACTGCACCCGTTTAAGTCCATCCACTAGAAGTGCTTGTTTTTGCCACTGACAGGCTCAGACTGTTATTTAACATGATGGAAAGGATCCCCACAGAGACAGACCTTTTTATTAAAGAGTAAGATCCTTTTTGTTTAACCGTCGTCTTCTTGCAACAACTCAACCTCTCACGCAGTTTCAGAGTGAGACTTTCTGTTTCTGGTTAAACAAAAAAGGATCTTACTCTTTGACATAAAGGTCTGTCTCTGTAGGGATCCTTTTCATAATGCTGTCAGACTCTTTAGAGTAACAGTCTGAACCAGAGTCAGTGGCAAAAACAAGCACTTTTAGTGGACAGACTTTGATGGGTGCAGTTGCCCAAAAGGATTACGTTGCAGACATTGCAGCCCGTTCAAGGCTGCCGGCTGAAGCGATCTACTGGACCAATTCCAAAACTTTTTGTAACTATTAGTCATTTAGTAAACATGTCAAAATAATTCTGGTTTAAAAATACCAGAATTATCCTTTAAGCTTCTGTCTTTCAGTGTTGAAGCGAGTAAATTCAAGTGTCATTATTTTTATGTGCGTGCATGTGTGCAGTATTACCCCATATGAACCATATGAGACACAACTGGCGGGTCAGTTTCATCTTCGTTATCTAATCAGATAGCTGTAGGTAATTGATGAGCTCGTTCATGGCTGAAGATACGGAGCACATGAAGCTGAAACCCGATCTGAACGTCTTCGTGAGGCAGTTATTGGTCGAAGAGTTAATTGCTGTCTCCAGATTAGAGTGACTGATTTTTTTGAAATGGGATCTGTGGTGAATCAAAGACGTTCAAACACGATATTTGAGGGGTGATTTTCAGAAGGTTGGTACAAACCTTTTTCTTTTAGTTCTCTCTTACTTTCAAAAGAATAATTTGTGCCCTTAAATGGCAAAAGTGTCCCTCTGTAGCCAAGTAGAGCTCCACAACTTTGATACTGCAGATGTCATTCAGTTTCTAAAACTCAGTTTTAAAGTTTTTACTATGAAACAATCTGTTATCCACTAAAATGTGAAAGCTAACATCTGAAAGCTAACAAACTCCATAAGGGAGAAAAAGGACGGCAATAAAAAAACATTTGTGTTGTTTTTCATCACAGTACAGAGTTCTTGCAGACATTCATGAAGAACGGATAATTAGCCTCTCACTTGTTGCTGCAGTACGCCTCCTATTGTGTACAATACTACGTGTCTAGCGTTGCGGTGGTGCCATCAACAGGTGAAATTTAATGCTCAACTATAAATTAAAACCTATATTGTAGTTATCTATGCCGGGACTCCCATTAACCCCTTGTGTCAAGCATCAATCCGACTTACCTGATGATAAAACTTTTAATTCTGTCGATCTGGCCTACAAATCGAACAAGGACACACGTCTGTTTTTTTGTTTGCATGTTTTTTAACGACATGTTAACTTGCAAACTTGACTGATAGTTTGCTGATAGTAGACGGTGGCAGAGACTTGTGGTTGTACTGAGCAGCTTGTAAATGTCCTGAACAGCGTGAATGTGATGGAACAAGGGCTGAAAAAGAGCATGTTGCTTAGTCTACCTTTCCTGAATTAATGGAGGTAGAGAAGAGACGTAAAAAACACGAGTCATATTCCTCTCTGCCTGGATAAACTGTATAGAAAGCAGCATGTGTGCTCAGCAAACCCTCCCTGCACAAATAAAGGCTACAGCGGCAGGTTGACCCGACTCTGAGTTTATCACAGACAAAAATAAAAGACGTTCAGGTTTCCAATTTGTGGTTTTGACCTCGGGGAATAAGCAGCGAGGACGCAGATTACTGCTTTAACTAGAAGTGCAGGAGTCAGGACTTCTCTTTCTGGAGAGGCAGTGAACTGCTGACAGCGGCGACGCTCGGCCGGCTGAGCCAAATACTCCGGATAAAGACAAGAAGCACGAGGACACACACACACACACACACACACACACGAGCAGAGGAGAGAGCTGTAGAAAGTAAAAAGGAAAGATAATAGAGGGAGAAAAGTGTGGACGGCAGCATCCATCTTATGGACAGTAGACTTTTCTATTTCTTCCTCTCACCCAACTGATTAAAACATACTTTGGTCATTAAGTTTTTGTCATTCGCTGTAAATTAGAGTTAGAAATTACAAGTTAGTTGGAGATGGAGGAGACAAAAATCCAGAAAATGCTGCTGAATCCAAATTATTGGAGTATTTGATGTACTTAAAAAATTGAAACATGGTAAATACAGAAAAGATATTCTGCGTTAGAGCTGCAACTCACCTTTATTGTAATCAGTTAATGTGTCAATCATTTTTCTATTAAGTGAGGAATAGTTGAGTCTATAAAATGTCAGAATAGTGTGGAAAAATTACTTCTTTGAATATTGCTTTTGTCTAATCAGTAGTCCAAAGCAGAGCAGCAAATGCTCACATTTGAGAGGCTGAAAATGGGCGTGGCTCTGGGGATGGCAATGATTGGTTTACCACTTCAGTGCAGACTGAACTCTCTTGCATGGATTGTCATTAAATTTGATGGCAACATTCGCAGTCCCAAGAGGATGAAGCTCCTGGCTTTTCCTCCAGCGCCTCCACAAGGTGAAATGTTTTGGCTTCTAGTGATAATTGTTGGATGGATTGGCATTACATTTTGTACAGATATTTATGGTGATCCACTGACTTTATCTCCGGCATCGGGTCAGATTTGTCCAGTGCTTTGGTTCATAACCAAATTCCTGCAAAACTAATGACATTTCCATCAGCTGCACTTTGTGTTTAGTGCTAATTAGTAAATGTTAGCATGCTAACACGCTAAACTAAGATGGTGAACATTATACCCGCCTACGTAACCAGGCTTCCCAGGTCCTCAGTGACCTTGTGGTTCCACTCAGAGCTTCGGGCTCAGTAACACGTGGAGCATCCAACGGGAACTGTAAGGTGCCCTGAACAGCTTCCTCTGTTCCGGGATCAACATGTGGAACTCCTTACATACAGAACTCAAACTAGATCCTGACTGGGATCATTTTAAACTCAAACTGAAACAGTTTTGGAAGAGGGATCAGTCATGTAGTCATGAATGATCTGGTGCTTCTTGTTTTATGGTGCGTTACGGTACTGTCTCTATTTGTTGCTGAGTTTTATGTATTTTAAAGGCCCATCTAGGGACGGGCATTGGGCTATAAATGCTGTGGTGTGTGGCGTTGGTTTATGCTACATACTTGTCCCTGTACACATAAACATGAAATAAATAACAGTATGCAAACAACACTGCCTTTTGAGCATGTGCCGCTGTGCCTAAGTACAACCTCACAGAGCAGCTAGCGTGGCTGCAGACGCTCAGTCTTGTTGCTTGATAAATAATGATTGATTGACTATTAGAATTGTGGTAGGTTAATTTCTTATCAATCAACTAATGGTTTCAGGACTAGTGTGCATATTTTTGCTGTGATACATTCAAGCCTGATAAAAAAACCATCTTGCATCTTAAGCTACTAAAACTATTTAAAAACCCTTTGAATTATCTAAGAAATAAATCGTCACAATAACTGAAACAAGACTAAACTTTATAGTTCGTGTTTAATTCTTAGTTGACAGACTAGAGTTCGTTGGACTCTCGTCCACCTCGTCCTCTCATCACAGCAGGTGAAGTGATGTTCGCTGCATGAAGCGGCAGTTTTCTCTTTTTGTGTGTCAGATTGTTAGAATTTCCTCCGTGAATCAGACTCGCAGATTCAAGATTTATCAACAAGGAATTCCTACTTCTACCTGATGACTCTCTATCATGTTTTCCTTCAGACTCAATGAATTTAACAAGTTGTTTACTGCGATCACTGCCCTTCCTCTTTCTCCCGTTTTTCTGCTGTAATGAGAAAGGGATGCTGCAGCAATTAATCTTATCTTTTCTTCTCTGAACTATTTCCAACACATAAAGCGACTAAAAACAATGATGGATCGTTTAACGAAGCAGGAGCAATGGCTTGTTCACCGATGATAAACTGGACTCCTCTCTGTGACTAATGGACTAATGAGAGCTGTTACACAGCACAGCAGAGGAAGAGGAGGAGGAAACAGACCAAAAATAGTGAACACAAATATAGAAGCTGCTTTAGTGAACCTGTCCGGGAGCAGATACCCGGGTTTAACGCAGATTGTGATGCTTTCTGGGTCTTTAAAATCCTCTTCCTCTGTCTTTGTCATCATTATTTTGTGGTGAAGGGTTGTAATTACTTTCTTGTGAGCTCATTTTCGCTCCCTGCTAGTGATTTCCTACGTTACCCAGAATGCCAGTCAGTGTTCTGTAAACAGCAGAGAGCAGTGACGCCTGAATGCAGTTTGTGAAATATGAATGACTGGATCTACTGTAAAGCTCCTGGACAGCTTCACTGTGTTTTAGCTTTATTTTTTAATCACTGCTTTCACTGTAGCAGGAGGGAGAAGAAAATAGAGGAGGAGGAAGAGGGAAAGAAAAGGGAAGCAAAAACGACAGGTGAAGAATAGAAGGCACTGCAGGAAGGAAGCAAAGAAGCAGCTATGAAGGTAGAAATTAGAGAAAGAAGAAAGTTTAACTTGGGAGAGAGAGGAAGGGCTGAGGAGAGAGTGTAGAAGGAAGCAAATAGGAAGGAAATTATATAAAGAAGCAGAGGAGGAAGAGGAACGTAGCTAAAGAACAAAGAAGGGAGATAAAGAAGGGGGAGCTATAAAATTCTTTTTTCTTTTTTTATTATGTGTTTTCTCGTGTCTTTTCAGTCTTTTTCGATTCTAAAACACTTTATAACAGCCTCTTTTCAGGACAATTAACCAATCTATTAACCCTCTGAAAGGTAAAGCAAGAAATCTCATTCTTCACCCTGAAAACAGCAGTTTGACGAAACAACCTAACTCAAGATCAACCGACAAGCTTCTCGTCTGTGTTTAGTTTGTCAAACTAACATTTCCAGGGTCAAGAATGAACTTTGATGCATAGTTTTAAATCCAACATGGACGAGAAGTTCTATTTTAAGTGCTATGGATCAAGCAGCTACTGAGCTCGCATGCCAACACATCCGTGTCCATGACAAATAAGCAAACGCCACCTGCTGATGAAGACTGTGCTATACGGTCGAAAGGTCCAAAAAAGCAACTAAGTAGACCTTGAGTTTGGGATTTTTCTCGTCAAGCTATTGTAAAGTGCTGACTGTTTTGTAAGTCGTTATTTAATATTTTAGTGCCAGTTAGCTTCTCATCAACTCGCAAATATTTCCCAGTTATTCACAAAGAGGCAAAAAACATGAGAAAAAGGCTTCGCATCTCTGAGATACAGGAAGTACATAGATTCTGCACTTTATGTTCAAAATCAAAATACTAAGGGGAGAACATTTGTTCTCAAACTCATCTCACCTTGTTGCACATGGGACCATCTCTCATGAGGACAAATAAACGTCAGAGCAGCAGCTCTGTGATGGATGTGGACTGAAACACTGTTGATTTAAACAGTGATTTTTCAGCATGAAAACGTGATGAAGTGTCTTTCCGGCTGCATGTGAACAGATGGAGCACAGACACATCGGGAAACACCCTCAGTATTATCTGTGTATGAATTATTCACTATGATTGAACTTGATGTGTTTCTGAGTAACATCTGGTCCACGCTGCTGTTTTTGTGGGACACAGTGATCACCAGGGTGGAGGAAAGAACAACCTTTCTCACCATCTGAGACATGATTTCATTTATAGCAAATAGTGGCTGCAATTACATGAGCCAATATTTCTCCTCAATGTATTGAATCCAACTGACGACTCCCACAAATGAGCATTAAATAAAAAGGTTGAGTGAGGTGTCCCGTTGACACTTCTGTGTGCACTCCACCACAAGCAAATGTTAGAGGAAGAATGCACGCCAATACTCTGGTTTACTGCTGCAGTGACAGTTTTATTAGAATATACTTCTACTGCAGGTACTTTCTGTTTATCGCCCTGAAAAAAACAAAAAAACATCACGTGTTCAAAGACGTTCTCTTGGATGAGATGACTGTAACTACACTGGTCCAAAGGAGTAATGGCCCCGCTTCATACAGACGTCTTTTGAAGATTTATTCTGTCTGTCTCTCTCTTTCGTCATCAGACACCGTGAAAACTTCAAAAAATAAAAGACGTAAAATGTTTCAAATATATATCCCTCAGTCAGTTTAAAGTCTCTCAAGCTAGCATCCGTTGATAAACAGTCCCGAACACGTTAGCACAACAGAAATGTGATGAAATCAAATCAAATGACTGAAAACGTATCACACCGTCCATGTAAAGGGACATCAAACAAACATTATTACATAAACCAGATGAAACACAATCACCGTGTGCGCCTCGTGCAGAGTCTGGTTATTGTGGGCCGTATGTCTTTAATCTGCATCCATGTTGTCTCTTACCCATAATGCCACGGTTATGCTCTTAACTAAACTTTGGTCATGTGACCTGTTACACTCTACATCAAAACACAACCTTACATGAAGAGCCCTACATTTTTAACCAACAATTATCTTAAGGTGGTATATTATATAGACACATTTTTCTTTTTTAATCAATGACAGTTACAATGACTAACAATTTAAGAGTGGTGCATCTTTCCAGGACAGGATCTTTGAGCCCTTTACTACAGATATTCTGACAATACAAAGTGAGTAATTATCCAGAGTGTTTACATGTCAAACTTAATGAATGCAATGTAAAAGTTTAAAACCAGCCCTTTCACACTGAATGAGGTTTAGTTTACACAGATGGAGATGTTTATATGGAGGTGTTCTTTTATTCTGATTATTAGTGAAATTAAAAAGGTGGCATGTAATCGCTGCTCCTGATCCTAATAACACTACTGATGGTCTGAACAAACCAGACCATAGTAGTTTAATCACATGGATTGTCACTTTTAAGGGGCAATAACTAAAACTTTTCTTGCTGTATGTCACAGACCATAGGATAATGAGTCTGATTAGTAACAAAAAAGTGGTGGTGAAACTAATGTGTTAATGCATTTGAACACATACCTAAACACATTACTTTTAACATAAGTTCTTTACATATTTAGATCATTGTTAAACCCCCTGTCCTGTGTACACCTGTGTTTTTCAGCTATACTCTTGATTTCAAAATTTAAACAGTACGTGAAGGCAGCATACCAGCTGAAGTATCAGCTGTGTGCCGACCTTAAAGGACAGTAGTGGTTGTTTGCATGGTTTAACCCACTGACTACAGATTATTCATACCTTACTGAGTTGTTTTCAGTATTTACGTGAACATTAAGTTGTCTTTATGTTTTGGTTGAACTTGCGTCATCGTCACGTGGTACGGAGACCAAGACTTGAAAGCTGGCAGGCAAAAAGTTTTGTTGTTGGGCAATCAAACCTCAAGAGCAACAAAAACATGTGAAAGAAATGGCGGGCGTTTGATGCATTAAAAGGTTGACCTGATCACAGACTGAGGTCAGCAAAGTTCACTGCTTTTAATGTGCATTTGGCCATAATATGTAGATTTGTTCCTATTTGAGGATTATTGTTGTAAATAGTTTTAGAATCCACAGAGTCAGGACTATGGACTGCACACATCAGAATCCGTGTCTGCTTTTCGTTTTATCTGTGAAAACAACATATGGAGCATCTTCTTGGTAACTTGCTGAGATTAAGGCTCAGCCTGCGGATGGTGCAGACCTGAAGAGCTAAACGCACTCTGGACGCTAACAAACCCAAATCACATTAATTAGCATTTTGCCTGGCAGGACATTGCTATTTAAAGGCATCGTGGCTTAATGCAATTACGTCCTCATGCCTGTTTTTGTCATTGAACAGCCTACAGCCGCCTCGTGTGTGTCAAACTGAAAACATATAGTACAATGTTCACTTCACTGTTCTGCTGCTGCTTTTCTCAGCCCACTGAGTGTGTGTGTGTGTGTGTGTGTGTGTTTGGATGGCTTGTATTGTATGATGATTCGTGAGAGGAGATGAAATGAAGCTGCTTCCTCCCTTGTAGGAATAAATTATTATAGAATCAATGTTTGTTTTAGAAGAGATGTTTTAGCATGAGGCAAGGCAGCTTCAGAAGTGCTTTACAAAGGCAAAGAAAAGTATTAATTACATTTTAAAATGAGATCAAATTAAATAAAGTGCAGTTACAATGCAGTAATAAGATGTAAGTTGCCACAAATGCAACAAAGGAAATAAAATGAGATCATTTCCATCCAAATATAACATCAAGTCTATAATAATGATAATGATAATCATTTAATGTCTCCTCTGTTTTCTGACAAAGTCAACTTTGATTTTAACCCAAAAACTAAACCAACATGTCGTGTCAGCTGTGGTTCATTGACTAATATGGAGCTAATCTTGTGCTGCATTTTATTACTGATGAAATTCTCTGCAGTGAGGCTCAACGCTTCTCAGAGGCACGGCAGCTCGTTTCTTCAGAAACCATCAGACTGTTATTACACTTTGTTATTATGTGTTTGGTTTTACAGACTGAGGTTCATCAAAGGAAAGAAGCAGAATGAACATTCAGCAAGTTGACCTACTGTGTTCGTTTTCAGTAATACACATCTAGCAAAGCCATCTGCAAACCTTCTGCTCACCTGTCAGCTGCTCTCTGTCACAGTGAATGAAGGAACATAAACACTGTATAATTTCTCCCCTGTTAAGTAATCTCTATAAACAGATATCTGCATCTGAATTCAGAATCTTTAGACAAGGGACAAGATTTTTGGTATCTGAAGCGTTCTGGTTTACGTTTGTAGTTCAAGTAGTATTGACCAATCATGTTTGAGCGAGCTTTGGTTGCATGCAGGTAAATAGCCCATGTGGATTGGCCGAAATGTAATCTCAGAACCCATCGGATATCGTCTCACAACGATTCAGCCTTTTATCAATCTTGGAACCCTAGAGATTATCTTTTTATTAGCTTTTTGAAAATGTATCTGCATTCAAAACGTCATCAGATGATAGACGATGAGTTCAGAGATTGCTAATCGGATTGTAAACAATGACCGAGGCACGGAAGAGGAAGCCTTGGCCCAGATTAAGTAATGAGACAAGGTGAACTTTCCCATTCAGCAGCCTCATCATATAAGATGAAGCCTATCTACAGTGATACGGCCTTGTGTCAAGTATAAATCTGGCTTTACAAGTCAGTGCTGTGAGATGTTTGTTAGGCCTGGAGGACACAGACGGTGCACTTTGGTGAGATGCAATGAATGTGAAGAAAACTGTGAGAATGAAACGCACCACAAACAGTGAAGCTGTCTCTATATGAAATATTTCAGATCGACTGAACTTCACACAGCGACTCGTCTCGACTTTTTCTAAAAAAGGAAGGCTGCTTCTGTCGGAGTAAAACTTCAGGCCATCGAAGAGACTTAGATCACAAAAATGTGGACTTTAAGCACCACACCAGTAATGAGAGTGTAATAAAATATTAACTTTTCAATATGCAGACAATGAAATAGTGAGAAATTCCTTAAGATGACTATAGAAAGCGACAAGTGTAATTGCAGGAAGCAGCGGCTCGGCCTGAAGGCACAGCGAGCCGATCTGAAGGCCATTAGCAGCTTCATCATCACAATTACACTGATCTCACACAACGGCAACATTAAGCCTTTTAATCCAGCCAATAATCAGACCTGCCTGCATATTTCATAAGTTGAGAGGTTTCTCCGCAGTGGAAGTGGGCGTGTAATGCTGTGTAAGTAACCTCTCCTCGACCCCACAGGATGGATTTTGTGGCGAGGCGAGAGCGGTGACGTGAGCGCCATAACAAAGATTTGTATCCTCAGAGGGCAAGAACGGCTGCCGACTCCGGGAGAATATTACTAATGCTGGATGAAAACCTTGTATCTTCCAAAACCCAACATTTGAGGAAAATGTTTTCTTTGCTTGGAGTTTCAATTGGTCGGATCATTGGATCAGACAATAGCAGCTCTCCAACAATACTTCCAAACTCTCTCAAACCTTTTGCAGCAGATAATCAGAACGTGATGTACGTCGCAATAATCAGCAGGAATGGTTAGATAACTTACTTAAGCTTTGGCTGAACTGGAACTGCTTTGTACCTTTATGGTGTAAGAATGAGGTCCCTTTGTGCCTTTAAAGCTTCTGCACACTGGGATCTGTGAACTCTATTTTATTACATACAAGCTTTCAGTCTTTCAGGCAAATAGGGCAAACAGAGCCCTTAAGCGTCTATATAGATATTCCATTAATTAACCTCCAAACACAAGACCTGGAACTCAGGGGTATTGAAGTCTTGTGATATGTATATGGACTATATGGACTAAGAAGATACTGACATCTTACAGTGCACTTCATTCAGCTTTTCCAGTCCAAGCAAACTACGTACTCGATACTCTGTTAGTATGCAGTAAAGAACTGGGACACAGCAACAGAACCAGGAAACTCCTTTTTTAGGTTCTAAAAAAATGAAATACATGATAAACAATAGGACCAAAACACGGACAAATGGGCCGACAGTGAAGTCCAGGCTTCATTGAGCGTATTTGCGACGGGGGAAATACAACGCTGTTTTGACTCGTCAGAACGAAATATAAAAATCTTGTGTGTGACGTTGTGAGTGACGTTGCTATACCAACCACCGTCACTTCAGCGTTCCTATTGGTGGTGCGAATGCGAACAGGAAGAAAGCCCTTGAAGGTCTGTAGTTCTCGGGGGAGCTCCTCTCAGGGAGTCCCCAGAACCGTTTGGTCTGAAAATGCCTATTGCTATGAAAAACATCGGACAAGTGCCATCAAACCTCATGGGATTATAGATTAAAAAACACAACATAAATCTTCATCTGAGTTGATTTACATCTGTGAAAATTCTACTGCACCTCTATTTTTAGTGCCCTCATCATAAAATTCATGTTGATCCACTTGTTGCTTCCGGTGTATTTCCCTCTGGAGCAGAACGTGAGGGTGTTCGTTCAGCTGATTGAGCCACGTTGTTGGCGTGACATGGTGGTGAGCAGCAGGCAGCACCTGTCCTGTCTGTTTGCTTAGTGTGTCTATGCGTGTGTGTGTGTGTGTTTGCTCAGTGATAAATGAGGCTGGTAATGATACTTTAACAATGAGTGCATTAGTGTTACACCGGGCTTCACATCAGCAGCCTCCAGCAGCAGCAGTCAGACAGGAGGCAGCGACGCCGGCTGCTCTGACAGCTGATGACACCTGAACACAGCAGCAGCATTATTTCTATTTATAAGGAGCTTCTCTTCTCTTAGCTAACACCTGCTCCTCCAGCTTCAGCAGCTTTCTCATAAACTGTTTCTGTCATCAAGCTTTCTGAAATTCTCAATCATGTTCCTTTGCTTTTTTGTCCATATTCTAAGCTGCACTGGAGTCAAATCTAAAAACCACCTTACTATTTTGTTCTCAGTCAGCAATCAACTACAGCTCCCATGAGGCTTTTACGGTGTGGCAGGTGGTTGTATCGTGTGTGTCCACCTGATCCACATGTTTGTTTATAACTGGAAGAGCACTGGCTCTAATTAGTCTGGAGCACAAGGTATCTAGTTTCCTTCTGATGGGTGGACTCCCTGCTGATGTTTACAGACAGGACAAATTAGAGGAAGGGTTCAAAATTGGGGGAAATGTGCTTTTTTGTTAAATCTGTCCAAGAGTGAGATGAGATGATTGATACACATGTTTTAATGCAGGCACCTGGAGGGGGATACTAGCTCAATCATCTATGCATTATGATTTTTCTGTATTTAATTATGACAAAACTTAAGTCAATCTACAAGCCAGAATTTGAGAAAAATTCAGATTTTGTGGCAATAAATTTAAAAATCTGTTGTCACGGTTGACTTCTTCTGGTAAGAGAAGGCACTAACCCATACTTTTAGTATTTAAACAAAGTCTAACCTCAGTCACTAAAATGCTAAGACTGGTTCCAGTCCTGGCTTTAATATTTGGGTTTGAGGCCAGCTGACATTATTCCTCTGCTCTGTTAAAAACTAAATTATGACTCACTCACTTAATGTAGACAACAGCTTGTCTGCTTTTATTCCAGTTCAATATTATTTTCTTCTTTTATTGTGAAAGAGTTGTCCAAAACACCAGTGCCTTTAGACCTGGTGCTGGTTTGAAGGGGTTTTGCACCATCGCTGCTTCAGTTTGGGTGTTTTTAAAAAGGATGCATAAAGACCTGTTGTGTCTCTGGGTTTCTTGTTGGGAATCTGTCGCCATATGCTTTCTTGCTCTCTCTCTCTCTCTCTTTTCTGTCTTGGAGCAACAGAGTGGAGGCTGTGAGGTAATAGTGCGCAGGAGGGGGTGGTGGTGGAGAGACAGAGTGAGAGAGAGAGAGAGAGAGAGAGAGAGAGACGGGATATAGGACAGGCATCAAACGGAGGTTTGGCTGCAGACTGGTCGGGATCCCTTTCGCCGCCTCGGTCGCTTCAGACGCATCAGGTCAGTAAAACCAAACGCACCGTGCGACAAAATATCACAGAAACCGTGTTGGGAAGTAGGCGGCGGGGATGCTCGGTTATCGTTTTGTGCTGTTTGTTTGTTTCTTTTTGGAGGTGAATCGCGTTTGCGGTGCAGCTCGGATGATTTCGGCGGCGTGAAGATGGAGATGAGGAGTGAGAGGGTGCGCACAGGTTTTAGGCGTGAACTGCTGGTGTGCTGTGTGTCTCTGTGTGAGTGTTTGTGCAGATAAACACACGATCATCCAGGCGACAGACGGTCTGCAGCCTGCAGGTATCCGTCAGCTTCACCTGGCCGGATGCTTTCGGGCAGCAGCTCGGCAGGGAAGACACGTTGCCTGCGCGAAAATCCTGGTTTTATATTTCAGTTTTGGTACCCGGTTGCTAATCATCAAGGCGTGCTGGGGGTGATACCTCCCCCCTCCGTCCCGCCCCTCTTCCCCTCCTGCTCAGTGTTACATCTTTTCATCCAGGTGAAGGCGGTGCGAATGATGAGACAGGGGGGAGAAGGAAGAGGAGGATGAGGAGGCTGCAGCTGAGGGCTTTTCACTGAAAATCACTGATGAGGATGAGGCAGTTCCCGCGCTGCTGATGAGGAGGGCCTGCCCGGCTCCGGTCCTCCGCAGTGCCGTCACCAGCACCGAGCACCGAGCAGCAGCAGTGGCAGCATCTCGGCTGGTGATGGATGGTGGCGAGCCTGAATTATTTATAGCTGCCAGTGCATTGATTAGCTGCTGTGTACGTGTGTTTATGGGAGAGGGGCTGTCATAGTGCAGGGCGGTGTTTGAGTGTTTGTGCATCAAGGAAATAATGTTTTAAATGAAAGGTGTGTGTCTCTGTGCACGTGCATGTACGTGCGCTTATCAGATAGTGTTTGAGGTGTGTGTGTGTGTGTGTGAGAGAGAGAGAGAATGGGTGTGAGACTCAAGCATCTTCCAGTAGCCAATCGCATGCAGACAGAGACAGAACCATAGTAACTATAAAACAGCTTTACTGCACATTTAAAGGAAGATCCCTCTAAAATAAGGTACTTTGTGTTATGGAGTTTGGTGCACATTTCTTCTTCCTGTAGAGAACTGGCTGGATGTGTACAACACGGCATCATGTCCACATTATTCCAGCAGCTTCAGTGAAGTTGAATGTTTCAGCGATTTAAAACTATTAATGGTGACTCATGTTTTGAAGTCAACCAGAGCTTCTTATTAAGATCCACCATTTTGCACCAGTGATCAGTTGTACTGGGAGAAATCGTGTAAACCCCTAATAAACATACAATACAGTCAGTAATCACAAAATATAGTATCACTATGAGGACAGTAACTACAATAACGACATCATGGAAATGATGTTTATTGTTCCTCCAGGCTGTTCAGTGATCAGTGATGGGGCTGAAAATCTGTCCTCAAACCAGGATGTTATCTCTCCAGTCGTGTCTTTGTTTGTTTGTTACCAAGATATCTTAAAAATGTGTTACCAGATTAAATTTCTATTGTACGTCACGAGGTTAAGGCGCACCAACAGTAGAGCTACACATCGGGGCTACAGCGGCTACAGAGATACCACCTGGAGACCATAAGAAGTGTGATTGGTCAGCTTGGGCTCCTTGTGTTTCTAATGCTGGCGGAGACTGTCGACAACGTTAAGGAAATTGAAGAAAGATTTAGTAGTCTTCTCCTCTTCAGAGACACACATCTAGCAAACCCTCCGCTCATCGCCATCACCGTTTCTGTCACTGTGTTTCCTCATTAGCTGTTGTAGCCAAAGACAATAACCAATATGCGTAACTACTTAACACATAACTATAAATCCAACTTCAGCTGAGATCTATTTCTTTCTGCTCTTTTTCCATTCCCTTCCCTGTTGCTTTGAATGTGTTAACTTTCAACCCTCTGGAAGGATTCCTGAGATTTGTGGCAGATCAATTCCCAAGTCGGCTCAAATACAGCGGGTCAGCCCTGAGAGTCGGAGTGCAGCTACGTGAACTGACTTTAAAGCTCATGTCCACTTCTACTTAAAGTGCTGCTGGTAGCATGTATGGGTGTGAAAGCTGTTGGCCTTTAATCCAAACCTTGTGTCACGGCCTTTTGCCTTTGTATGTAAGTGCTGTTTGCCCTTGCCTTTATAACTAATCGCATGTCAGTATATCAGCAACCAAAGCAGATGACAAGTGTTATCTGCTGTTGTCGCTGCATTGACTTCAGGCTCACCGTGAGTGTGAGGAAAAGAATGAGTTTCCATTATCAGTGCTGCATCACTTCTCTGTTCTCAATAGAAAATCTGGCAGTGCTCAACAGATGAATACAGCTCCAATGAATCTCTTGCTTATGTGCTCCGGAGCTGCGAGAGGTTTGAGTGATGGCTGCACAGAAAGATTCGCTCGGCATGTTGGCATTCTCGGCCTGTCAGTCACCCTGCTGTTGCCGTAAACAGACCTCTATACATGTGAGCTATCGCTACACTGATACGCCATTAGCTCCACCACATTCACTGTGCAGCATGAGCTGTATGCTGACAGGCAGCCCCCTCACTCATCTTGTTCCATATTGAAGGCAGACTTTGAGATTTGCTGAAATGCTCAGTGAAAACATGGGCAAAGTGCCAAGGGCCGTTTTGCACCGAGGTGTTAACTGGAGCCAGAAATTAATTTGGTGGTGGTGGTGGTGGTGGGGGGGGGGGTATACACTAATAGGCTGAGACACCTGTCAATCAAGCAAAATCAACCCCAAAATACCCTTGAAAGCCCAGTCAATGGTTTGTTTTGACCATATAAGCTCAAGCTATACTGACATATCTGACTTATAGATGAATGAATTTACATTTTGTGTTTCCTCTTAAATCAATTTGAGAATGATGGCGGGTTCCAAAATTTGTGGTTGTGTGACTGCCCATTGTTGACAATCAGATGGCAGGTTTTTTTCCTTTAATATCCTTGAAATGTCACAATTTGTTTTTTAAATTGTCTCCAAGACACAAATTAGTAAAAGTCACGTTAACTTTCAAGACTCTTACTGTGAAAAAAACATCAACTTTGGCTTTATTCTTAGCGTAGTCTTTGTGATCAGTCTGTTGCTGAACAGATGAGACAAGTTGTGTTCAGTCCTGCCAAAACATAGAAAATGTTGAGCCTAAAAGTTAATTCTTTTACTGATGAAGACTGTGAGATGCAGCTGAAAGCTTTAAAAAAAGCTAGCAAGTGGTCTTTTATTAAAAATGGAAACAGGTGCATCAACAAGTGATTCTCAGAGGTGACATGTTGACAGTAGTGAAGCCCTTCTGTGTGGAGTTTGCATGTTTTCTCCGGGTGCTCCGGCTTCCTCCCACAATCCAAAGACACGCAGGTTAATTGACGACTGTAAATTGCCCGTAGGTGTGTGACTGTGAGCGTGAATGATTGTCTGTCTCTATGTGTCAGGACCTGTCCAGGGTGTACCCCGCCTCTCATCCAATGGCAGCTGGGATCGGCTCCAGCCCCCCGCGACCCTCTAAAGGATAAGCGGTTATAGATAATGGATGGATGAATGTTGACAGATGTTTCATGGTGTGAAATATACCTCATGGTATTAGGCAGTAGACAAGTATGGTAACTTTAAATGGAAACCCTCCGTAATGAAGGATAGGTTGTTGACTTTCCTGTTCTTCGTAGCTTAAAGGAGAAACACAGTAATATCTGATTTATAGCGTCCAGGGCAAATGGATGTAAAAAAAATAATCCATATAGAATAAACATGTACATTGAATAAGAACAATTAAAAAAGATATATAGTAAGCCAACACAATGGACTTTGCTTCATGGTGTACCATGTCACTGAGCCAATGGGCTTTCACTCTGCAGGAGCCTCACTACTGAAGCGACTGTACGTCAGAGGGAATTCATTAAAGAAGAATTATTTATAACCGACTGTGTACTGACATACCTTCAGTTAGGCTGCCTGGAGCTCTTTATTTAGAAAGATTCTCACAGTTTTCATACTGTGAGACTTACATCCCTCTCAGTCTCACACATTTAGGTGACTAACTCTAAAGTTTTATTCTGAAAACATAAAAAGACTGTGTCTACGCGTGAGGGCGGATTTACTGTTTCATTTATTTATTTATCTCCCTTCAAGTCTTGCAGTCTGCGCATGACGATATAAAAAATTTAAAATCTCATCCATTATCCAGAAATTATGACACGAGGACAGCCTGGATGGGGGGAGTCGCTCAGGAAACGCCGAGCTTCATGGGAGAGAATTGGAGACGGGCTGCTGAGCGTTTCTCTACCAGTTTTCGGTTGATTAGTTTTCGCTGATGACGGTCACTCTGGGTAACGAAGCTGGCACTGTATTAGATTTCACAGCTGCTGAAATACAGGAAGCTTCACTGAGATTCTCACAGACTCACAGACAGATGTAACGGATCAGACTAAATGACAGGAAATGACATGATTATAAATTAGATCTGATTTTAAGCTCAAATGGAGACTAAACTACAATATTAGACAGCTGAAGTTCAGTTTATACTCATAACACACGATTAGCCTTTAATGTACTGTTCAGTGCAACTTAAAGAGTTAATTACAGAAAATACAGAATATCTTCAAGTTACATGTATAAAAGAAACTTGTCTTTACAGCTTGCATGTTTTGTTGCTGAGACACGCTGACATGGAAAATATGCAACTGTGCACAGCACAAATTAACTGCCATTTATGACAATTAAAAAACAAAGAAAAAATTAATAATTGTAACAGTAAAAATTACACCTTTTTGGTGCTGTGTTATTTAATTTGGGGGCAAGATAACATTGAGGAGTGCCCCAAAAATCCAAATTTTGTTATAATACCAAAACCATCGTCCCCGTATGTATGCAGGCACATTGATGGCAGAGGACAAACAGATAGACACCGGATCCCTGACATTTCATTTTTTTTAAGTCGCTCATTAAATAGTAATTCCAAAAAAATGTTCAGCTAGTTCAGCTTAGAGCTGGGCAATATGGTCAAAAACATTATCAGGACATTAACAAAGATATTTTCAGATATTAATATTTATTACCATATGGAAAATGTATTCAAAATCACATACATGTTTATCAAATTCTGCTGAAAGTCAATAAATTATAACACTGACTTATTGCCCAGTCATATTACAGCTTCTAAACTGCCATTAATTGCTGATTTCCTCCCCTTTGGCTTATTTTCACTGTTAATCAGAAAAAAGAAGCATCTTGAAGCAGTAACTTGTGATCATCTTTTATATTTTATATGCAAAGCGATTACTTGATAAAGATTTACCTGTAATGAAACTAATTGTTACTAGCAGCGGCCAGGTTTGTGAAAAGGGACATTTAGATATTCTAAATGACTTCTCAGGTTGAAACTGAGTCATTTCCACCCAAAGTACCTGGAACTTTTAGTCCCAGGAGCGACTTTTCAAGGAACTAAAAGGTTCCTTCAGCCCGCTGTTGTCTGCGTTTCCACTGCAGTTTAAGATCCGGGAAGATTAGTCAAATTAGTCTGTTTACGTATGAAAAAGGTGACGGCTGTTTTTACACGTCATTTTTGCACACGACTATACAACAACGATGACGTCATATAAAGCGTGAGACAGGCATCATTATTTGTGTGATGCTGCAACAACAGTAAACATGGAGGAGCTCAATAAGGCCTGGACTTCGTTGTCTGTTGTACGCTTTCTTCTGTAACTCCATTGTGTCGAAACACAATGAGCAAAAAACAAACTACGGCTTCAGATTTTCTAAAATAGTGGCTGAAATAAAATGCTGCGAGTACTCGACCAATCAGAAATGTTCAAGCCCCACCCCCAAAGTTCCAAAGTACTTCCCACAGAGCAAGGCCCTTTTGGGGGGTAAAATAATGTCCCTGGAACTTAATTTAGATCCTGGTCCCTGCTGTGGAGTTCCTGCAAAGGTTCCTGCTCCCTGGGGGAAGGTCCTGCGGTGGAATTGCGGCTAAAGTTACAGACTTCCTTGCTGCTGTTTCAGCTCAGTGGCATTTATGAACCTGTCTTTGTTCCTCTTAAAGTGACTTCACCACCTTGTACATCTAAAACTCTCCTCAGTTGGTCGCCAGTTTGAGAGTCCCTGATAGATCCAAAAAACCGTCACTGAGCCATGGAATCGGTCCTGACTGCTGAGGCTGTTTCTTAATCCAGCGGCGGTGTTGTCAGAGGGGGCTGATAGCGGCTGGATGGAGTGTTTAATCTTGTTGAAATGTTATGCAGATAAAGTGGTGCGAGCTTCATGCTGCGCTCTGAGGAGGCTCGGCCGGAGCGAGCCTGAACCACCAGAGAGCAGATACCGGCTTAACGTGACCTCGGTCACACACCGGTACGCAGTCACGTGATCTGTAAACACAGTGAGTATAAATATACATCCGTGCAGGGTTAGAAGTTCAGTTCAGAGTTGACCTTGTTGTCCTCTTGTTCTGCGTTTAAGGGGAATTAGTGGGGAATAGTCCTTTTCAGCAGCCTGAAAATCAGACTGAACTGAACTGAACTGCTATTTTGTTTGACTTGAGTCATGATTCAGACGTCTGCAGCCATGTTACCTTTTCAAAAGACATGTTATTTGACAGGGACAGTACATTTGCACTGATGGCAAATAACCACTTTATCTGTACTTTCATTCGATTTGAACTTCTTTCTTACTGCTGGAAAACTATCTTCACTCTCCATTTTTCAACTTTCTTGTACCATGTTGGTTGTTTGATTTGTTGTTGCAATGATTTTTGTTGTGTGCTGTTCTGTTGGGCTGCAACTAACATCTGCCGGTTATCTTTTCAATTAATTGATTGATCGTTTAGTCTGTAATATGTTAGAAAATAGTAAACAATTGCCATCACAAGTTTCCTGAGCCTAATGTGCTGACAAAACAAGTTATCTCAAAACTTGTTTTGTCCGACCAACAGTCCAAAACCCAAAGATTTTAAATTTACAATGATATGTAACAGAGAAAAACGGCACATCTTGACATTTCAGAAGCTGAAACCAACCGCGTTTGGCATTTTTTCATGATAAATTACTAAAATTGACTGTCTCATTAGCTTGGTGCGTACAGCAGAGTAAATGTCCTGATTCAAACTGCACTGGAAAGATACATAAAGTCTCATTTACACATATTGTAGATCAGTGGTTCCCACAAGGGGTCGCAATGCAAGGTCACAAGGTGACTGACAGGACACGACAGGAAACCAGAAAAACATTGTTTCCGTTTGACTGAATGGTCCTTACTTTCCAGACTTTCCTCTGGTATTTGCCTTTTTGTCTCTTATGAATTACTGGATCATTTTCACCTGTAAATAAAACAAGGGAATCCAGGGTTCACAAGAAGACATTTTTATTACTTTACAAGTTACAAGCCAAAAAGGTTGGGAACCACTGCTGTAGAAAAATTAAAATTAATTCATCTGAGAGCATTTTCATACTCTTTTAATTTGATAAACACACCTTGAACCCACGCTCATTTCCTACTCTCTTTATACACGTATGTACCTTTTAGGACCCTCACTGACATAATGCATCCCCCAACCCCCAAACGTAACTCTAAAAACCAAGTCTTTACCCTCAAACAGTCCTTTAAAGAAGTGGGGATGTCCTCACTGTCATGGTCAAAAACTCTCAAAGATAGAGGTACAAGAACACAAACGATAGTGGTGTAACGGATCACAAAACTCAGAGTTCGGATTGGATCACGGATCATTTTTCGGATAAACAAAAAAAAGTGAGACAAATAACTTTGCTTTCCATGTATTATATATTAAAGAACTTAACGTAGCTCCTGTCACTGACACACCAGGGTGATGTCTTGTCAAATGTGTAGCCAATACTCAATGTATTACCATTATCATGCGGTTTTCTCATCACACAATGTCTACACACTGTTACTGTTTTGTCCACCACCCTTTTTCCGTCAGGATATTTAACAGGGAAGCCAAAATGCTCCCATACCTGGGATATAAATGATGCGGGAGGCCTCTCAAGCTCTTCCTCTCCTCCGCCAGCCATGATTGTCACTCACTGCGCTTATTTTCCTCTTGCAACATACATCCCTGATTCGTTGGGATTCAACATGCCAGTTCATGTGAAAAACTGCTTTTTTAAATAATCAAATAAACCTTCAGCGCTTCAGAATAAAACACAGCACGCATCTGTCTTGTATCTTTTCACTGCAACTCTGCATCGAGATTTAGGAAATTGTTATTTAAAACGAAGGTAACAGCGGCAGTAAAACTGTATGTCACACTATGATGGTTAAACTTTGCAATTAATCCGTGGTTCACACGCGTGCCGAACCGTGGGGGGAGATCCGTACGGATCATGGATCAACTGCGATCCGTTACACCACTAACAAACGCACACACACAACCACACACTGGAGTCCCAACAATAGACAACCAAACTCAAGTGTGGAGAGAGTTTAAACTCTCAATTACTGTTTGCAGAGTGAGTCAGCTGCTCACATTTTGGCTACACACACACACACACACACACACACACACACACACACACACACACTGGTGTTGAGGATGAAGCTCCATAGTTATGACAGAAGCTAATTAGAAGCGTAAAGGGAGGAGGAGGAGGAGGATGAAGGCGAATTGTAGAGGGCAGGGATTACTGACCTGCTGCTGCGTTACAGTTAAAAGTCAACAGCAGGACAGTGATTCTGTCAGATCAAACTTCTACAGCTGCTCCAGACAACAAACAGCTCCCCAGTAAAGACTTTTATAGAAGAAGATTATCATTTATAGAGAATTTGTCATCAGGGAAGTTTAAAAAACTACAGAAAACCATGCAGGGAAGTCAACGATATGGAGGACTCTGCGTCGGGTTCGGACAGAAATATGCGTCCCGAGCCGCACTCTAGATTAGCTGCTAATATTTACACCTGCTAATTGCCAGGTGGAACCTTTTCATACTGGTAATTAACTGAATTAGCTAACTGACAGAACACCTGTAGACTGAGGAGTTAAAGAGAAACAAGCTGACTGTTTTCTCTAATATTTATTCTGTCTACCTGTTTGTTGAACTACACGTCTACCTGTCCATCTGTCCATCTGCCTGCCTGTCTCTTCCTACCTGCCCTGGTTCACTGATCAGCTCTGAACTGATGACTCATCCTAAAAACTGAGTCAACGACGCCTCTCTGGCTCATTATGTGTCTCGCACCTGTGACAGATTTCGCTTTTGTTTCCCATTAGTTGACTCATATTTTGACATTTATTGCTTTTTAATGGCCCCTCAGACTTTTAATGGACTTTTGTGAGCAACAGGTCAGAATAACGAGACATCACTTTGTCTGGTTTCAGCTCCAGTTTTTAAAGAGTTGTCATTTAATCTGGGATGATGAGTTTCCAATCCTGTGTTTTGAATTTTTCTCAAACGATGAAAAATACAGACACCCTCCTGTCTCGTTTCCAATTCTTCTTTTATTCCACACACAAATGTATGGATGTGCGTGTGCCTCCTGATGATTGCTGGATTGTTTGTGCTGGCATGACGCTGTTCATCTCAGTACAAAATGGCTTTTAAACCTCATGTTTTTCAGTGTAACTGCTTTTCAGAATGAATGTGTGCTTTTTCTTACATCTATCTTCATAGGACGTTTCTCATTTTAAGATTTATTTTAGCCAATGAAAGGCTTAACGTTTTTATTTAAAAAGGAATAAAGTCACTTTGGTTGAATGTTTTGGCAGATTCCATCTCACCCTACTCAACATAGTTTCTTTCTTGTTGTTGTCCAGAGTGACAGCATATCAGGCATGCTTAAAAACAGTTTGAATGTTCCAGGCGAGGTTTGGAACATAGGTTGGCAGCTAAATTGAGGTTTGCCAGCCCGGCTGATTTAGATTCTGAAAACTTGTCTGAAGCCATCCCATCATGGCAGAAAGTAACAATTCTCTTCAGAAAATGTGTGCTTGCTCCAGCCTAAAAAGTTAGTTTAATGCACTTAAAATGTGACTGTTGTGAGCTAAAAATGTCCTTTAGTAATAATTACATTTTACACTTGCAGCATTATTAGTAGTAATGGCAGAAGTAGAATCATTTGTTGTTCCTGCTTCTTAAACTCAGCTGCATGTTGTTGGCCTCCTCCTCTCGTTAACACTGTCCTATAGCTGATGCAAAGTGCCACTGTTGCCCCGGTAACGACCCTTTGGCACCTGTTGCCGTGGATCACCGTGTTAGCGTTTGCCAATCAGTGACGTTCTGGCTGACTTGGGAGAGAAAGCAGCTTGTGCAGCAGCAGGGAGGGAGATGCTGTATCAGAGACAGATGAGGCTGCAGCTCACTTTGTTTGAGTATTTTACTGCTGTGTGTTAAAATGTTGTCAAGTTCAGCGTCATTCATTTTGTTGTGGGGGTACAGAAGGAGACAGACTGTTTGTCAGGGCTGTTATATTCTGTATTTTTCTTGTTGTCAACAAAACATTGAAAACACCAAAACCAACAACGAGTTGATCCTACTAACAGGTTTTGTGTCTGTATCCAAAGCATGGTGTATCTTCTTCCTCTGAGCCATAGAGCTCCATTGTTGTCCGAAAACTATTAAAAACACATGAATGAGCCACACTGTAGCACTGGGTGACATGTTCCTTCTTCACCATGAACACACACGCTGTAGTCACTAGAGCGACAAATTGGATCAATCCGCCACTGCACTGTTACCTCCTTTTTGAGTGTTTGTTAAAAACTACAGTGACCTGCTTTTTAACGAAATAAAACTATAATTGTGAGCTGTTTTGAAAGCCAAAGACAGGGAAGGGAAGTTATAAAGTTCTGACTGACACATTGTTGGTTTTGGTCTTTTCGTGGGATTTTTTTACAATAATAAATGTATAGAATAACTCCAACATTATCCCTTAAAGAGCAACCTAACAGCATCTAAAATAAAATCTTATGTTCGCTGACTTCCAGTGGTTTATCTTTTCACCTTGCTGCAGAGATGTAGAAGTGTTCTCCAGGACTGGGTTACACCTGCTATTCATTAAAATAAATAAAATAAAATAAAAATCTTTTTTTCTTTGCTTTTTTAAATGAAGAATTAGCCTGCAAGGTGAAAAAGTAGTTTTCTGTGTAATTGTGACATTAAACTGGCTTAAAAAAGGAATAATAACTGCAATTAAATAGGGATACTTGTGGAGGACCAGAGGCAGCTGAAGGTTGTGGCCCTGCTGTCTGTCCCCAGCGTATGAAACTATGATCCTGTATGCAAATATTCTTAACTTTTTCAGCCTTTAAATTCAGAAACACATCATAGTTCAGTGTTTCCAGGTCTCCTCGGACAAAGCTCTGTCTCTGCGCTTCGACCTCGGCTTCACTGAGCCCCTCATGTCACCCCTCAGAAAACACAGATTTGTTGCTCAATCAGCCATGTAATGAATCCCACCATCCAGAATCCCCAGCTAATTAACTGCACAGCAGGTTCCACCGCTAAGTTAAATAACTTGTGGCTGACCCACACAGTAGCTGCCTTGAAGCAGAGCCAATTCACTTAATTCAAACTTAATTCCTTCAATATATTCAGAAGAAACCAAAGAGACTTCCTGTTGAAATGGTATGCTGAGTTTTCCATTTAGAGTTTTAATAGTCTACACTTTGACGCCGTGGCTTTCTTTGTATGTTCCACAAGTCGTCTTGTGTTCGGGCATTACGCTGGTTTGGCGAGCTGCCACTGTAGAGGCCTCTGATGTCCTGTTTAACACCCGGCTGTCACTGCGTTTATCATGGAGCTCCTCGCGCTGTCAGTCAGTGACAGGAAATGGGGCAAATCTTGGCCCTGCTACACTGTTCGGCACGATGTTGGCAGCGTGACAGCGGTGTCTCATTTCACTGTACGAGGCCTAAAACAGAAACGGGTCACGAATTAGAATTTGTACTAGATAGAAGCTAAATATGGACTGGACAATCGAAGAGTTACAGATGGAGAACAAGTCCCCATTTTTACTGAATACTATGCACTGCTGCTGGATTTTTAGGTTCACACTTTTTCAAGTCTGTTTTAGAACAACAGGTGTAACAGGTGTTACAAGGTTTAATAGGTCGCTGTAGTTGTTCCTCCTGTCCATAGTGGCTGTAAAGAAACCCCTTCCTAAAGTGATTTCAGTGTAAAAGATGGGGGACAAAATCCACAGTCCTCCTGTGTAAAAAGTTCAGCTGAAGCTAATGTAACGCTTCTGCAGTCCAAGTGCATTCAATGGCTGATACAATGGATGGGTGTATCAGTCAAAGCTGGAATACCAACTGGGCAAAGCGGCAACTGTCCCAGGGCTCCAGACCTCCTAGGGGGCCCCCAAAAAAGTTACTTGGAATGTGCGCTTGCATGTATTTGACTGGCTAACGCAGCGTCTTGCCAGATGACGGGGTAGTTTTGCTGGACCACTGCTGCACAGACCGGCCTCATTCAACTGTATTAGAGGGCTGCGTTTTTCCACACACAGCTAAAGTTGGTCTGAATGTGGCCTAACCCCTAAACTATAAATCCAGCTCAAAAATGGCAAAGTTAACTCTTCCTGTTTTATCCATTCAACAATGATGTTTTCTGCTGTGCACTGGGCATAACAGCCTCATGTGGCCAACATGGCTACAGACTGTAGACCCATGATTACACGTGTGCATTATTTTTCCTCTTTTTTCTGTCATTTGAGGCATAAACACACAGACTGACTGACCTGATTCGATTTATTTACTGCCATTCGCAAGTATAAAAAACTTACTGCAGTCTATATAAATACAAAAAAGACCACAGAAATACTTCAGAATCAGACCCACCACATCTTCCCAAGACTTCCTGCAGTGTGCAAAAGGCTCCACAATTGGCTAATATACTCTCTTTAAATAAAGTTATGTATGTGTGGCTTCTCTGAGATCTCTCAGTATTTTTAAACTCTCTGCAGATCTTCCTGTCAGTGTGGTGCACTGAGCGACCGACTGTGAGCTCCAGAGCTCTGTGTTTAATGCTAATCATCTATTGTTCCTGCTGTCACATCCACTTTGTCGAGGAGGAAGAGCTATATTGAGCGTAACTTGATTATATAGGCTACTCCCCCCACCCACAGAAACCCCCTGCCCCTCCACCCCGATGCTCAAACACACAAACACTTTATTATTCCAACCCAATGTAGACGACTTTACAGTTTCAGCATTCAGATAATCCTCTCATCTCAAGTGTTTCACAAGAGTTGAGTAAGAGAAAAGGTCAAAGGTCGAGGTCTGTGTTTTTATAACGTGCCTTATCAGTCAACATTCACACTCTAAAAGAAGAAATCAGCAATTAATCAATTAGCTGATCGACAAAAATAAATCAGTTATTTTGAACCATGCTTAATTAAGTCATTTATCAAATTTCCAAATTACCAAATATTCCAGTTTACTGCTTTTCTTTGTTTTATAAAATTGTAAATTTCATATTTTGGGGTTCTGGACTGTTGGTCGAACAAAAAAAGCAATTTGAAGACACATTGGACTCTGAGAACTTGTGATCTGCCTTTTAATCCATTTTTTGATTAAACAATTATCAAGTTAATGTGAAACAAGACACAAGCTGTGTCTCAGATCGCGTTCTTCCGTACTTACACTCAGTATTTTGAGTGCATGAGTGCGTTTAGACTGACAAGTACGGCAAAATGCAGTGTACTATGAGTACCTGGATGATGTACACAAAACGGTCAGAAAGTTGAGTGTGGAACGCTGCACACTTCTCACCCTCAACGGTCGTCAGTTTGGCCACATAGCGGAAGGGGAGGACCACCAACGTATGAAAATGGCCAACGCGGTTGCGATTGTTACGGCTAAAAGTAAAAGCATGTTCATTTTTCATTCATTTTTTATTGAACTGAAGTCAAGTTAGCGAACGTGCTGGCAGATATTTCGGCGTGCTGCAATCACGGTAAAATGTTGTTGATAAAGCTCCGCCTGCTGCAGTCTGTCATTAAGAAGAAGAAGAAGAAGACGCGATCAAAGGTTGTGATCGTCATTTCCGGTAAGCGCACAACAGCAGTGTTCGATCTGGGACGACACTACCCTGTCAAAACTAACGCACTACGCAAGGCAGTACACAGTGTACACAGTGTACACAGTGTACTGCTAACTTGCTGATGTTTAGCAGGTACAATGTTTACCATGTTCATCATCTCAGTTTAGCACGTTAGCATGTAGTCTTGCATAGCCAGATCTCCACACTTCGTTTTAGCGCTGTAGGTTGCTAGCTCGGAGGTTGTTGTTGTTTCATGTAGCGACGGTAACGCGCAGATAGCAGAAGAAGAGAACTCCGACAGCCAATGGCAGTACAGCTGAGGCTGATGGCAATGTCATTCATTTTACAGATATTTGGTCAGAAACCAAAGTATTGAACAAAGTGAAATTTTGACCTGCTGATGGTGCTAGCGACAATCTGTATAGGCTACCACATTTCGTGGCAATTCAAATGTAGTAGATACAGACATTTCACTCAGAAAGAGGAAAAGTCTGGGGATCACCAAAGTCAGTAGGATACATCATCTGGGAACCATGAATGAACTACGTGTTCTGGAGCCCTGCTAAAATTACATGATAGGTAAGTTGATAGTGGAAATAATCAGTAGTTGTAACTCAATGACTAGAGAGGTAAACATGTAGCATGGCTCTCTCCTCTTTTGGTTTTCTGGTTTGAGTTTTGTTTTTGTTTGTTTTTTACAGTGTAGCTTTCCATCTCCCAGCAGCATTCATCACTGTACTCGAGCAGTCGGCAGGCGTAGCAAACCTCCCGCCCACACAGCATCGCCGCCCACCCTCCCAGCGTGCTGCTGGCCACTTACCACAGCCCTCTTAACCCTGATGGAGTGAAGGGGAGGCTCAGTGAGCACTTACTGACAAGAAACAAATAGCTGAAGGAAGAAACAAACAGCATTTATATAAACCACTTTACATACCGGTGAATGTTACTGCTCTGTCTCTGATCCAGGGCCCCTTCAAAAATTAGATTCCTGATCTCAAAACAAGGTCATTTCTTCTTCATGATATATATTTTTTTACACCCCTAACATTGATTGCTTGTTTTCGGCGTTGCTATAAGTAAGGATTGGTGCTCCAAAAAGCTACCACTGCTGTTTAAAGGTATAAAACAACTTGTGTCTCTTATGCATCGTCACAAGCTGATAGCAGAAGGGAAACCAACACAGGCAGCAAGAAAGTGAACAGCCATGTTTGTTCTACTTCTTGCATTGTCGCCTGTATCTGTTCTCATTTTTCCTAACCTCCTCACAAGGTTTTATGCAAAGCCCCCAATGGAGAGAGAAGAGGGGCTGAACAGTTCCTTCACACGTGACGAGTTTTGTTTATTTAAGGCTGAACAGACAAAGAAAGGAGCGCCACCTGCATAAAGTCAACCGACAGAAAATCCAAGTAAGAAATGTTTCAGCTCTGCCAAGACAAGTGAAACTTCTGGATTTCTATTGTGTTGATGGTACCTTCTTGGCTCCAATGTGAGGAAAACTGACTGAAGGTGTCGTGACCTCGTCGGTGCTGCAGAAACCCGACATATCTGCCGTGACTCTGTGAAGCCCCTTTATCCCAGATCTGTCCTACATGGCGGAGCAGACGGTCTGAGTGAAGACAAACCACTCAGCTCCTCATGCATTATGTAGTGTTTGTTTGAGGACTTCTGTCCTCTACAAACAGAAGAAGAAGAACAAACACTGAGCTTTCAATTACTAATTCAGTGTATCGTCTTGCTTCTCCTCCAGTTGGTGGGTACGTTTATCCAAAGCACTGTATAACATGACATAATGTATGTAATGTTAGTTTTGACCTTTTTTACTTTTATTGTGAAATACATCATTTTCATTGCAAATTAGCTAAAACAAACTGGGTTTGAGACTCACAAAGAATGCTTCTCACTGGTGGAAATTGGTAGAAGAAGTTTTCTGTCCTCCAACAGTCCAACCTCAGCCCTGCTGCTGTCTTTTTGTCTCCTGCATGGTTCTGTATTTATTCAGTGTTTTTGTTTTGTCTGAATTTTGTTCTTCTACTTGCTGTGTGCAGTTAACAAATTCATTCAAAATCATTACTGCCTGAACTCCAACATCCAGTGTTGCCATCTGTAAGATAATTATCGTATTTGTACGATAATTTAGCCCTTTGTACGATGTACGATCAATGCAAACAACCAAATATACAGTAACAAACCCTAAATGTACGATAATTTCAACATCATATAGCTTCAAGAGGGAAATGATATAGAGCTGATTTGGAACCAGTGTGATTATTCATCATACACTAACCATGTCAATAATGTATTACAGACAACTGACATTAATGATCCAATCACATCTCTGCTGACATCTCGTGAGACGTCACCACTCTTATCACCTCTTATACACTCTTTGTTGCTGCATTTCACAAGATGTTTGTGTTTAAACCATCGTTTGGTTTTGTTCAAGTTTTGTTTGGTGTCGTTTATGGTAGAAAGAAATTTTGCTTGTAAGCTATTTGCTTACACGCTAGGATGCACAGTCCTGTAGCCTTTATTTTAAATGCTGGCCTGTAGTCTGAGCCCCTTGCAGTTGACTTGTTAACCCCGTGCTGCGATTCTTTCACGTTAAAAACTCAATTCTGGGTGCTCTGCAGTCTGGATTTTGAATCTACAATAGTTTCCCTTGAAATACAATAATACTGGAGTCTTTGTACGATTATTTGGTTTTCGGCATTTGGCAACGCTGCCACCATCCTCCAGCAGCAATTTGTGCAGCTGACACTCCGCTGCCTGCCAGTCTTTAGGCCTGAGAACAGATGTTTGGCCTCTGGGGTTTTCACATGCTGACCCGGAAAGTGAAGGTGCCTTTTTGCAGCTGTTAGCAGGTGACTTGTGGTTACAGCTAGAATTAACACCTGTGGGGCCATCAAACTATCAAAATGCATGTCACCAGAACGTAGAGTGAAACAGGAATATAGTACCACCATTCACCATGTGGTCTGACATCTCTGGTGTCAACTCTCTCTGAGTGAATGGTTTTTAAATGTGTGCTGAATGGCAGCACAATGAGCTACAATCAATTCATTAAAAGGCCAATTCACCCAAATTACAAAAAAGACACATTTTAATTACCCGTAGTTTTATCTAGCCATGCAGATAGTTTAAATTTGGTGTGCTGAGGTTTTGAGGTTATCTGTCACTGAGATTTCTGTGTCCGCCTCAAAAAAATTACATTTAAAAAATGTGATAGTGACACATCTTTCCAGAAACAAGTGTCCCAGTTACTTTCACTGGAACTATTTTCTACTGAGGATGCTTCCTGAAAACACCACTATCTCTAAACTTCTGCACATGAAACTGACATGATCTACATGGCTATACACCACTACTAGTAAGAAGAAGATGTGTTTTTGTGATTTGGGTGAACTGACACTTCAGTCAGATGAATATGTGAATAAAGCTGATACTGGAACATTTCTAGAAAAGTTGCCTGTGGTTTAACTGCATCAAGACAAAAATGCTCTGCGTTCGGTTTTTAGGATTTTTTGTGGTATTCTGAAAATTTTGTGATGTTTATGAAAGTTTGGTCCTGACATGGATCAGCCTGTCTGTTCATTTAGCCATCAAACGTGATATCACCAGCCGTGTTACAGGGACAATATAATAGAGTTTTAAATCGGGACAAGCTGCTGAATGTTTTATCAGGTTTCTACAAAGTGTAATCTTTAACCTCAACTCTCCGTTAGTGACGCACCAGATATTTTCTAACACTGTTGTTACGGCTTTAGTCCTGATGATTCAACCAGAAGAGTTTTACGTCCATCCAGAGTCTTAAAGTGGTCCAGCTGTCGGCCACCAGACATTGTCTATGGAGAAACTGAACTTTTACTTTTGGAACCATGGGTGCCCGAAATATCTCATCTCACTTCATAATACTATGAAATTTGGAAGGAATGTTTCAATGTTAAATAATGTTCCTTGTTGGCCCATGTTAGACTCAGATTTCATTTATCTAGAAGCGGCATTTAGAGAGATGGAAAAAGCTTTGGATAAATGCACGTCCTTCTCTCCTTTTTCTCTCACTTTTGTCTTTTTTTGCCTCTTTGTTTCTTCTCCACCTTCATTATCTCCTTTATGTCCTCCAACTATAGCCTCAGTCCTTCCCTACCTTCCTCTCCTCTCACCCTCTGTCACTTTCTCTCCTTCCATCATTTC